>JABSTR010002906.1:0-407890 GCA_013339765.2 Haemaphysalis longicornis | reverse complement strand
ATTGTCATTCGGTGGCCACGCTCTTAAAAGTCATGACGAGGAAGATTACACCCAGCAGACCATCAAACATCGAGTTATTATTTCGTGTCAGGGACAAAAGAAAGCCAACCTAAAATTTTACGGTTTTATACTAATTAAGTGCTTGCGTTCCACCTAGCAGATGGAAGAAAATCACGGTTAAACCCCGCGATGCGCGAGGCACCCCTTCGGGGAAGGAGAGGCTGCTCACACACCACGTGCCTCACGGAGTTCCGCGAGGCACGTGGTAGTGTTTACCCTATCACTGTTTTTTGTCTTTTATGCGCTGTTCTCACCATGAACATTCACCAACTTGGCCACTTCGCTGCACTCGTAAACGTTGAATTCCTATGCCGCGAAGTTTTGTATGAGCGCAACATCAACCGCGGGCCATATTCTAGCTTTCAGCAACTCAAACTGAAGGTGATACGACCGCCCGCTGCTTTGCCGCCACAGACGCCAGTTTATTTATTTATTTATTTATTTATTTATTTATTTATTTATTTATTTATTTATCTTCACGTGTGCGATTCTTCAAACACATGAGAGGAAGCGTCCCCGCACGCGTCTCCGCCCGGAGAACTGATTTGGCTGCCGGATTGGCCACCTCAACCGGCTCCGCGCGCATCCATTTTGCCGCGCCGCGGCGGAAACCGGATTGATCAGACGGACATGCACCCGCGCATTAGAGACATGTACTCATGTGTAACACACTACTCTGCGCTCGTGTTGTCAGCAAAAGGAATATGCTGATGATAAGGAGAGAACACACGTGACACATAGGCACCACGTCGTTACGGTGCATAGGTTGGACGTGCTGCCTCCCACGCGACAATTATTATACAGTGGAAACTCGTTAATTCGAACTCGCTCAATTCGAACTTTATTCAAATTGATGCTGCGGTTCCGGTATTTATGTGTATTTAAATAGCTTTCGTTAATTCGAACTTAATTATTTTAATCCGAACTAATTTTTGGGTCCCTTCGAGGTCGAATTAACAAGGTTCGACTGTACAAATTTCATTGGTGCAGTCTTGGGTCGGTGTCGGCTGAGAGTGGTAGAGGAGAGAGAGAGAGAGAGAGAGAGAGAGAGAGAGAGAGAGAGAGAGAGAGAGAGAGAGAGAGAGAGAGAGAGTGTAAACACATGTATTGATTTCTAGAAGAGAGTCTTCAGGGTGGCCTCAATCCAGGAGTCGATTGGCAAGGGCCCCTTTTTCAGCCGTCTCCACCAGGTTGCGCTGGTCGTCGAGAACCGTCTACATCAAGAGCAGGAAGCTGTGGTTTGAAACATGGCGGACACGGACACACCCATTCCACAATTGAACGCCAGCGTTTTCGCATTCATTAGATCATGAGATAGATACTGGAATTTTTTGATGTGATCAGTATTGCAATATTTATGGAGGCGCCTATCAGAGAAGCGCTTGTTTTGATTTTTTATCTTCTCTCTCGTTGATTCCTTACGCGGTGGGAGGCGCGCGGTGCAGCCAGAAATCGCGACTGTCTTGTGCGTGTTTTTCTGCAACTTCCTGTTCGTGTCTTCGTTTCCGAGATGCTTTACTGCAGCTCCTCGGGAAGGTGGCCTCCTTTGTCATGCACGCGAAGAAGCTCTAAAAGTACCCGTAGAAGACGAAGATCTACCGCTGAGCCCCCCTCGATCATCTATCTGTGCTTTTTTAAAGAATGTTAAGTGCGATTTTTCTGTGGAAACCAGGCAACAACTGTCATCAATGTGCAGCTAAGAACTTCGCGCATCGATAGACACCAGAATCTTTGCCGTTGACCGACGAGTGCCCAAGTACTGGCCTAAAACTCCGGACTTCACCGCCTGGCGCGGTAAGCCTAACGCCGCTGCCGCTATGGCGGCCGCCGATCAATCTTCGCTCACCAACCCGCCAGCGCAGTGCGCAAACGCAATGGATTATGAAAAAAAAAAACAGCAGTAGGACAATCTATCATTCCGGACCATGAAAAACTCTGCTCAGGCAACGCTGCGTCGAAGCCACACAGCCCCAACCACCGTTGCTTGCCTCCAACTCCCCTGTGCACCAAGTAAGTGAGCCACTGGCGCCCTCTCGCAAGGTTTCTGCTCCCCGACTACCCGAAACCAACTATAGAGTCGTCTATCGACCTCCGATGGCCTGAGACTTGCCACATGGAGCGATCGGCAACTAATCCACGGGCTTCAGCAGGCTAGGAACATCCCACAAAACATTTTTTACCAGCAAGTCACGCTGCAAGTCCAGGCCACACAGAACCTTATGGTGGCTAGCACCCCTACGCCTGCCTGTGCGGCCGCCCTGAGTGAGGTTACCAACATTCAACTCGGCACTGCACATATGCACTCGCGCCGTACTTGAAGCCTTTTTCTGGCACTGTTCGTGGTGCAATCACTGGCCTGGACCCAGGCACAACTACCCGCTAGCAGCAGCTATCGGACATCATCGCCTCCCCACGTCACAAAATCATCCATGCCCGAGTGCTTGGCTCGTCTACTGCAGCAGTACTCAGCTTCGAAGGGCCACACATCCCTTTCTACGTCAATCTTTATGGTCTGCAAACCATATGTCGGCCATACCGCCGCTCTATACAGTGCTGCGCGATCTGCGGGGATGTGGGCTCACCGCCGTGACGTATGCCCAAATCCTGACGTGCACCTCTGTCCCCATGATCACGAACGCGATCCGAGCGACAATCACCAATGCGTTCCGAAATGAAAATTGTGTGGCCTGGAACACCCAACGGCAAGCAAGGAGTGTCGAAAGAAACTCAGGCCTCATCCAACCACCTTACGAGTGCGTGGACGACTTGCCGAACTCCCATCCAGCGCACGTATCACCCAACCACAATCTACCCCCTCAAATACAGTCGCCGCCGCTTCGCCCCCTTTACCACCACCACTAGCGAAGCCATGGAGCCATGTTGCTAGCCAGCACCCAACCCCACCAACTGCCTTTACCCCCTTGCCCCCTCTTACACAGCCCGACCTCGACAGCCAAGCTATGATCACTGCACTTCGAGAAGAAAATGTCCAGCTCAGGCAACCAGGAAGAACGCACTGCCAACCTTGAAAAGCATTTAGAAGAACTCAGCAAAACCGCATCCACCCCCCCCCAAACTACCCCTTAACCAGCCGCCCCTTCTTCTCCCAACCGTACGACACCCCCAAACCCCTTCCTATCAGCGGACATCGCTCGCCTTGAAAGCCTCATCCGTGATATCAGCCAAGCCCTCTCGGAACGCATAGCTGTCCTTGAAAGCCACTATGATCTCCCCGCCTCACCAAAGCCGAAACGCCGCATCCCACGGAAGCAGCAAGCACCATCAGCCAGCTCCACAGCAATGGACGAATCTGATGATGAGCACTTCTCCCCAGAACACCCACCGCAGTAAGCGCCACGTTTCGTCGCACCTTTCTCTCTGGCAATGGAAGTGCAGATCATATCGCAACAAGCAGCATGTACTCAATCAATATGTTCTACCCCACCCTCCCACTCTCATTGCGCTTCAAGAAACGGACACTGAAAACCCCCGCCTGCAAGGATACTCCACATTTGTCTCCGGCTCCGCCTCTCGAACGGCCACACCAGCCTGCCCAAATTCACAACCTTCCCACTGATTTAGACTATGTGTTCGTAGAACTCCTCCCGGGCACTCGCCAGCTTAAAAGCACTTTTGTTCTCAACATCCACAGTCCTCCCTCTCAACTGCTCCCCACGTTACTCCCACTCATTCGTATCGTGCGGCAACGCACCAAAGACCATGCACTGGTAATTGTAGGAGATTTTAATGCCTTGGGTTACCCCAAATACAGCAAGAAGGGCATGCAGGTTTACGAAGCCATACGGCAAAACAACCTGCACATATATGCAATGCTCCCGGCACAATCACCCGTATTGGCAACAGCGTCTCTCGTGACTCTTCCCCGGGCTTGTCTACGGCTTATAATGTTACAGACCCAATTTGGACATGCCTCCCTGACACAGTAGGGAGTGATCACCACATCATCAGCCTGCAGCTGCCTCACACAAAAGCTGCAAAAGCTAGTCTTGGCACTGCACGCTTAACGGATTGGACACAATTTTCTCATGGCACCCCTGCCCAATCTATTCAGAGACATCGAAGAATGGTCAGCTGCTATCCTGGACACAGGACATAATGGCACAAAGGAAATCCCACTGACTCCTGGTAGATGCTCACCTCTATCATCTTTGGGCTGGCCGCCGTGGTCTAATCAAGCGATGGAAAATTCGAAGGACCAATCGGCGACTCTGCATTCGGATTGCTAAGTTGACCAAGGAGGCTGCGGATTATGCCCAGCATCTTAGCCAGCAAAATTGGGCTCAATTTTGTACAAAGCTCCAAGGAACGCTAGGCACGCGACGAACTTGGCATCTCCTCAGATCCCTTAATGGGCAACAACGAAACCAAAACAGCAGTGGCCCACCAACTGCGCCGCCTCATACAAAACTATCCCGGCACGGAACAAGAACTTCTAGAGGAGCTAAAGAAACCATGGGCACGACCAGACGGGGACTCGTCCCTGCCCCATGCTCCTTACACAGGCCCCCCAAACGCTGACCTCCATGCGCCCTTCACCCTTCCAGAAATTGAGGCAGTCGTGCGGGACCTCACCCGCAATACCACACCGGGTAAAGACCGCATCCAGAACAAATACTTGCGCAATCTCGATACAGCCGCCCTTGAAGCTTTATTAGAGTACATCAACAAACAATGGAATGCGGGTACTCTACCACAACTCTGGCGGCACGCGGATATTACTCTTCCTTCGCCCCATCTCACTGACATCGTGTGCTGGGAAACTGTACGAACATTTAGTGCATAACCGCTTGGTAGCACACATCGAGGATAATGATCTGTTCCCAATGACCATGTTTGGCTTTCGACCCCATCTGTCCACGCAAGATATTTTAATCCAACTTAAGTCGGACATTATTGATCGCCTCACGTCATCCCACAAGCGCTGCATACTCACTCTGGACATCAAGGGTGCTTTCGATAACGTTTCACACTCGGCAATACTTGCAGGACTCGCATCTCTCGGATGTGAGAGCGTATGTATGACTACTTCAGGGCCTTCCGAACGGACCGTACTGCGACAGTTGGTATTGGATATCTTCGATCGTCCGCTTTCACGATTCAAGCGAAAGGTACTCCGCAAGGCTCAGTCATCTCGCCACTGTTATTCAACATCGCCATGAAGGACCTCCCACCGAAATTGCAGTCAATTCCCCACATTAAACACGCGCTACTTGCGGATGACCTTACCGTCTGGACGCCTACTGGCTCCACTGGAGAGCAGCAAGACACCTCGCAGCAAGCGATTACCCCTACCTTTACCACCAGACACGAGGCCTCCAGTGCGCACCCGAAAAATCGGCTTTGCTGACGCTCCACTCCCAGCCTTCTCACAAATCTGCTCGAGGTATACCTGAACCTCAGCTGACCATTGCAGGGCAGCCAGTCCCCAACGTCCCGCAACTGCGGGTGTTGGGTCTCACAATACCCAAAACGGCTCTGGACTGCACACAATTTCCCGCTACATAAAACCCTGTCGCAACTGATGCACCTTCTGCAACGCATCTCCCACCGCCGTCGAGGCCTTAAAGAGCACGATACCCTACAGATAGTGCAAGCTTTGCTTATTAGCCGCATTACCTACGGAACCCCATACCTCGCTCTCAAAACAACAGAAAAGGCTCGACTCAACATCATGATTCGCCAAGCGTACAAAACTGCGCTTGGCCTCCCCACTGCCACTGCGACCCAAAAACTACTTGCTTTGGGAGTTCACAACACGTGGGAAGAGCTGCAAGAAGCCCATCATTCAGCTCAACTACGGCGCCTGCAATTGACTCCCACAGGTCGACAAGTCCTTAAAGCATTAGGACACCGCCCGATACCCCCAAGGGAACAACAAAAACGCATCCCTCTAGCCCAGCGAGATTGCATCCGAGTGGCCCCAATCCCTCGAAATATGCACGCCAACTACCACATTGGCCGCCGGGCTTCTCGGGCTCGAGCCCTTACTGCGCGATACGGGAACGACCCCAGCGCCCTGTACACAGATGCTACCCCCTACCCTGGGCGCGCCGGCCACGTAGCCTGTGTAGTTACACATACTGGCCAATGCATCAATGCCGCTACTACTACCACAACCTCAATCGATGTCGCTGAAGAAATAGCCATTGCCCTGGCCGCCACTTCCCGCCCTGAACCAGTTACTATCCTCACCGATTCGCAGACAGCCTGCCGAAACTACCAGATTGGCCGCATTTCATTATCAGCCCTACTCATCCTCCAAAACTGCTCGACAACCCCTGATATCTGCATCGTCTGGGCTCCTGGACACGCCGCCATCCCCGGCAATGAAGCGGCTCATGCCGCGGCTCGCGATTTGATACACCGAGCCATTGCCGACGGTGGCCAATGTCTACCCCCTCAAGATAAACCCCACCCACTGAGCGGCTACACAGAGATTCTCTCCCATTACAAGCAAACTCGCCGCAGCCTCCCACCACCACACTGGCGCCTCTCCAGAGAGGAAGCTACAACTTGGCGGCGTCTCCAGACAAATACCTACCCACATCCCACCCGCCTCCACCTCATCTTCCCCACCCAACAACCTTCCCTCTGCGCTTACTGTCCCCAGCCTGGCACCCTCTACCACATCATATGGGAGTGCCAACGAACTCCAGACTTGCCCCCCCCCCCTTCCCAACCCCACCTTCGAGCAGTGGATCCAGGCTTCCCTGGCCAGCCCGGACCCGGATATCCAGCTTAAACTGGTGACCCGACCCGAGCACGGACGGCCAGCCGAAGTCAAGGCTCCCGGACTAGGGATGCCTCCCGGACTAGGGACGCCGTTTCCACGGGGCGAGGCCCACACATCAGCCTCTGCAGGATAAATAAAAATTTTTTTTCTCTCTCTCTCTCTCTCTCTCTCTCTCTTCTACTCTCTCTCTCTCTCTCTCCTCTCTCTATCTCTCTCTCTCTCTCTCTCTCTCTCTCTCTCTCTCTCTCTCTAAAAGCACCGATCCATTTCTCGCCAGTCGTGTATACGTTGTCACCGGCGGTCTTGCCATACGAGCAATATGGCCAGGTACTGCTCTTTTTAACGCGCACAAAAAGAAACGCATGCTATCTGGTAAATGTACGGATACAGCATGCAGTGGTCACTAACTGCCAGCAACAGAAGCAAGGGCATCATGCCCGCGAACAACACAGGAATGTACATGCTGAGTCAGAACGAACGCTGGTGAAAAATAGATGGGGAACGTCGGCACGATTTCCTCGGCCCCCGTTGCATTACGTCTTTCTGTAAACAGGTCGGCAAAAAAGAAAGAACTCACTCAAACTCATTCACATTTTTTTTATTCACGCTGTACTCAATCAAACTCAGAGTCGAAAAGCTCGTCTGTTCTCAAATCACTGGTACTCACTCATCACATACTCATTTGTAATCGTACTCACTGCACTCAAACTGTACTCATGAGTACTCATATCATGAGAACTAATGCTTATGAGTACTCATACTCTTGAGTACGGTACCCATGAATACTCATACTCATGAGTAGTGTACGCATGAGTACTGTACTCACGAGTAGTGGACCTAACCCTTTACTCACTCTTTACTCATTATCGATACTCACTCGTGAGTTGAGTCAATGAGTACAAATGAGTATACTCACGAGTGGCACGCGACCTATGGTCAACAGACAGCGACAGAAGAGCGCAGAGAACGAGAGTGTGGAGATAGCGCGTGCGGAGAGCTGCCGAGTGGGTAAATCTTCTTTCACAGCACTGGGCACGTTGTCATGGAGACGGAAAGTGAAAGCGCGGCGCGCCCCTGACGAGGTTTGTGACTCCCGTGACCGCCCGTACGCGTTGTAGAATCTAGTCTGCAGCCATTGCGGCGTCAGAAGAGGAATGATTGCGAATGAAGGGGGCAAACTGCCGATAGTGGTAGTGCGAAACAAAAAGGAGCGACCGGCATCAAACACCAAAGCGAGCAAACGTCACCACTAAGACGGTTAGAATGCTACGTCCCCGGTGTACCAGGCGTACTATGAGCGCAAGCACTTCAGCTATAACATATGGTAACAGTCCTCCCCTAGACTGCTACCCTGGTGTTCCTGTCCTTGTTCCGCGCAGCAACTTTTGGCGTGTGCTACGCGCATGCTACAAAGTCGCTGTCTATGGCACAGCCACTTCAAGAAAAGTTATTTCCAGGCGCCTGTTCCTTCCACGGCACGTACTTCCGTACGTGCCGTATAGCGATACGTGCCGTACGTGCCGTATAGCGTACGTGCCGTATAGCTGCTGTATAGCGATGCGGCAGCTCCAGTAGTGGAGCCGCATCCCTAGCAGTTTCAGCAGAAGTCTGAGGCGTTCTTGCCTATTTCAGGGGTCCGAGTCAGTTCCCTGCGGTTTCTTCTACAAAGTGAACGTAGGCTGATGGTGGGGAGTGACATTCACAATAGTGGCAGGCACCCACTGTGAACCTCTGCATGCGGAAGTTACGCGCATACCCGCATACAGCGCCTCGCGCTAGAACGTTTCACCTGTGGGGGCAAAACCCTGTACTAAAAGAACACACCGGGGCACTCGTTTTCTAGAGCATTTCATCTCCTTAGGCAAAAACTCTTACTGAAACAACACACCGGGGCACTCGATTTTCGTTCGCGATTGCTTGCTCGCTTCTATTTCGCTCTGTGCTCGCTTTAACTTTGCATGCAGTTCTCCGTTTCGAATTTCACTTCTCCTCCGTCTTCGTATAGCGCTCGCCGTGTGGCAAGAGAGAGGCTTATAATCTTCCACCCAGCGTCCCCGGCGCACGTTTGGCAAGCTAAGCATACCCACCTAGGGAAATTAATTGGCTGGCCCCCCAAAATATCTCAAATGCACGCCGTAATTCCGGCAACACCTGCTCGGAATGAGCAAGACTCCAACGTTGGCCGGAATTGTGGCAACACTTTCTCGGAACGAGAACGACAGGTCATAGCGTAAGGGCCTCCAAGGTGATGTCCAATAATTATCACTTCCAAAAAAATGAAGGAAGGTCACACTTAAAGCAACAATTATGGAGTAAAGGTCGTTGCGGCAGCGAAGAAGAAGCAATTCGGCTAAAATCGTGGACTTAAACCGGCGTGATGGTCGTGAAGGTTGCGTGCAGCTTCGCTACCTTCAAGTCTTACGCGTTAAGGTGAGCTTCCTTCATCTTTTTATTGTAAACCAAACTCAAAGATAGCGCCCTCGTGCTGCTTCATTCCAGTGTGCGGCTCTGATTTCACAAACAGTCGTGCAACATGCTGCACGCAGAACTGTCATTACGCTTTTTGTTACATGATATATATAGACGAGGAGTTTCACCTCGAGTAACCAGCGCATTTCATTCCGACGTCCAATTCCCGGCGAGAATGTTCGTTCCACAGGTCTGTTGTACTACGTGCGTTTGCACAGTTCAATTTTCCCCATCGAATCCCTCGACGTTTTCGTGGTTAACTTTCCTGCACGTTCTGGCGCATTTCTGTTTCTACCCTGTTATCCAGAGCCAACTTACCACAAACAACTGAAAAGAACCGCTTATCCAGGCTAAAATTGGTATATCAAATAGTAAAAGGCCACTATAAATTAGACATTTCTAACAACATTTTCGCCCGGGTATGCCACGAGACAAAGACACCAACTGAGGATAACTCCTTTTCGTACACGCAACAATGCCTTTAAATATTCGTTCTTTCCGCGGACCATTACTGAATGGAACCAATTTAGCAACCCCACGTACAACACCCTTTACTATCTTGTTCACATCCCTAGTCTAAAATCACAACAGGAACAGCGCAGAAACCTAACAAGAATTCCTGTCGTACGACAAAAACCTTGTTGTGACAACATGCAGTCCTGTTGTTACGACAGAGACATCTGCTCTTACGGCACACATTTCTGTCGTAACGACAACGTCAATTTTCTCAACGACAAACATTCCTGCGGTCACGACAGAACTGCCATTTACGCTACTCTTCACAACGGGGGAATAACATTCAAACCATGTGCAACTTGGTGTGCAACATCAGGATCGCGACAACACAGGAATTCGGCACGAGGGAACATCGAAATCAGGACAGGAATACGACACATGACAGATCACCAGGCTCCCGACACGACAAGAATACAAGACGACAGTACGACACGCAAAAATACGACAAACTACGGAATTTTTTCTTGTCTTTTTAAAATAATTATTCAAACACATAATTAAACACGGTGTTTAACTTAGTGGTGACATTATGTAATTTTTTTATTGTGTACCCATGTGTTCGTTGTTTGCCGTTTTGTGATGTTCTCATCATTTGTACCCTCCTGCCAAAATCCCATTGGGGATTGCAGTATCAATAGATAAAAAATAATAATAAATAAACTGGTGCCTGTGGCCGCAAAGTAGCGGGCGATCATATCACCTTCAGTTCGAGCTCCTGAAAGCTAGAATATAGGCCGCGGTTAATGTTGCGTTCATAAAACTTCGCGGCAAAGGAATTCAAAGTTCAGCAAGGCACGTGGTGCGCGAGCAGCTTCTTAGCAGAACGCGTACCTTGCGCATCCCGCGGTTTCACCGTGATTTTCTTGTCTGCAAGGTGGAACGCATGCACTTAATAGGTATAAAACCGTAAAATTTGATGTTGGCTGCCTTTTTGCCCCTGCTACGAAATAATAACCCGATGTTTGATGGTCTGCTGGGTGGAATCTTCATCGTCATGACTTTTAAGAGCGTGGTCACCGTAGTGACCATCATCATCACTGGCTCTAGCAATAGTGACACGCAGACAAACGCGAAGAAAACGAAGTGCGCGAGGCTGTTTCTGCGACCCTCTTCGAATGCTTGCCGGAGAGAACGATATCTGGCCTTTTAGAAAACTACCTAGAAGAGTTCCCGACACATGTGGTTATAGCCACAGATGCTTCTGTTCGAGACAAAAAGCTGGTGTAGGTATCTTTTCACCTGCGCTTGACTGGGCATTTCCTCTTCGTCTTCGGGAATCGCGCTCGCTCTTCGAAAGCTCAGCGAAGAGCATTCCCAGGTGATCATTGTGACGGATTCTTTTTCGGTTTGCTCCGCTTTATCTTCCCCAACCGTTTCTCCACTTCGCCGATCGCTGTCGATGCTTATACCAGTACATGTCAGGGAAATCCGGCTGGTCTGGGTCCCAGGGCACAGAGGAGTTGAACTTAACGAAACTGCTGATTACCTGGCAGGAGTAGCACTGAATGGTCCTCTCGTTGATACTGTGCCCCCGTAGCCTATGTTGTTGGAACCAGGTTTCGAAGGTACAGTTCACTGGACAGCTTCCCACCAGACAGCATCGCTGGCTGCCCTGACATTGAGCATCTCCGGTACTCTTGGAAGTGTGACTTTGCGCAGTCTCGGCTGTGCGAGGTCACACTGACTTGCTTGCGATGTCGAACACCTAATTTGAATTTTTATCTGCACCGTGCACGCATAGCGCCATCGCCACCTGCAGCTTCTGTCAAGAGGAGGAAACAATTGACCACTTCCTGTTGTCTTGCCGGCGGTTCTCCTCCCTCCGAAATCGTTACCTGGAGGCTCCCCTCCGGCGCCTGGGTCTCGCCTTGTCGGTGCCTAATTTATTGTCATTTGGGGCAGTCGGGCTTGGTCGGTGCAACGGGGATGTTTTTCGCGCTCTTCACTCATTTATTGCCGAAACAGGTCGCTTGCCTTGTTAATCGCTTCAACCCATTTTTAATCGTTTATTGAATACCTGTTGGTACAGTAGTATTGAATTTCTTTTGGTTCCAAAATTGTTAGCATCACTGTACCCTATTTTCCCTTCGTTTGAAACTAATTACTAAGCTTCTTTAGCAGTGAAATCACAATAAGACTTGGCCAATCCCCCAGAGTGGGTACGCGCCATTCTCGTTCCGGATCCAACCAACCAACCAACCGACCCAGACGTGGCGTTCTCTGCTGGTAGACGAAGCTATTTGTCACAGCCCCAGACGGGTGACACCATAGGCGGATAACTGTTCTACGACACCAGCCCGCAAATGAATCGTCATCTCCAGGATGCCTCTGTTGCGAAGCTCGCCCCCTCGGTAGGCACACTCCCTACGCAAAAGTCGGATTCAGCGGCGGGTGACGCGCAACTGTTAGATAGGCGCACCTCCATCCCACAGCGGTGCGTGTTGAAGAATGACCCTGCCTCGTCATCGACCGCTGGAGACAATCGCGCGCCAACCACGCATCAGGTGCACGCAGCCGGCGGTCCCTACATGAAGCATTCCCGTCCGGTAACTCTGTCGCAACCAGAGTCCTCTAGTGATGACACAGAGGAGAGCGGGATTCCAGACCGGAAGAGGCCGCCTCTTGGGACGAGAGCGCCGGAAGCAGGGGCACCGAACGCCCACATAGCTGCACCGAGCACTGTGGAGGGAAGCTCACCCCGCGGGAGTAACCTTTCGCCCCCGCAGCGCCAAGAGGAGCACATATGCCGCCGAACCATGCCTTGTGCATCCCCAACTCGACGAGAGCCAGCACTGCCAGCGAACGTGGCATCCCCGGGTGCAGTGGAGCTAGCGCGATACAAGGCACCATCGGCGATCACGCGGCTCTGGGTACGAGCATGCCACGTGATGCGAGTGTCGTGGAAGCCCCTCCGGCGACTCCGAGCGCTGTGTCCGTGGGCGCTTCGTCGGACCGGGCGTGCAGCAGCAACACCGGCAATGCCAGCGGCGGCGTCCCCAGGGCCCCGATTGCGGGCTGCACGTACAGCCACCTGGATTCCCAGGCATCGCTTCGGCACAACCTGCCCGACATGGCAGCGCGTGCGGGACCATCGAGCGCACGCCAAGGTCCGGCCCGGGGCGCGGCTGAAGGGCGTAGCTCGGCCACTCCACAGGCTCCACCAACGGGTCGCACAACAGGCACCGCCAGACGTCCCTCGCGGAGGCTCAGCTTAATTATTACAAGCCGTGATTCGCCGCGCTTTTGGCGTCTTTGCTCGGGCGATGGACATGCCGTTTGGCATGCCCCGCTCAGGTTCAAGAGCTAGTGCGAATACTCCTCTGCAGCCACGAATTGCCAGCAACATGTGTGTACAAGTGGCCCTGAGTAACAGCGTGTGCCCCGTCTGTCGCATCAATGCTTCACTAGCTGAACCGATTGCAAGCACTGAAAGCTTCCCTCCCCGCATCCCAACAACACAGGCGCATCAGGCGAGCCGGAACGCATGCGCATCTGAAAGGGACAACCCCCTCAGCTTTCTCTCCACCTCGCGGCCGTTACAATGAGAAAATAACTTTGCGGAATTCATTCTGAAAGATTTCTTTGTTTGGTGTCGCCTAAAATTGGAGCTGCATTCTGCAAATTAAAGGTTAATCGGGCTCCAGCCGAGCTTAGCATCCTGGTGTTGCTTGCCGTTTTTTTTTTTTTGCCACTTTTTAAAGTGGTTTAGGATATGAATAGTTTGGAGACTGATGAAACGTTTAGGTGTTTTTATTTACTTGGTTACCCATATCTTCCCTGTTTCCCCTTTTTTGCGAATAATGTCGGCATCGTTTCCCTCTGACATCCGCATACAGAACACAAAAAAAGCGAAGCTTCTCTGGCCGAACGTCCTGAAGCGTGGTGCGCACGTGGTGACGATGCTCGCTGGGCCTAATGCTGGGCATGCGGGCTCCACGTGTGAGTCATACAAGATAGTGCCGTCAACAACACTCACCCTTGTGGCGTCGATACCGCCCATTGTCAAACACATTCCTCAGTCCAAGGCGAACGTACAGGCCGCCGGTGACGCTCAGCCGCCGACGGGTGCGCACGAAGCCCAAAGACGTCGTGTTCCACCACGGACGGACTCGACTCTCTTCCTCCCAAAGGAGGTGAGTCCGGCCGTGGTTCCACTTACGTCGGGGCCGGGCCAGGTACGTATTTGGTGGCAGGAACTGTGGCAACCGGGCTGGCCGGCCCGAGGCCCCGCAGCAGCTGAACCCGATGACGCTCCAGCGTCCAGCAGAGTGGAAGAAGCAGCTGGCGTCGCCACGGGGGTGGTGTCGACGAAGGACGAGCGGCAGCAGGCCATGGGTGCTTGGCCGTCTCCGCGTCAGCCCGCAGACGTCTAACACGGCCGGGCTTGTTCAAAGCGGAGTCGCGGGCAGACGCAGTGGTACATAGAGAACACAAATTAGCTTGAATGGGAGCTTTTTGGCTGAAATACGTCTTGAAACTCCTCACTGCAGGAAGGCTTACACCCGCGTTCGGTGGTATGATGGCGGAAAAACTGAGAGATTAAGCGCGAGACACTTGGACGATTGGTGCATGCGAATCGCATGCGACTGATCGTTACGACTGTCGCCACGACTAGTCGTACGCGTGAATTTGAGACATATGGCCCGATGCGCGCGTGCTATGCGTCGTCGGCGCCGCTCCTGTTTTTGCTCCATGGTTGCCTCCCTGTTTAGGCGCACTCAGGCCAATTTAGATATGTGCAATAGAAATCCGAGCAGGAAAAGAAAGCAGTTATCAACTTGAAGTGATAATGAATATTGCTATTAAGTTATACATTGCATTTTTATATGTTCAGTACAGCGATGTGAGAACATTTAGCACCCATGAATCCGCTCGTTCGTGCTGTAGGTACCTCTGGCCACAGAGTTTCTCACTAATATTGAGAAACTATATGCCTCTGGCATCATGTGTCTGCCATTTTGCCGAAATAGTGGGCTCCCCAAAGCTGGAGTACACTCTAGCTGGAGTTTGCGTTCTTGCGTCACTGTCGCAGCCAGCGAGACTGCACGCGACCATGGTTGAAGGGAAACCTGCGGCTCGTTCCTCGACTCACCCGATCAACTACGACGATCGCTGAGCTGAATTTGTAGATTCCGCGCGTCGTTCGCAAGAAATAGATCAGGCAATCGTGAAGCGTTTTGTTGGTTTTGTGCCTTCGGAAACAGTCCGCGCACCCGCCGGCCGCGCCTTTCAGCTCGGCACACTCAGAGGCTCGAACCGGCGCAGACCACGGTAGCAACCGCTTGTCGCTGCTGTTTCGAATCAATCTGGTCGCGAAAAAGAAGTTCCACATGCGAGAAAGTAGGTGTTACTGCGGTGGAAAATTGTGCTAGGGATTGTTATCAGGGCTTATTTTAAAAGCGGCGATCAGATATCTGCCGCGATGCTAAGCCTACGCTGACCGGCCGCGGAGGTTCGGCGGTCCAACCGGTCGCCGCGGCGCGGTCCAACCGGTCGCCGAGCGGCCGAGAGATGGCGCTACCTGCGCGGAAGCATCAGGCTACGCAGATGTCTTGGTCACCAACCGCTCAAACGGCAATTATAGCTGAAATAAAGTTCCACATGCGAGAAAGGGGATGACAGTGTGGTGAAAAGTTGTGTTACGGATTGTCATTCGCAGTTGCACAGATAGCGGCGATCAAATATCCGCCAGGATGCTAAGCCTAAAGTTCCCATCACCCGAGCCGACCCGAGCAACGCAAGCCGGTTGCGGGCAGTTAGGGCTCAGCGGGCTCTCATTGGCTGTGGCCTCACGACGATCGCAACGATGCCACGACTGCATCTGGCTTGCCAGTCGCACGTCGTGAGCCTCCTCCGACCAGCGAACGACGCCAAAACTGGTCCTTTCGATCAATCGTAACTATCGGTCCCATGCGAATCGCGTGCACCAGTCGTCCTGCGCTTATCGTCTTGCGCTTATTACAGTGGTCAAGAGCCGTCGTAAGTAGGCGCATTTACCACGATTGTACCTCCCCCTAAAACGCAGTATCTGGCTGTGAATACTATACGTTTGTCCTAATTGGAGTATGAAAAACTCCCACGCCTCCTCCTTCCCCCCTCCCCCCCCCCCTACTCTACGCCTCCTAACAAAAAAAGCTTCCAGTTGGTGTCCTGTGTCGTGTGAGCTCTAGCGTCGGCGAAATTTTCGTGTCGATGTGAACTTGCGGCCGCACGAATGGATGCGAGGTGCTTCCCGCCAACCAACACTCGTGAAATTGTGGAACCAAGGGCTAACATGCGACATAGTGTAACGTCTCCTCCGAGTAAACGACCCTCGAGCCGACGGAGCGCGCCAGCGAACTAACGCGAGACCTAAATGCAGTGGCCGCAAACGGAGAGTGGCTCGTCGTTGAAAACAATGTTGTACAGCCACTGCGAGCTGGTTCAAGGTAAGCATTGCACGTTTTTTATTGTACCCAACACTTTGGGTGACCTGTGGCCCCTGTAGTGTCAAATTAAACTCAGTGTTTCCCGCGCCACTGTACCGGCGATTCTCCGCCTGTCGAGGCGAGTGTAGTGCGTGAGACCTCGAGGGCGCCATGCCCGGAACATCATTGGGGAGGCCGAACGGTGTGAAAGCAATGCGGATGTCACCAGTCTCGGCTTTTTTTCTGTGCGCGGGTCACGAGCAGAATAAAAGTTTCCGCACTGAGAAAAGCGATGGAAAGTGTTTTTGGAAAGCAAGGCTGAGTGTTTTTGTTGCGCTGTATCCGTGGCTCATCATTTGCGGGAGAAGCTGAAGTTGGCCGAGCGAGCGCCGCAGCGCCGACTTTCTTGAGAAGTACGAGCGGCGGGAACCGCCGAGCCTCGTACATGGTGGGTGACCGCCACGTGCACCTGCCGGATGCTTTGGCTTAACTGGGGAGGATGAGCGTCGCGGCGCCGTGGGGGGGAGGTGTACAGAAGGCATGCGCTAGGCGGGCGCAACTTGAATCGGCACGTGCCATTCGCGGGAGCATTCTGTGGGGACGGCGGACGCCTGTTTTGTTTGGCAGCGCTGTAAGCCATGTTCATTTAGCGGACGCGTCACAACGACGGGAATCTTTCCGCAACTTTAGGGGGAGAGAGGGAGAAGCGCGCGGTTGGAGGGTGTAGAAGCACTAACACTACGCAAGGGGGTAAGAGGGCGATGCAAAAGGACTTTGAGAAGTTGTGCTGCAAGGGTTGCATTCCGTTTCGAAAAACACTTCGTCTTGATTTCCGTGGTCTTGACCAGCTGGTCAGTGGAAGGGTCTGGGATGAAAGTGCAACTTAGCATGCATTAAATAAAAATTCAGACATTACAGAACTTTGAGCACAGAGTGACAAGTGCCGCGTCATTAGAATGCTGTTTCTTTTTCTTTTTTTCTTTTCAGATCGGCTGTACAACACGCGCCTAAAGAAGATTTAAAGAGCTCTGCTCTGCCATCCCTGTGCTGCCGGTGCTTCCGTGGCTTCGTGGGAAACACGCGAAGAGGCGGCGGCAAAGTCAGTGTTTGTGGAGCAAGTGCAAACGAACAGCGCAACAATGAATGCCTGGTGGACTTCACTGCTTGCTAATAATGGGTGACTTTTTTAGATGCGACGCATTTCTTTCACTCGCCTTGTCCCTCCGGCGGCGTCCGGCGTAGTCCGCATCCCTCCCCCATTCTCCTCGCCGCGCCAGCTGCGCGCTAGCGCCGCTCTCACCGCAGCGCCATCTGCGTGTTAGCGCTCTCCGGCGCTCGCTCCGTCGCCGTGCCAGCTGTGCGTGGGTGCGGGTTAGCGCGCAGCTTGCGCTCGGTTAACACATGCGCATGCGCTGCTATGCGCTGCTCTCTCTCATTCCGCTGCATATAAACGCGGTAACTGCGCCGCTCCGCTCAGTCGTTCCGCCGCCGCTCCGCCGATGACATCCTCCGATGACCACCGATCATTTGAATGGAGACTAACAGACCTGCTATCGCGATGGTCGGCGCAACCGTAACAAGCACCGGCCACCCCGATAAAATTTACACCATCTTCCCGCGAGGGGAACCATGGGGTAGATGCGACGCATCGGGGGTGAACATGCTGCGTAAAATATGGACACACAACAACAATGGACACGCTAACATAACGGAAACGCAACGGAAACCCCCGATGCGTCGCATCTACCCCATGGTTCCCCTCGCGGGAAGATGGTGTAATTTTTTTTCGTTGAAGGGATCTGGCTGTAGTAGTTAAGGTTCTTAGCAAGATACCTTGTATTTTTGATGTACGAGTGAGTGAAAAACCTTATTAGACGTGAGGCCATGGGGCCCTGGGGGGAGCAAGGATGAGGGGAAAAGGGGAAGGTAACAACTCGCACAATGAACATAGTTGCAGTCTTGGCGTCCTAATCACAAAATGAACACATAAAAGTCAGTCAGTGGCACTAAAATGCACAGTTCACACTTAAATGTACAGTTCACACTGTAGACAACGCGGTTCACACTGAAAACAGTGCACGCTGCAGTCAGTTCACCTTGTAGGTAGAACGGGGAAGTCTACCAGGCCGTTACACTAATTTGTAGAGTCCGTTTTCAAGGTACGTGTTTTTTTGATTAAGTGTTTTAATATTGTGTGGTTATCTTTGTGTTTAGAAGCATTTTTGTGTGTATGCAATTACTATGAAATAAATTGTCTGTGTGCACAAAACAGACCTTTCACGTTTTGTTATTGAAATGTCAAAAAAAACGAGTAATTGCTGGTAACTAGTAAAAACTAGTAATTACAAGTAGCTAGTAATTACGCCCAAAGCGGTTACTCAACACCTAAAATAGCATAAATACGAGCTATGAGCCTCATAACAGCCCCCAAATACAGTCACAAATTCTCCCACAGTGCTTCTATAAAACACCTCAAAAACAGCAAAAAAAAAAAAAAACTCCGCATGCAGCTGACAGTACTCCCAACACGCCTCCCGAAAACTCCTAGTGGGAGAAAATACTATACGCCCAATGCTCACCTTGAAAACTCTCAATTTAGTGGCAGTAAAACCTTACTCCCATATACTACTGAATAAACTGCGGAAATATTGGGAATAGGGCGATACTCCCATTGGAAGGAGTGTTGGATATTCCGAATTGGGGCTAAGTTATGCAACAAGCCATTTACTCCCATTCTCGGCTTAGTTGTGTACACTTGCTGGCGGATGACCGTGCTGCCCGGGAGCCAGTAGCGCAGGTCATGGGCACGGCCTCGTTACCTCTCGTGCACGGCCTCGTGCACGGCCTCGTTACCTCTCAGACCCTGATGCCCCGGAGATTTCTTTAGGTGCGGGGTCTACGCACCGCACCACTCGTTTAAAAAAACTGTAGGCCAAGGGTGGTACCATGCCCGCTAAATAGCTTTCACAGGCTCGGCGAGAGTCCGTGATTATTGTGCTTGACTTCGGGTCCGAGGCGGCGAGCGCTATGGCAATCGCCTCGGCTTGCGTGGAGTTAGGAGCCCGGTAGGAGAGCCCATCGACTTGCTGGTCCCTGTGAATTACAGCGTCATGGGGGTCCTCCTAAGACGTTCATTTTCCACGGGCGCAGAAACCGGCCTTGCATATCCCTGATCCCCGAACACTTCCTTTTTCTTCCTCTGCTCCTTCTTTAGGGAAATGGCGTGTACTCACTCGAGGGGATTGGCCAAGGCTTGAGAATGGTCTAATTAGATAAAAATGCGTCCTTTTGAATTGGAAAGTAATGATAGGTAGAAAAAGATATATACACTCTGTATGGGCGGTGAAGACATTCTTTTTTTTGTTCCTTGATAAATTACACGTACCCTGCCAGGAGATCGGCCAGTCATCAGTGGTTGGAAAAAGCTGTGATCGAACTACAGGCCAGTGCACAAAATATAATACAGTTGCAAACATTCTGAAGTCGAAGACAATGAGGGTAAAAACGGTTAAATACTTGGAAATTCCACAACTTGCGAGCGTAAATAAAACCAATTACAATTGAACCTCGATTTAACTTAGTCGCCGGGACCAGTGAATTATTTCGTTAAATCGGGAACTTCGTAAAATCGAGAGAACTACAAATTTCGTTCGAGAGAACGACAAATTCATTGCCAACTGACAAAGCTCGTAATTTTTGCCTACGTGCGCTCTGTGAGCAGCGGGAGCACACAATTGTGGTTGCTGGCCAGTGAAGTCAAAGCGTTTGCGGCAACCTCGTGTGCCCCAACAAACCGCCTCGGAAGGTCGAAGGCGTATGGCTTGGTGTGGGCACGGGAGCATCGACAGTATCCAAATCGTTCGCACCTTCGGACTCCTCTTGTGCGTTGGAAACAAGCTGCACTATCTCCTCGTCGTCGAGAACTTCTGTTGTGTCAAAGTCTGTGTCTACGTCGGCGTTCTTGAAAACGTCGAAGTTCTGGTCTGCGGCCACCTCGTCACGCCTACGAATCTCTTCCCAACAACTGCATGGGCGATGCCTATTCCTGCTCGTGTTGCAGTCTTGTGGAGCCCGACGCAGCCTCAGAAGCACACCGGAAACAGTGCACAACGATCGAGAACCGGGTGGCTCTCCACGATTTTCCAGGGATACTTTGTTAAATCGGGTTTGGTGGAGAAGTTTGTTTCATTTATATTTCGAGTTCATAAAAGCATTAAGCCTATGGGTGACTGCGGGGACAATACGAATTAGTTCGTTAAATCGGGAATTTCGTAAAATCGAGTTTCAACTGTATATTAGGAATATATAGTAGGCATTCACGTGAGGTCAGGCAGTATAGGGGCTCGCTTTGTTCAATGCTGCGCCATTTTCCCGGTAAGAGCGGACCTCGTCTTTATCACATATTAATCAGTACCTTATTGCAGCACAGTTCTGTGCGGAAAATGCAGAGAGAGAGAGAGAAAGAGGAGGAGGGGGGGAACCTTGCTTGAAAAGCATGTTAAGGCTGCAGATGGCCGTAAGCCGTAGCTTTCCGGTAACGCAGGCGGCTCTGGCCGTGCATGGGCCTTTGTTGAGTCCCTAGGTGAAAGCAGCCCAACGCTGCCTCCCATTGCCCCATGGATGAGATGATGGGAAAGGAATTGTGGAAAATACCAAATGAGATACTGAAGTGTGGGCCGGTGACCACAGTGAAGGCAGAGTGGAAAAGGGGATAGGGAATGATGATTTTTATGGAGTACCGCATACGAGGCCGCTTTTCCGATGAAAATGGAAGAGTGAGCTCGGTTATTAAAAATCCTCCCTGTGCTCGTGACTCCCAGCCCCAATCTTTGACTCGAAAGATGGGCTTCTATGCGCTCGTCGGCCACATTGTGCAGGCCGAGCTTCAATAGCTTGTCGGTGGCCATGCTGGCGGGAAGTCCAAGAGCTGGTTTGTAGGCCTTCCTAATGATAACATTGAGCGTTTCAATTTCTGCCTTGGTGAGGAGAGCATGGGGTATGGCGTATGCAATTCTTCAGATTATGAATGCTTTGACGAGGCAAAGGGTGTCAGCCTTGTGCATTCCCCGTGTTTTGGTGGTTACACGCCTGATCATGTGTGTGACTTGGTCTGAGGTACGTTTCAGCCTATTTATTAGGATGGAGTTTGTACGATCGGCTTAAGTCACACCAAGGATCTTGATATGCCGGGAGGGAACGATGGTGTGGCCCTCCATGTGGATTATGATAGTGGGTGACCTCTGGGGGAATTTTTTAGGGGCGAAGCTCCTTTGGGCGTGGGTCTGTCCATCCTCGACGTATGTATGTAGCCACCTCTAGTTTAGTTCTTGGATTGTTTACTAGATGGCGTGGCTACCTCTAGTTTAGTTCTTGGATTGTTTACTAGATGGCGGTACTTGTATATGATGAAAAGATGCGCTTGGATTGTTTACTAGATGGCGTGGCTACCTCTAGTTTAGTTCTTTGATTGTTTACTAGATGGCGGGGAGCGTTGTAATAAAATCCGTTCGCTGTTGGCGCGCGCTCGGAGTCGCCCGATGGATAAGGCTGCAGATGTACGAGCCCGCGAGGCAGAAGCGCTCCGTGAAGCTGCGCGACGCCGCCGCCAAGATCCTGCCGTACGAGAGCGGGAGGCCGAAGCGTGTCGTCTGGCTGCGCGACGACGCCGCCAAGATCCCAGCGTTCGAGAACGAGAGGCCCAAGCGTCACGGCAACGGCGCGAGGACCCTGCCGTACGCGAAGCGGCACGGCTGCGGCGCGAAGAGGATCTCCAAAACGTCAGAGAACGGGAAGCGGCGAGAAAGCGCGCGTATCGGCAGGCAGACCCCGATGCAGTGAGAGCTCGTGAGGCGTCTGCAAAACGCATCAGGCGAGCTCAGCCCCAAGGTGCCGACGCGCGGTTTAAGCGAGACTTTCTAGACGTTACGTTCGGACACAGATGTAGTGGGCGAACTTTCACTGAAGAGTCACGGTTTTACCGATGATTTCCCCTCAGGAGCTTCGCCCACTCATCATCATTCACCCCGTGGATATGCTGTGAATTTTTTTCTTGTAGAAACAAGGAGGAGTTCCGATTTTTGTGAAGCACATTGGAGGCCGCAAGACTTGGTGTAATGATTTGCCATGTTGGCTGCAGTTTGCAGGCGCTCCTTTATCTCGCCTACGGATCCTGTATTCGACCAGATGGTAATATCGTCTGCATACAAACCGTGATGTATGCCCAGAATGGAATCCAATAAGGGAGGGAGACCAATGAGCGCAATATTGAACAACAAAGGGGAGAGCACTGCCCCCTGTGGTGTGCCGCGTCTGCGCAGCAGAATCAGATCTGTGGCTAGGCCTCCCGCTTTCAGTATTGTCCTATGACCCGGGAGGTAATCCCTAATGTACTGATACACTCTAAGCTCGCAGTCGTGAGTACTTAGTTGCGAGAGGGTGGCAACATGCTTAATGTTGTCAAATGCCCCCCTTGAGGTCCAGTGCAAAGATGGCTGTGAGTGATTTGCACGTGGCAGGCAGCACTACTTCTTCCTTGAGCGGGAGTTTGCATAGACAGACGAGGTCGAAAGCCTAACATCGTCGTAGGCAGCTTATCGTGATCTTCAAGATACGTTTGTAGTCTGTTTAAAACAATGCATTCTAACAGTTTCCCTACACAGGAAAAAAAAAAAAAGAAACTCGCATATCTAATGACTCTGTTCTCAGGGAGGCTTGACCAGATTGATGATGCCAGGACACTTTTTTTTCTAACACTTCACAATTATTATAGGCCAAAGATGATACGCATTGGGTTCAGGGGTAAGGAAGCTAGCGTCACAGGTTAGAGAACGAACGTGGGTGGTAGATTTTACAGCTGGAGACAAGGGAGAGAATTTCATTTGAGGCCTCAGGCCTCACAGTACGACACCAGACTGAATGTGACACTACAGATATCAATAACACAAATCTGCTCTTTTTTTCTTTTCTTTAAATTCAATTTCTGTGCCTTTTTACTGGATTCCCAAAACGTAATGCCCACTTTTAAAAAATCAAGGAAGTAACGTAGGCTGCTCATAAATTCAATCAACAGCTTTGTACCCGCAGTGAACATCCTCACTCAACTCTGTGGTGTATTAGGTTTTTATTAGCAGTATTTTTCTTGTCAATCTTTTTAAAACCCAGATGTTATTAGGCTGGCTGCCCAATAAAATATGGTGGTCCCAAAATATGACACCAATGTTTTTGTGAAGCCCAGAAAAGTGAGGTCCCGAGAGGAAGTTAGCACGGACGGAGGGCGGACTTGCTGCTGATTGGCTGACAAACGAGAGAGGAGGCCGACATGCATAGATGAGGAAGGGGAGAGGTGGAGCTGAGGCAGGAGGTCCACAACATTGATAGGTTGACCAGGGTCATGAACACGGCGTTGAGGAGAAGGTTGATGAATGGGGAAGTGTGGGATGCCATTAGGGTAACATGGGCTTTACAAGGCTCTGAGAGAACGCCAGGATTTATACAGAGATTATCAGTTACGGGGTCTGCTATTTGCCTTATACTTACAAACAACTTAAATTAATATGTACACCAGCTCAGTGGGCCACCGCAAGTTCCAAGACAGGAGACAAGTGTTATCCACATGCAGTATAAGAAAGCATGTCACATACAGAGCACAATTGCCAACCAGTTTGCCATACATTTTCTACTGTACCCACTGTATGGCTAGCCTAGTTAATATGCCACTGGTCAAAACACTTCCCTCCGCATCCTCAACCACACTCTCGCATGCATAAAAGCTTGTCAATGTGCAAGTTTAGCTGCAAGTAGACCGCATGTGGTGTTTCTTGGTATTCGTTATCTGTCGCACTGCTACTGTATTTGTGTGCCCTCAAAAGGTGCTGCATTAGAAAAGAAAGCTTTGGGGACACTGGGTAACTCTTTACGAGTTGTGATTTAACACATTAATGTCCAACCGAACACCGCATGCCACAATTGAAGCAGCTTAACCACAGGAACTCTCCACTTTCCCACGTGGCTCCAAGCACGCTTGTGGGAGCTTTTTTTGTGTGTGTTCGATTCCATAGCGGGCACTTTGAAAACAGCAGCAGCTTTGCGTATCGGATGCACGCGCTACGGCATGCGTCACAATCAATAGTACAGTTTAACCCAGAGTTGTATTGATATTGAAGAGCCACTGAAAATAATTTTTACAACCAATAATTGTGCGATAATGAGATCAAGCAGAACGGTATAATTTTTTAAGTATTGAGCAGTTCTTGCCCAGCATTTAATAAAACTGCCAGGTAGCTGTACAGCCAGGTGGCCTAGGTGGCCTAAGCCTTACACTGCACCAACTGACCCAACACTATACACAGGAAATACCAATGCCTTCCACATAGCAGACATTTCCACATCACCTTCTTACCATTGTTTTAACTTTTTTAAAGTGACTGGCACCTTTCACTGAACTGATATTTCCTTTCCCTTTAATCTTGGTGAGCCGGCCAGAGGCTGTTTCTCTAATAGTATAATGATACACCGCTGAAGGCCTCATGTTATGTAGAGACATTGGAAAGACATGCCCTGCATGCCTCACTGCATGTCACCCTGCATGCGGGTGACGTGGTCTCTCCTTTCAAAAAAGGCAGCGGTCATGAACTTTTTCCAATTGCTGGACAAATAGAAGATGTGACGCACGCAATCAGCGGTGTAAGTTTTTTCATTTGTAGGAACGTGCGATTTTTCACAGGTCTTGGAAAACTGGATTCCAAGTTGGCTGAACGTGAACTGTTTTGTAATAATCAAAGTTTCATTTCCTCTCCCCTGTCTGCGTCCTTGTCATCCTCTGCCTGTGCTTCTTCTCTTCCACTTCCAACACACAGAGTGGCTCAGCAGAGCTCGTATCATCAGGCCGACCTTTCTGCATTTTCTTCCTCCTTTCAATAGAATTGCACTTCTTTACAAATCCCAGTAATGCTGTCACATTCAGAATGCCCACTGGGCCATTTCAACAAAAGGTAGACACCTTTTAAGTGTTACAATCTTGGATTCCAAGGGGTTATGCTTTGAGGAAAGCAAGGAGTTACTCTGAAACGCACGAAGATTTAACTGGATATGCAAAAAGAGGGCTTAATATAACCCAGCTCTTAGTTCCATTGTGAACTGGACTGATGCCGACGTTTTCATTCACATAAGCAATTAGCCTTCTGGCGATACACTCAGCCACCTATACATTTAGGAAAGACGCTAATCTGCACTTCAGAATCTACCTGCTTTGGAAAACATAATTTGGTAAATTGTTCTAGTCCCTATGTTACACAGATTTTTTTTTCGCATCATCAGTGCTTACTGTTGGTATATACTACAGGACGCATTAGATACGCCACTGCATCAACCTTAACTCAGACTGCAATTGTCGATGCTGAAGCTAGACACGGTTAGAACCTGCAGTTGTTTAACGATTTTCCTGCCATTTTCCCCCACACATTGTACGGGGCCTCGCATTCCCACCTCTTCTTGTTACTCCTCAAAAATGCTTGGCATCCAAAGCCTCAATATAGTTAGGCAAAACAGTGCTGCTCGCCGGACTGGCTTGGCTTGCAATGGCGCTTGCAAAAGCAGCCACAAAGCTTGAAACGTGAAGCAAGGAGGCCACGCATCTGATTTTTGCTCTGCATCGTGTATTTGTATTGTCAGCTAACCTAACATCACAAACTAGAGAGGGTACAATGATAATTTTTTGCCTGCTCAAACAGTGAATAATTTTTTAATGATAATTTTTTTTTAGTGATAATTTTTTTACTTGCTCATCAAACAGTGAATAACTAGATATAGTGTAGCCACAAAACTACCACCACTAAAAAGAGGCAGGCTCAATAATGGTAAGTCTTTTTTTATTTCCCCTCTAATGAAAGAATCCAAGTTTCTGAACATTGGTTGAGACCTTTATTGCATGACCTGAGGAATCACAAAAAAACCTGCACAATGTTGGCTGAATCACAGGATGCTTGAATTTACAAGCCTTCATATCTCTCTACCTATCTCACGGAGAACACAAAAGGAAACATTCCATCAATTCCTCAACAGACAGGTGACCTCCAATTTGGGCATGAATGGACCCACCCCCCCTTTTGCTGGGCAACTAGAGAAATCAGAAGAAAAAAAAAAGTTCTGGGGGAACTGCAACAAATGCCCATATATATACACACGGCTACCAGCATCCCACAAAATTAAAATCTACAAAAGGCTGCAAGCACTGGGTCAACAGATAAAACAAATGCATGGTTCCAATTCAGTATACCTATAGTTTTGGGGGCCATTCAATGCCTATATAAACATGAACTGTGGCCCACTATCCTTGCAACATTCACCAAGGAACCCTTCGCGTCACTTTTCTCCTGCTTACATTTCTTTCAACACTGATATGTGTACAAACAACCACTTTGTGGATTCATTTCTGCATGTAAAAACCCTACAGACATATCAAAAATAGTTACAGTGCGAAAGGATTCAAGGACAGTAAGGACGACGGCAACTGTCCCAATTCGACAACAGCACTCTGCCTACAGACAAGCCAGTCACCACAACTTTGCCATAAAAAAAAAAAAAAAAAAAACAACACGGAGGCGTGGCAACATTCTCAAGTGCATGCAAGTTTAAAGCGATGCCCTTCTCCCTAACAGTGCAAATTCATCAACAGTGCATCTTTAAAATCCTAAGCTCTTACCTACCGTAAAGTTCCAAAAGAACGCCCACCAGAAACTACAGAGATATCAAGTGAAAAATACGGGATGGAAGATATCTCGGGCCAGGTGCAAAAAGCAGAAAAAAGTGGCCGCACCGCCAGCCAAAACTGCGGAGAAATGAAGAAAAAATACCAGATGGGCGGACGTTTAACTCAAGTACTCAAAGGACAAATAGGTGACCGCATCAACACATGAATAGATGATTTGCGCTTATTTTGTTCACTGATCGGTGCTAAAGCTATCGAGTTTACCGGGGTGGGTGATGTTTGGGAGGTGGCCATTCGCTCGGAACTTTACGGTAAACAGTACAAAAGACCTTCATGCAGGCACTAGTGAACATTCTGCTTTTTCGGACACTCACTCGTATTCCAGATTTGCTTCAACTTGAGCACAGACATTCGAATTCATCCCTTGCTAAAAGCAACTTTTTCGGTGCTTCCCAATTCTGCTTCCCCACACAAACAGATTCGAGAAAACAGGAACTGTAACGGCCTTTGTTTCTGCTCTGCCTGCTCACAACACATTTCAGAACAGCTTCACTAACGGATGCATCAACTGCAGCCACATCAGATGGCGTTGGTGCAAAGCGCACTGAAAGTCAACTCTCAGCACGGCATGTACTGAAAACAGGTTTCGAGTTGGATTATTTACAGGAGGAGAACTTCACTGTGCAGTCAACAGATGTCGCCCCCGTGCCTTGCATCCACACAACTAATCGGAACTCATTCGCTGACACATGGCAAGCTTGTGACCATTTCGAGCCAACGTGGCTCTACCTTCCGCAGGGTAACAGACAAAGCCAGAAATGTGCAATTTTTTGATATGCTGATAACACTCATCAGAATAATAAAATTGTTGTCGCAGCAGATTAATTGAAACATTCTCTGCAGGACCCTTTGTGCACCACTGCCCAGGATCTCGTGTGCAATAACGATTGATTGGTTTAATGCATCGACGCTACACAGGCGACGAGGCGCGCCGTAGTGGAGGGCTCTGGATTAATTTTGACCACCTGGGGATCTTAAACGTGCGCTGAAATGTCGAACAGACAGGCGTTTCCACTTTTCGCCTCCATCAGAAAAGTGGCCATCACAGCTGGGATCGAACCCGCGGCCTTGGGTTCAGCAGCACAACGCCATAGCCACTGAGCCACCGCAGTGGGTTGTGTGCAATAACGACTCGTCAAAAGTTTTACCCCTCTTTTTCCTTACCATGATGCCAAAGTTGTGTGGTTTTGTTTCAATTATTAGACAAGCTTTTTCTTTTCTTTCTCAACACGGTTGATGGATGTACTACTATATCTCTGGCATACGTAACAGCTCAGCATTTAGCACTGCACTTATTCGCAAGCTTCGGATATGCAAATTTTTTCTTTAGTTCTTTTTTTTTTTTTTTTTTTTTTTGCGAAAGGTTGTTTCCTTCTCCTGGAAGAAGGAACTTGTTGGATTACTAAAAGCTGTTTGCTGCCCCTTTTTGGTGATGAAAGCATATAGCATCGCCGGCCAGTTGCAGGGATAACGTGCTTGTGTCACCATTGTACTATCGGCGTCAAATGAAACGCAAACACGAAAATATGAACCTGAACACACAAATAGCACGATTTCTTTCCATGCAAGCCAAAATAACGCGTGGCTTAGTTACAAAAACAAAGCTGGGAAATGGGGATTTCCAAATATACCAATAGCGTGCCATTATATGAACTCGACGAAAAGTATTTTTCAATTTTGCACATCCTGGTTCACATCTTCATGTTCACGTTTCATTTGACACCAATAGTACCTCAATGGCATCCTGACAAATGCCCAGTCTTGTCACATCTCCCAATCTCCCTGAGTTCAGTACAAAACCGCAACATGGCAAAGCAAGGCTTCCTGCAGCAGCCACACAACATTTAACTTGGCCACTATTCACACAATTTTAAAGTTTGGACTAGGCACAGGAAACACCAAAAACATCCACGATGAGTGTGCCTCTGTGTGCTGCCATGGCTGCTACATAGGAGAGCTACTTGCAACGTGTGGGCCGAGTATTCAGCCAGTCAAGACACCAGCCAACTTGCTTCAGTCTGACCTACCACAGCAGGTACGCAGAGCTCAACCTCATCGACAGTGGGGCAAGCCATTAGAGTTTCATACTAATACGTACTAGAGAAAAATCTGTTGCTGCCATTGTAAACGTTACTAGCTGCAATAGCAGCTAGCGACATTGTTCGCCTGCTTGGCCTGGCCAGCTTGAAGCCAAAATGACCCAAAACGGTAACATTTTTTTTTCTCGTTCTAAGGGGAGAGGCACAGATAATGAAATCTTTTGGCAACACTTCAAAAGACTTAAGGGGAGACGTGGGTCTTGAAATGAACTTTTTTATTAATTGGTCTGTGATAATGAAAATCATGAGTGTGCATTTCAAATATGTAATTAGTTTTCAAGTGGTGAATTATTTTTTGAGTTATAAAGAAAACACTGCCATACAGGCTGCTTTTTATTCAATTTTTTTTTAATAAATGGTATGATGGTAGCTAGCCATGCATGCTGAAGCTATTTATATTCCTGTAAAGATAGTTGATTGGATAGAATTAACTAATTATGCCAAGTACAGTAACGACCTCTAATTATTACTCATAACATTTATTTGTGCCAATTAAAATAGCTTCAGCATGCGTTCATTTTATCCCGAATTCAATATAACACTTGTAGAAAGAAAAAAACTACCTCAAAACCCCTGTAAGGCTAGCACATATCAAAAAAAGGGAAAGACAGTTGAAGTTTTACCAGCAGTTTTATCAACTTGCTTCGGTTTCGCTGACCAGTTGGTGGGAAATTATGAAATCCTCTGTCTACAGATGGCACCTGGCAGAAAAACTGAACAAAACAAGGCAGAACGTTGCTTCAATTTTTATGCTGTTGGCATCGCGCCGTCTCCTTTGGCGACTAGGGCGAGGGCTGAGTGCACCACAGGGCAACTGCCATGTTAGCTTCATTTGTTTCGTGAAGTGATTTGCAGCGAATCGCTGGTAAAGGAAATAACGTGCCCGCCACTAGACGTTTTCGGAATGCGCTTGGCTAAATCACCAACGCACATTGTTGCGTATATCACTCACCAACGCCATATATATGGTAAGTGCCGACGAGGAAGCGCGCGCCGGAGTGCGGGCCGAACCGCCGCAATCGTTGTAACAGAATGAACACACTTCCCTTGCGGGCCGAACCGCCGCAGCACGTCGGCATGCGGCATCCTCCACTTTATCATTTCCTTTCTTTCTATTTGCTGCTGATTGAAAGATAGACGCATATCCTCCACTTTATCATTTCCTTTCTTTCTTAGTGCCCCCGCAGGCGTAATCATACGCTACGCTGCCCCCGCAGGCGTCGTCTCGGCAGCCCGCGCGGGCGCTAAGCCTACCTCCGTCTCGGCAGCCCGCGCGGGCGTTCTCGCGATAAGTCTCGTCGCAGGAGCAGAAAATCGTATTTCAGGCGCTTTAATAATGCCTGTTCTTCCTTTCGGTTATCGATAGAATCTTTACTTTATTTTTACGCTTTTAATAATGCGGGGCTTTTGCCGGTCCTCGGTTATCATAGACGAATACATGAGCCGTTGCCCTGTGATGAGAGTGCCGAGCAGACGACCCACGGCGCCCAGCCAATGAGGTTGCGCCCTGCGGTCACGTGCAGTCAGTAACCAATTAGGCGGCGCGATGCGCCCTCTCTTTTCTAGCCCGGTTTTACTCGCAACCAACGGACGAAACGGAGTGGTTCTGGCGGGGAATTGAAAACGAAAAGACGCGCTTTCGAATGAGACCAAGATGGACGCCGTGGCGCATGTAGAACCCGAGGGGCGAGTCGTCGAAAAAATGCATTTTCGCGCGAATCTTGGCCGATTTTAGCGGGCGTCGGTGCAAATTGATATTATCAAATACGTTCCTGGTCTGGATATTTGCTAACCGGTAGAAAAATAGCTCTACTTTCCGAAAATGGCGATTTCTAAAAATCGATGTTTTGGCCAAATTTCGGGATTCCAAGACCCGCGTCTCCCCTTAAAATGATCACCTACAATAATATTGCTGCTTTTTCGCAGCCACAAGCGACAACATTCCAGCCTGTTCATGAGCTATGCGAAGGGCAAATACAACGTTCCTACCTGAAACACAACGGCACGCTTGCTGAAGCGCAGCTTGCTCCGACACTGGCACCATCCCCCTGGCATATATAGTATAAAACTCTGTTGGGGCCAGCCCCTCAATGATGGCAATATGTAGAACTTTGACAAAAAATTGCCCTTAGGTGTGGCTGTGACTGTCCCATCGACTTGACCAACAGACCGGCGGCTGCACCCCTGCCAAGCCTGGAATCGTTTGACATCAGATGAGGTCACACGGGCTGCTACCATGACGAATTTCGGCCGCCCCCATTTTCCCACCAGGATATCCAGGGAGCGCGGAGACAATATGGCTCTGGAGCCCAGGTCCTGCCCACCCGTGCCCTGACAAGAGCCACTGGGGCCCCTTCTCGTGCCCTAGGAGGAAAACTGCATCTTGGCGATGATGCCGAGCATGACCTCGTCGGCCCCTCCGGCGATGGACAGCAGGCGGGCGTCGCGGAAGGCCCTGGCCATGGGGGCCTCCTCCGCGTAGCCCATGCCGCCCCAGTACTGCAGGCACGAGTCGGCCACTTCCCGCACCAGACGGCCCGCCTTCAGCTTGGCCATGGACGCCAGCAGGGTCACGTTCTCCCCGGACATCATCAGCGCTGCGTCGTTACACAGTGCAAATCTACTCAACGGCTCTTCTGCCCCCACCTTTAGGGAAACAATGCCCCATTGTATGGGCGGGGGGGGGTCACCGGATCAGTTCGACACGGAGGCTACATACATGTAGCAGAGGGACAGTGTGTGTGTGTGCATGCGCGAGTGAGTGAAACATTTTATCAAAAAGAGAGACCATAAGGCCCTCCTGGGCGAAGGTTACGACTCGCACAATGGGCACAGTTCCAGTCTTGGAGCCCACTTACAAAGTGCACCAGTCACTCACTGTCACTACACGTGCACACTCCGCACTATACAGTCAAGCCCACTTATAGCAATATCAAAGTGCCAAGGAAATTACATCGTTATAACCAATAATTGTTACTAGCGGGTTGCACAAAAAGAAAAAGACGAAACAGAGATCAAAACATTTTATTCGCACGCAAGCAAAAGATTTTATTATGCGTACTTATTTGCAGAAAGGAAGTCATAGTTGGTCAGCTTTGCTTGCTGCACACGAAGCTGGCGCACGTGTTTTGCAAGGGCATCTATATGTGCTTCACTTAGATATGTAAAAGAAGTGAAAAATCCTTGGTGAAGTCCCTTAGGGACTTCGTTTCCGCCTCACTCACACATGCACTGGGCCTCTTGCGAAGAAACTACCCAAGTAGGCTACACAACTGCATCATCTAAGCCGTCACTGTCACCGCTATCCGCAGCATGTATCCAACGCAACAATCATCGCTTCAATGAGGCACTTAGGCACTTAGTTCCATGGAAAAATGAAGGTAGTTAAGAGAAACCCAGTCAAATTCAACTTTCAAAGCAGCACACACGTGACACTAAAAGCAAAACGCGCGAGCGGCGCTTGTAGTGCCAACTATATAAGCGAACGCGCGAGTGGCGCTTGTAGTGTCACGTAGTGTCACAACAAGCATACTGTAGTGACACTATATGACACCGTAGTGACACTACAAGCGTAGTGTAGTGACACTGTAGTGACACTACGCGACGTACCGTAGTGTAGTGTCAAAGATGCATGCAGAGAGAGAGAGAGAGAGAGAGAGAGAGAGAGAGAGAGAGAGCAACCATACCAGCAGCCCGGTAGTTGAGCGCTTTTAGTGCTTCGACCTCGGTCTGGAGCTCGGCCAGGCGGAACTGGATCACCTGGTTGCTGGCCAGGGGCTGGCCAAAGACCTTGCGCTGCCGGCAGTACTCCATCGTGTCCCGGATCATGCGCTCCATGAAGGACACGGCTGCAAGCAGTGCCCGCCACAGCACCATGGTGAGGGACTAGATTCTGCGCAAGAGGCACCTCTGTGCCCATGTCTGCAGGCCCGCCTGCTGGCTGGGTTCTCATCAACGTGCTGTTTACATAGGGTGCGGGCACTCCTACTAGTGGCCACTCGTGGTGGAGCGCTTCGACACCTTGGTGAAGTGGCATTGTTAGGTTGAATTGTGCAAACCCTGACCGTGGGCAGAAGCCATCACCAACTGGGCAGAAGCCATCGCGAATTCAAGTCAAGGACCAGAAACACATTTTCAAGGTCAAGACTGGGATTATTTATAGTAACTTTTTCAACACAATGCAAAATTTTGTTATTTCCCAATACCTAAGAACATTAATGCACATTTACATAGGCGCATGGGTTCTGAATGCTCCCCCAGCTTTATTTTTTATTTCATAGTTTGTATTTAGAGGTTTTTCTTTTTTCTTGGTGCTTTGTAGGCTGTTTAATTTCAAAACATGTTGGCTGCATCTTCTTTGTCAGCGAGAGTATCACTGAAATTAACTCAGCAAGTGTTGCTGCAAGGCAGAATGAACTATGTACATGACCCATTTGCACGAAAAGAAGCTTTGAGGCACAGCAAACATGCACGCAAGGCCGTCCAGACTAGATGGAACAGCAAGATAGAGAACAGAAGCCAGCTTTACGGATTGTATCGTGCATGAATTCCATTGAGGAGTGCTGCTCCCATGTTGCCTCGTAATAATGACAATCCACAACTCGTAATTTGAGCAATACACTGAAACTTGATTGTTACAGTTTCTTTACATTTTTAACACCTAAAATTCAGACAAACACTTTAAATTCTTGTGAAAAATGGGGCCATTGGTTCTCCAGAAAAACAGGGTTTTCAAGACCATTTAAAAATTCCAGGACTTTCCCGGCCTTGAAATTTACACTTCTAAATTCAAGGGTTTTCAAGTTTTCAGGACCTGTGCAACCTGGATGTGTCCGTAGCATATTTCCAGCAATTACCCTTGAAGCTTTTGTCCCACAGCTCATAGAGTTGCACACACTCAGACAGAGCAACAGTGACAGTAGTGAGAGTAGCAACCAGCGAAGCACCTACCCTTCCCCCCCCCCCCCCTTCCCTTCCCCCAGAAGTCCATGGACAGCAACCCTCCCCCATCTCCCACTGAACTGACAATCAAAGTTGACTGAGCGAAGATTGTCGTCTCAGAAGCATCTATTGGACATTCTTAGTTAAATGTCAAAGAGGAATATTGTTTTACTGGTATTCAAAAATAAAACAAGAAAGAAAAAACAGGAGCACAAGCTTTTCAGTGTGGACGAACATAAGAAAATGAACGAGAAAATGTTTAGTGACAAGAAAGTGTCCGTGGGCAGGAAATTTCTGAATGTGTTAGAATCCCTGGCAAATTTAAATTAATCTGTACCCCCTCCCCCTCAAACCCTCTCTCCCTGCCCCACCACGGTGTGCCTCATAGCCCTGTGTTAACCCCAATTACAATTTTTGTAGGGCCACATTATACCACTTTCTGAACTTTTGTGCACGACTACAGTCACGAAATTTGAATCATTCGTTGACTTCTAAAACAAAAGAATGCTGAAATTTCCTATAGGTTGGGACTCAGTATTGTCCAGCTTGCCTCTTGACCTTGAAGGGACACTAAAGTTAATTTGTCAATCTCTTGTATTTTGCTTGCACTGTGTACTCTGGCTCAAATAAACACACTTTTCATCGTTTATACGAGCGATAAGGTGGTATTTATTTTGTAAAGCCTGAAGGAAGAAAAACTAGCATGTGCAGTTTGCGGCGGCCACACCGACTGACAGCAGTGACGTCAGGTAGTGCTACGTGATTGGACGATGTCCAAGATTAGAATTAAAACCAGTTTCGGTTTCGGTTCTGTGAAAGGACGTGCTTGGCATCTGACGTTATCGTTGGCTGAGCATTCTCAATATCTCAGAAGACGGCATACCGTGCTTTCGGCATGTTCCCGGTTGTAAAAGACGTCAGATAAGCCTGTAAGCATGGCTTAGAATCGCAAAGATCACTAGGCGAGGCGTACACAATGGCTCATTTGGGATAGAGAATGCATGGCCTCCGGTGAACGCCCTCCACGTCACCGGAGACGCTCAAATGCGAGGGGCTTTGCCCCCATCTTTGCAGTTTGCCTGGCTCGGGCCTGTATCATAAAAGCCGTGTTCGCACCAGGACGAGGGTCAGCTGATTCGGCAGTGTGCCTGCAAGCAAACGGTGCTTATGGCAACAGCACGTCAACGACAGCCAGCGGTCAGTTTCAGTCTTTTCGCCTCCGCTCACGGAACAGAAAAAGCGCAAAAATGGAGAATTCAGCATAAAAAACATTGCCCAAAAAGAAATAAATAACTGTAAAAAAAACATGCACTATCGGGGATTCCACTTGGAATGCAAAACAATGAACCCAGACCCTCAGCCACAAGCCAGCGTGCTCAGAGGAGAAATATAAAGTATTTAATGTATAGCAGCTTACATTTTCGTTTAGTTTTAGCAATCAAGCAGCTTAGATGACTATTTTTTGTTAGCGCCACTGAGCCCCAACCACCACCGCGCGGGTTTCTGCTCCTCCCCCATCGTCACGCCATCTTTCTTGCAGGCTTCGTCCATGCGCCCGGCGCTGCTTCATGGCATGATTCCGCCACGATTTCTTCCAAGGTTAGCGTTTCTTTATATGCACGTTGAACCTCGGCGTCGTTAAAAAAAAAAACATAGAGAAACGTACTATCTGAAAAAATGTTCCGCCGCAGAAAAAAAAAAAAAAAGCAATCGAAGGAACATGTGCATTTAATGGCCTTTTGCACTTCTACTATGCGTCACATGAAACGCGAACACAAAAATATGCGTGCAAAATGTGAAAAATACTGTTGTAAGTTCATATAATGGTTGGCTAGTCAATGTTTGGAAATCCACTCCCAACGCTTTTGTAAGCAAGAGGTCATTTGTGGCTTGTCATGGAAAGAAAAAATCACGCTATTTGTGTGTGCAGTTCACATTTTCTTGTTTGCGTTTAATTTTGTGATAGTCAGTCTTTCAACATCTGGTGGCGCATGCTGCGGCCCTTTGAAGGCAAGAAGGCTGCAGACTTTTGCCCACATCGGCATTCCTTCGCACAAAAGTTCACCGCTTTCAGCCAACTACGCTTGAGTATATGTGGGCCGGAGATGCCACCTCTTCCTCCTCCTCGTCGCCGCCATCTTTCTTGCCGGCTTCGCATTGCTGGCGCTGCTTTCTTCCACGAGCCCAAGGTACGTTTCGCACGTTGGGACGTCATTAAACGGGCAATGTTGGCTAAAGGCAGCCGCGTTACCAAGGGACTCTGTCAAGCCCACCACTGCAGGAAAGCCACCACGGTGACCCTGACGGCCCAATTGCCACAAGGCGCCTGCTTATTGCGCTGTGTGCGCTGAGGCTCGGCCCGCACACACGTCAGCACGTTTTTTTGTTTCCCGTAAAACATCATGCCGTCGAAGTTGTATAAAATTTTTTAAATTTTCAATGCAGTTACTGGGAAATTGTGTTATCCAGGAACGCAGCAACTGGGAGAAAAACACCGTAACACTATGGGGCACTTTTAGTGTTCGCAATTGAGAGTGAAGTAACCAGGAAACCGTATGAACCGGGAACGCATCAACAGGGTTCTACTGTATTTTTATTCTTTATATTTGTTTATTTGTATTTTGATTTGTATTTATTTACATATATATTTATTCTTTTATATTTTATATATAATATATATATTATATTTATATTTTGTTGTCAAAATTTTCGCCCCCCCCCCCCCCCCCTCTTACCTTCAGACAAAGACCCTGGGTGTGCTATGGCGACTACTCATTCCTAGCACTTGCCCATTATAAATTTTTGTTACCTGCCCTTTCTGACATGGCAAGAGAAGGACGAATATACTGACGTGGCACGAACTTTCAGATTGATGGGGCAAGCGAGTAGTTTGTGTGGGTTCCTCAGCAGTAAGAGATTGAAACGGGCATTACCAGTGATGCGAGCCAAATTATCCAAGGTAGGTATTCCCTGCATAAAGGCTCCAGCTAGCATATTCCAACCAAATTAAATCCCCAGTAAACAACAGCGAGTGCACTAGAGCCCCCAAGAAGCCACATTCCTCCTAAGCCACGTGAAGCAGCAGCGTGGAGAGGAAGGCAGCCATCGCGGCAAAGCGCTCTCTCTCCGGGCTCACCGTTGATGGCGGCAACGAGGCGCTCCTCCTGGAACTGCAGCATGAGGTAGGTGAAGCCCATGCCTTCCTCGCCTATGATGTTCTTGGCCGGCACTCGAACGTCCTCGAAGAACAGCTGCGCTGTGTCCGACGAGTAGTTGCCCAAGTTCTTGATGCTGCGAGCCACCGTCACCCCTGCGGGGCACAGCATGGCCAGTTACTGCTAGTGCGTGCTGACACTGGCCGTCAGAACGCACAGCTTTGATTCCCTCCGCACACCCTCACCTGTACCCTTTCGAATTACTGGCACACGTTTTGCTGGCACACACAAGCTGCAAGCAAGACCCTCAAGAGCTCAGACGGGTGCACTGTTCACGGAAGAGAGGTGTGAATGTTTTTGCAGCCTACCCACCTTCTTCGTCCTAAAGAAGAAATTCGCAGGAGCTGCGACTAATGTGCAGTAATGTCCACTGTGCTGCTTAGGTTTACCAAGAAAGGAGTGAGGAGGAAACATATGTTACACAAACATAGAAGTGCTTCTGCGTGCATGTATCTTCTGCTTTTTCCTTACTGCCTTATCTGTAAACCTAAGCAGTACAGTGTTTTCACGGTTAAAAACTGAACCGACTACCCAAAAGCAAGCATTCCTTCACTAACAGACAAAACACAAGTTTGGTTCATTTGAAAGATTGCCTCGTTATAACCATACTGACACCACTTTTAATGCACATTTTGCTCAAATAAGCTACATAATTAGGAAGGAAAGGCAATGGCCATGCGACCCCCCCTAGCTCATTTCCCGCAACAGAACCTATGATGTCATATGTGCCCAGCTGTGCGACTGGCTGAGGCCGGCAAAAGCAAACACTAACTAGGCAGGGCTTAAAAGCTTGCCGAACGAGCTATTTGCGCTTAAATGTAGGGAACATTCTTTTTATAGCAGTAAGAATTGTGGGGTGAACAATTGAAGTTACGAACAAACACATAAACACCAAAGTGGTAAGTGCTTTGCCAGCTGACACTACCGCCTGACACAGCCGTCAGACGTGTTGGACTTGTCTGACCCAACACCGACCAACTGACATAAGCGGCACGGTCACCACTTACATGACCACGTTTGCCGAGTCATAGCTTACATTTTAGGAAACGATTCGTATGAACCCTAATAGAAATACGGCAGGTATAGACGTCCAGCCAGAAGCAAAGTGCGAACACTGGCACTTCAGCTCCATCTATGAAAGTGGGGGCGATAAACGAGATAACCAAACGGCCGTCTGTGAGATGGTAGCAGCCCTGATCAGCGAAGTATCTGTAGTTTTAAGGCCCTGCTCTGGATACATCATTGTCGACATCACGAAAACACACGATTTAGCAGTTTAGCGGGAGAATTGAAATTTTGGCTTAAAATGTTTAATTTGTCACTGAATAAAGCATTTTTTGCTGCTGGACAAGAGATGAGGGCACTATAGAACAGTAAATCTTTCGAAGAAAACAAACTTGTATTTTGTCTGCACGCCCCCGCAGGAATTTCCCAATAAAAATTGAAGGTGGTATGTATGCTGTGGGGATCTTGTGTACCCCTTTTCCTCTTCCCGCAAGCACGACCCTCAGATGCACGCAGCGCACACGTTCATTCGCAAGATACGTCACGCTGCTACGTCATCTTGCGGGCAAGAACTGCCCCACCACCGCCGTCGCGCCTCCTCACCCTGGACCTTTCCTTTTTCCGCTGCCACTTTTAACCGTGGTGCGTGCACTGCAAGGGGAGATGGAAGACCGAGAGAAGGGATCACGAGGGAGACACAGCTCTTTTCTGCCCCCTCATCGCCGTTCGTTCGGGACGGAGCCCTTGACCCCAATTGGGTGCACGGGTAGGCCTACTAGGCCTACCTCGCTGGCAGCCAACATGTAGACCATGGCAGCCCGTTCGGGCTGGGCCCTGAGGCACGCGTTGGTACAATGTAGTTCTTAGCCCTGTCGCGGCGATCAATATGCGCTGTACCACTCGGCCAATAAATCTCCTGGTTCGTCCTGGCCCTTAGGAGCTTGTTAACGCTGTTTCAGCGAGTCGAACGAGTCACTGGCATCCCTTTGGGATGCCACGAATGTCTTGAGAGATTTTGGTGGGTGTAACTTTTAACCCCCTTTATCCCACAATGCATGTGCGGTGCTTGCCACGAGACAAAAATGAGCAGAACAACCAAACGCTTATGTAGAATACACCTACTGCATCTCAACGGTAGCTTTGTTGGATTTCTTTTTACTTTGTTACTATTTTCTTCCTTTCTCTTGGAGAAAGAAGCCTCCTCTTACAAACCCTGTGTTGCACAACAGCATTCTGAGTAATAACGTAGGTTTGTTCTCAGTCTAAAGAACCAGTGAGGCCACTTAGGGAAATGTGGGGGCTAGAGCCGACTCGCCAGTGGTGGTGGATACAGAGGGAAGGGAAAGGGGGTAAAGAGACCTCCTTCTAGGGAGCACCGAGTGCTGGTGCTCCGCCCTTTGCAAGCGGCCCCGTGCAACGACGTGCCCCCTCACTCCCCAGGTGACCCACCGGGCGTCTTGAGGGGCAGGCAGATGAGGGACTTGGTCTTGTGCGGGGGCCCCTCCTGGCGGGTGTTGGCCAGCAGGCACATCCAGTCCGCCTGCACCCCGTTGGTGATCCACATCTTGCCCCCGTTGATCACCAGGTCGTCCCCGCGCCGCAGCGCCGTTGTCCGGACACCTGTTCCAAGGGGGGGCCGGGGGAACATTGGCCTCTCAGGGAGCACAATGAAAAGGACGACAGCCTGGTGTCACGACAACAAGCATGCATGCTCCAGTCTCCTTCTAGGTGGGTGCTCGGCAAAAGAATAAATAAAAGGAAGCCCCATCTTTTCCTTTGCCTCTGTCATCACTGCTTGCATCTCATTCATTGTAGATGTAGAGACCTCATATCTAAAGCTGGATGCAAACCTCAGCTGTACCAAGGTACAACAAAACGGGGCAGAATCACAATGTTCTCACTCTGCTGTTGTTCACTGGAGCACTAGCAGTTGCACTTTTAACGTTCAATCAATTGATCACTCTTTATTTTGAGAGCCAACTGTGTACAGACTTACGAGTCATTCCACAGAACTGCATCATTCAACCACCACTTGCCGCTGACACACACCTGAACAGTGACACCCCTTTCCCCTTTTCCTTTCTATCTATCTCCCGCTCTCTTTATCTATATCTCTCTCCCCCCGTGTGTGGGAAACATATATACTGTTTACCCAGTTCCAAATAAGGTTGCAAATGGGATGGGAGCATCGACAAAAAAGAAAACTTGAGACACAGTGAAATCAGGTCTGCACTTGATACACACCTCGGCTCTCACACTCCCCGACACACCGCACGAAACGCAGCAGTAGCCACTCACCGGCCACGTCCGAGCCACAGTCTGGTTCGCTGACACCGACGCACCCCACGACGTCGCCAGCAATAGACGGAGCCAGGAACTGCCTCTTCAGCTCGTCGGTGCCAAAGCTGTCGACACAATGGGCGAGAATTTGAATGCCCTCTCCATTCCCATTCACGTGAGGGTGATACACCAAGAGTAAAGCACTTGCAGCCTTCAAGCAAAAGCAGTGTACTTGTCTTTAAGTTTTGAACCACTCAGAGTGTTGTGAGGTGCCTAGGCCAATGACAAAGGAAAAATAACTGGATCTGCGCATTGCCTTTCCAGATGCAAGCCAGTCCTCAGAAGAGCAAGGCATAGAACTGGACATCACGCTTCCATTTCTTCTTTTGTGCGTGCGTGCATAGGCTTATTTGCCTGTGTGTGTGTGTGTGTGTGCGTGTGTGTGTGTGTGTGTGTGGTTGAACCTCTAGCAAAGCTTCAGAAGCTGTATTGATAATCTCACTTGTATTAGTAGACAAACCTAGTTGCACCATGCAGTCCCCTATTTTTTTCCTACAAGTTACAGATGGTGAAATGTTCTCAACAAGTTTAGAATGAGAGTTAGCAGCACCCTTAACCCTTTGAGGGTCGAATTTTTTCGCCAAATGCAACCCCCCCAGGGTCGATTTTTGTTATTACTGATTTAAATTCTTTGGATGAATCTATTCCGAGAAAACAATTATCGTAATTTTTTTAAAGTGCCCATACAGTGACAAAAAAATCGTGTTGTTACATACATGTGGTTTATTCATGAGTAACACAAAAAAATTCTAAATAAAAACGAGAGAGTAATAAGCCGGCACCTTTCGGGTGAATCGAAATCAGATAGACATCAGTTCCACGGCCGCAAAAAGCGGGAAGTGCCCAGAAGGCGATACCGAAACCAGCCGCTGCACGCGGGCGCGCGGCCGGATGCATGAGCGATAGACAGCGCACCGCTCATAAAATACAAAAAAAAAAGAAAGGAGCCTCATCAGTTTCGCAGGCACCCTTGGTCTGTGGCAGGTGCAAGAAGCGAGAAGCGCCCTGGCGCCCGGTGGGCGATACCTAGCATGCCCCCTCGTTAATGGATGCGCAAGCAATAGCCAGCACGCCGCCGAAGTAAACCATAAAAAATAAAAAGAAGAGCCATCGGCGCAAGAAAATATTTTGATGTATTTCCGCAGTGTGGCAGCACATGCCAAGCAAGAGGAGTTGGCGAAAAAGGCGCGCTTTTTAAACATACAAGCGATGACATACATGTATGTTATTGACCATTTTGAAGATGTTTGCAGAGGATGCATATGTATGTCCGTGATCCTGAAAGGGTTATGGCCAACTGCACTGAAAATTTCGACCTTGTCAAAACCTTATTTCCGCATAGCCTGCCTAAAAAGACTGCGATACATCAAATTTGAGAGCTGCAATACGCGTGTGCACGACGCAAAACTGGCGATTCTGAAAACAAAATTGAAAAATGATGCTGCCGCTGGCGAGCAAGCACCTGGCTGGCCCGAGCAAACCTGTGCGCAACGGCTCGACCAGTTCTCCTGGCTAACCAGAGGGCTATGCACCCAGCCGGCCAGCTAGACACTTCCACCTCTAGCTGCTTGCGCGATCCATTGGCAGGTGCAGCGTTGCCTACGAGGGAGCTATTTAAAACTCTTCTAACTGGATAACACAGAATTTCACAGTGCTACCAATCACGTCCCAATCGGTTTGGCGGCAAGTACTGTACGTTCAAAATAAATTTGGCCGAGGTAACACAGAATTTCACAGCGCTCCCAGTCACGTCCCAATCGATTTGGCGGCAAGTACTGTACGTACAAAATAAATTTGGCCGAGGCGAAATTTGAGTGCGGCTGGCCTTTAAATTTACCACTGCGCAGAATCCGCTTGCATTGACTTCAGGTACTAGCCAGCCGAGCAATTCTAGTGAGTGTACCTCCATCGAACAAAGGAAAACTCGCATCCACCCCATCTTGCCCCAGCATGCTAGCACCACAAGACAACTGAAACGCAATCAGCTGGACATGCTCCTCAAGCAACCTTTCAAGCAAACGCAAGAGGCACCTGTTTGAAGCTTTAAAGTGACGCCACTCTGGGAAGTGTGAATAAACACCTCGTAAGGTTAAAGCTAACCACAGAATGTACACACACAAGTGCAATTTCAATCACATATTACAGTTGAACCTCGTTATAATGAACACTGGTACAGCGACTTATTGGCAATAGTGAACTAAATACAAGATTTGGTTGGTCACGCTTTACACCAATGGCACTTATTTTTTTTATAACGATGAAACCGTGAGAGCCGCGCGATATCTTTTGATTGATTGTAGGGTTTTTAACACGCCGACGCAACGTAGGCGATGAGGCGCGCCGTAGTGGAGGGCTCCGGATAAATTTTGACCACCTGGGGATCTTTAACGTGCACTGAAATCTCGTACACACGGGGTGCTTTTGCTTTTCGCTTCCATCAGAAAAGCGGCCGCCGCGGCCGGGAATCGAACCCGCGACCTCGTGCTCAGGAGCGCAACGCCTTAGCCACTGAGCCACCGCGGCGGGTTTTGCACGATATCGGATATAACAAAGAAATATTTGACCACGAGGCTGAGAAGTTAATTCGAAAAACCCCCCGTAGTCCTAAACTGCAGTAGTATAAACACCTTTTTGTTTGTGGACCACTGGACACTGTGGAAAACTTCATCCTGCTCAGTGCTGTGAGTAGCCCCCAGACGAAGATTTAATTACATCCTTCATAAAAATAAATAAGGACGCAGTCCTGTTTAGTCAAGTGAACTCTGTTCTGTTGTAATTTTTTGTACTCATGTTCCGGGTCATTGAGCTCGAAAAGCAACAAGGAGAAAGGTAAAGATAACCTCGTGCATAGTCGGTCCGAAGCCCCCAAAAATGCATTCTCGTACCAAGTATTTTTGCATGGCCCCGACTGCCGATTTGTTATAGCCGATTTTTACTTCTACTGTTATAACGAATATCGGATATAACGAACTAATTTGCTGTCCCGATACTACTTAGTTATGACAAGGCTCGACTGTACATAACCTATCCCTGACACTTTCTCCCAAGACCCGGGGCAAACATGATGCCAAGTTTTTCAGTCTTCGGAAGCTAATCAGTCCGCCACATGGCATTACACTCGCAACACAGAAAGGAAAGGAAAGAAACAAATTGGCACTGGGAGGTAAAAGCGAAGCCATACTTGGTGAGGGCCGGTGTGCACATGTCTGTGTGGACCAAGATGCCGGAGCTCACCCCCCCAGCATTGATGTTGCCAATCTCCTCCGCAAAGGCCACCGTGAAGCTGTAGTCCAGGCCCAGACCTCCATACTCTGCACAACAGCCACCAAACAACAGTTCCCGCATACATGGACGTTCTGTGTTGACAACAAGCGGTGTGTGGTTCCAGAAATAAGGTTAAATGGAGAAAGGGAGTGATACAGGTGCAGTGTCACTTCCTTCGGGACATTTTGGGACATTCCGAGATTCGCTAGGACGCACTGCATGTTGGGGGACAAGCGCATAATGTGAATCTGGAACCGCTTTAACTAAATTGCGATGGCGCTGCTGTAGACACTGTTGTTGCTACATGTCTGCATGTTGCTGTTTGCAGATGGATTGCAGATGGATAATTTGCAGATGGATAATTTGCAGAGTTTGCAGATGGATAATTTGCTCGGGTGATTGCAAGTACCGGGTGGCACGACATCATGGAGAAACTCGAAGTTGCCAATGATTACACCCACACGGGCTGCCATGATTGGTCTGTGTCGCACAGGTTTCTCATACGCTACAAAACTGTCCGGCAGAAATTTGTCCATGAAGGTTTTACCATTTTAATGGCGCAAGGCCATACTAAGAGCGCCAAAAAAAAAGATGGTTAGCTACCACAGATTAAAGTCAATACTAGAAGTGAATAGCACCAGAAGTAAAACAAATAAAGACAATGAGGATGGCTGGTGTAGAGGGCCAGGTTGTGATTATGCATGATACGATATGAGATTCAGAAATTTAACTTCTGATAGATAATTAAAAACACGTTTGATAGTAAACATTGGTTTATCGCCTAAGAAGTGCGATGGGTGGAGTGGGATTTGTTGTCTGTAGATTTCTGGAAAGTGTTTGCGCCGAGTGTGAACCGTGCCTTCGTCATGTGAATTAGTATGTGCACTACGGATAGGGCCTCTCCGCACCTGCTGCACTGGGGTCTAGAAGATCCCGTTAGCAGATACTCCGGCAGAAATTTGCCCAAAGGTTTTACCGTGTTTATTCGAAATATAAGGCGAGGTTTTTTTCCCAAAATCTGTCACCTCAAAGTCATACCCCGCCTTATAGCAAAGCTCAGTGTATAATATATATTACATCAAGAGAAAGAAAGACATGTCGAAAGAGGAATAGTTGCAATGTTTCGGCCAAGGTACCGGTCTTCGTCAGAATAACACTAGAGGTGTAGTAGTAGCAGAATAAAATCGACACACAAGTATTTGAAGTCTGCCTGTCCAGGCACATAAGACCCAGCTCTCGTGCAGAGGGAGAACTACGCTGCAGCCCTTATTAGTTCAAATGTGGGTGCATACACATGCATGCACACCCACAGATGACATGGCACAAGTTAATCTGCGTGCATGATTTACATCTTTCCATACATATTTTTCACGATCTACTGCAAAATGTAACATGGACAAACATGCTCTCACTTTCAGCTGGTAAAACATTCATAACCAAACAAACTTTTGACGGCATCCCACAAGCAACGCACATGCTGCGGAATGTTGTAGCCCACAGACCTTGCTCCAACTGGTCAGTCAAACCTGGTACCCAATTTTGAGAGTAGGGCTAACACAAAAAACAAGCTGTCAACCAAAACTGCAAACGGTATTTTTTTTTTCATTTAGATGTAGTTGTTAGATTCTTCCTTCATTGCAGAAAATAATTAATAAGCTTCGGAAATACTAATATACAAACGTGACGGTATGGCTCACAACTCCCTATGATGACGATGATATCTGCAGACAAAAATTGCACTACACCTTCCTTTTCTTTAACAGCATTGCTTTTTGGCCAATATAGGGAAAAGGTTCCGCGACTTTACACTCGTGACTTATAAATATGCACGAGCCTCTTTTCTGTGACTGCAAGAGCAATGTTTCGACATGCCAAGCCTATAAAAGTGTAGCTCGCCTGCAAGAAAAAAAAAAAAAAGAATAAAGATTTCCCATACATAGATAAGGAAACAAGAATGAGCTGCATACTCTGTGTTCCCATTTAACTTGAACATTAAAGAGAGCCGATAATTATGCGGTTTGACTTGGCACAGTATTATCAAATGAGCGGACTCCTTCGCATGTTGTGGTGCCAAGGTTCCAAACACCTCCGAGACGTAAAGCTGCCTATTACAAAAAGTACCGTGTTGCTACGTTAGGTCGTATCAATGTCGACAGCCCTTGCAAAGGCTCTGTGTACAGCTCTTGCTACGTTAGGTCGTATCAATGTCGACAGCCCTTGCAAAGGCTCTGCGTACAACTCTAGTGCTCTCTAGAGTTGTACAACTAGTTCTGGGCTAAAAACAATGTACTAGTTAAATGACATTTGGGTGCACTTTGTTTAATGTTTTGTCTTGGTGCTGGCCACGGCCTATGCTGCACAACATCGCGGCCCTCAACTGAGCTGTCACCACGGTGACTGGTCTACAGTGTGCATGGCTGTTCTGCTCCTTTCCCGTCCTGTCCTACCAACAGACAGACAAGACAGGTGAACAGACCAACCACAGACTTTGTACCACTTCACCACATGCTAAACCTCGTGCTTCAGAACCCTTGCTGCTAATACATGTAACCTCCTCAATGCAGCCAGACATCAGACAGTATGTGATGGTCCCAGACCACAGGGGTGACTCTCCAAATGCTTGGCTGTTTCAATTTCGTTAGCAGTGACTCCGTGAAGCCAGCACAGATGTGGCCAGCTTCAGTGCTGCCCCTTTGGGTGGCCCCTTGCTCTGTTACGCGGCAGCAAAAGTGGCCCTCCAAGCTATGAGGTGCCCACGCCCACAGTGGCTGCAAACTTGCCCTTCTGAGTGGCACTGAATTCCCCCCTGGGGCTGCCTCCCCCGACCACCAGCTCTCACCCTCGGGGCGCGTGATGCCCAGGACGCCCACCTCAGCCAGCTTCTTGAAGACCTTGTGGGCGTCAAACATGCCCTCTGCCTCCCATTGGTCCACGTAAGGGTTGATGTCCTTGTCGATCACCTGCAGGGAGAGGGTAGTTGGACGGACGTTTAGAGCGGCATTCCCCTTTCATGTGCAATGGCTACGGTGTCGTAACGTCACCGTAATTAAAACTCTTCTGAAAAAACGGCATCCTTTGGGTACAGAAAAGAAATCAAAACAACATACGGTCAAATCTCAAAGATACAAATCGCATGAGGTCATGCAAAATAGTTGCACCACCAAAACAACAACAAGAAAAGAAATCAGCAGGCTAAAGAGCCAGAAACTCAACTCATCTTTAGAAATTTATTAAAGATGAAAGAAGTTCTGGACCTCCTTCTGAAACTGTAAAACTGTGCAAAAATTTTGCTGAACACTCCCAGCTGCCATGGCCCGACTCAGAATGCCAAGGTCCTGCACAGCTTAGGCTGTCAAGAGTTGTGCTGCAGTGGTCATCGTTGTCACGACTACTCAGAACATCAGATTGGAATGTCACGACTTTGCTTCCTATCTCTGATTGTCGGAGCCTACAGGTCACACGTGACGACGTCATGGGGGAGTACTCACACCAGCTGGGCCCCCCTATAGCTTGTATTCACTGGCGAGGCACGCATGCAGGCAACCATGTGAGTGCGCGTCACTGGTTACATAGGGCTCCGTGGGATGTGGTACTGCCCATGCTAAGCCCATGATTTGTGTTGGACGTTCCAAACTCTACCCCACCCAACGCAAAGTACTCCAGTGAGTGCGATTGATGACATCTCTGTTGACACCCCCTTGAGAACCGGGTTGAACGGAGCAGACGATGCCCACCGGTGTTTTCTTTTTTCCTGCGGTGTGGCGGGCACAGCGGACAAATCCGGCCATGCCCGTTGCCGTTTCCAGTGTTGCCAAGCGAAGAAATTGACAGTGAACTTTTCAGTGAATCCATCTGTACTTTCTCACTTGTGAGAGGTATTAACTGTCAACTCTTGTTCTTTGTATTTGTACCTGTGAAAGCTTCCCAATAAACAATTTCAATTTAAACAATGTTACATGAATTTCAACCCCACAAGACAGCATTCTGTGAAGCCATAGGTGATGGTCATTACCAAGCCGTTGCAACAACATGCAGGCATACAAGAGGTTGGTCTGAAAGCCGCTATCCTTTCTATCAATTTTAGCTAGGAGATCGGGATCCGACACGAAAACTCTGAGACAATTTGAATCCTGCTGTGCACTTTGTTACTAACTTGTATATTATCGTTTAAAAGCTTTGGAAGTTTAGAACACCCTCTCTCATAAATTCATGACACACAGCCGCATTCCAAGCGTCTTTTTCTAAAACTATTAAAGGCAGGAATGCCCTGCCCGACACTGTCTTTCCGCTCCTTATGAAATGTTTCCCACTGTGTTATGGTAGCACTTGCTCCCTGGCTTTTAGTTGTTTCCATTGAGTGTCTGCTGTACTCCGCTGTTTCACTGCCAATTGTGTACGCTGCTGTAATCATGCCAAATACTGTATTATTTCTTATTACTACGCAGTGTTTCAGAATTTATATTCATGTATAAGGCCCCCCCCCTCAACAATGCCATAGGCTGAACGTAGGTATGTTAATAAATAATAAGGTCGGGACGTATGCATCGCAACCAGCTGTGCATGGTGATCACGCAGGCAACTCAGCACTAACCATCAAGAAAGACGGAGAGAGTATGGAACCAGGCCCTTCTGAAGGAGACAGGGCAACCAGCGAGACGAAAGACTCATTTATTCCATCGAACCAATGACAACCTCCCACCCCCGCTACATGAAGCTGAAGCGAATCTGGAAATCCTTAAATTTCCACTCAAACCAAAAATCGGAAACGATTTTTTTTTTTCGGTTTTGCTCCTGAACGAAAAAAAATCAACCCAGCTTGCAAAACTGTGCAAGTCTGATGTCACAGTAGAGTGTGCTCTCTCACTAAGCTATACTCTGACGAGCACCATATAAATCCCTGGAACAATTACCCTCCGGTAAAATTTGGCTGTCAGCAGAAACCAATCAAACCAAAGTAAAGTATAAGTGCTCATTTGAACAGTGCCCTCTTCAGCGTCATTGCACTTCATCATCTGCCGCCGCAAAGTCTTCGTCGAGCGCTCCCTCGCCATTGAAGACCTGCACTACTACTTCTGGGCAATTAATTGCATTCTTGTCTGGCAGCGCAGCGCGCTTCCTGGTAAGCCGCCTCTTCTTTTGGAATCTGGATCTTTGGTCGCCTCATCCTCCGTGTGCACAGCAGAGTCGGACAGTGTTCTGCAGCCACCGCCGCTGTGGTTCAGAGTTTTATGAGCGCAGGTGGTTGCTGCTAGCAACGCGGAGCAAGTGATGCCTGAAGCAGGTGACAGTCATTTTGTCAGCGATGCTGTTTGCTCAAACGCTGACTGGCAGGTGTGCCCGGCATTTTTTCTTTTCTTTTTGCGAGCACCTCAAGTGTCACAAGCTCACGCGCAAGCCTAGACAATGTCGGGCGCTCCTCACGCCGTGCACGCCTACGTGCGCTCTGTATTTTCTTGGTTTTTTCTCTGTTTATAGAAGGTGCAACCAAGAGGTTAACAGCTCTGCTGTTAATAATAAATAACATTTTACTTTCCTTTTCATTCTGGTCAAAAATATTGTTTTCTTTTCGTTTTCTGGTTTCAGTTTTTGCTCCGTTTTAACACCCTGGTTCAGGTGTGCTTGCTGAGAGAAGAGGCCACGTCACGAGAGATCTAAGGAGAATTCCTGGTATTAGAGGAGTGCTGAACTGCTGTATAGATTAGCCCCATCCATCGTGGGTAATGAAGTGCTCCGCTAATGAACCGTCGCTTCTGCATAAGCTCCCTGACAGCAGCAAGGCTGGAAGGCTTCGATGACATTTACGGTGGAATCCCACGCTGTCAAACGATGCGTCTTCCCAGCCATTAGGGAACGAAAGCTCGCTTCCACTGTGTGTGTGCGCGTACAAGGCTTCCCCCATTTAGTGTTACTAATTCTATTTCTAAATGTCAGGCACCGTGTGGGCCCTACCAAGAGCCTTTCAGAGCAGCTCTTCCACTTACCAGCCTTCCCAATGCTTTAGTCATCAGCTAATGTGGCGTGGTGAGCTAAGCATCCCTTTCTGACACTTGGCCAGTGGGAGCCCCTCAAAGCCCCTCTCATCTTTTGATGGGTGAGCAGCTTAAAGTCTCCAATGCCTCGCCAACTACAAGCCACCCCCTTTCAGAGAAACACAGACCTGGTTAACCTGGCTAAGCTCATGGCCCAACCTCAAGGCTAGTACGAGGACCAGGTGTATGCAGCACTTGTACAGCAATGCGGACACCCCAACTGGCATTAAAAATGATCATCTGTGTATATATGTGTGTGTGCACACACACCACACACACATGTATGTATCACTTATTTATAAACACTGCGACCTCACAGATGACTACTGCTGGGGAAGAGGAGCCGCAAGGCACCCCGAAAAAATATTTGAAAGAGGTCAAAAAAGAAAATGGAGGGGAAAAAAAGAAGGCAATTTGTGCAAACCCAACGAGATATCAAGCTCACCATTAGGAACAGGCATAGAAACTCGAGTGTGTTCCCAAAGTGCCCTTGTGACACTGAAGAGATGCCAACAGCCATTGCAAAGAATCACTGCACGTAGGACAAACTGAACAAGGGTGCTAAAGCTGGAGAAATCGGTAGGGCGGCATTCTGGCGACAGCAATAAAAAAATCAAGGACAAGGGAAGCAGACGAGGCTAGTGCAGTCCCGTCTACCTCGTTCATCCTTGTCTGTGCCGCTACTTGTCACTTTGCCTGGAGCACAGATGGCTTTCGACAGAACAGCTGTCGCTCCTCCAGCATTACAGCCTACACTTTTGCCGGTGGCTTGAATAATTGGAACGGCAACGTAACTTGTTCCGAGACCTGGCTTCATACCGGCCCCTGCTGAAGTGGCACTGCGATGGCCACTGTAACACTTTTATGGGGACTTTCGCCGTCAGAGAGAAAAAAAAATAATAAAGAAGTTCCTTTAATAGCACTGTCAGTTCCTTTCCAGCCAAACCTCATTCCATGAAGCTTTTGCACCAGTTTTTGTCTCTCTTATCTTAACGAGAAAAGCTGAGTCTGCAATTCGCATACAGACAAAATTAACTTATGGATTAGATGTGACAGCCACGTACATAATATTAACCCTTTCAGACACCGCTCGCTATATGCCCCTGCAATTTTTTTTTGTCATTTCTACGCTGTGTATCTCACCAAATACGATGAATCGGCAGGTTACTAACCCCAACACAATCTTAGTTTTTTTCTAGTCATGTGCAGAATTGTGTACATAGTGTCACAGAGGTCAGGAGCATCTTTTTCCACATATATTTCCACATACGTATATCTGTGTGATATGCAATTTTTCTATATTTTTTAGGGTCGCAAGTCTTGAGAAAATGAGGAGAAAGAGTTGAAAAATATCAGCCACTAAAGCCGTCGCGTGCGTCACCATTTTGTTTGTTCACGGTCGCAGTAATCTTACTAGCCACCAGTTGACCCTAAAATCTTCATTGTTAGACGAAGGATACAAAATTATGCTAAACTAGAGAAAACGTTCAGACTTGGTATTTCTTTTTGCAAAAAAAAAAAAAATGCAGGATTTAAATGTACACAGTTGTGTACATAGCGTCTGAAAGGGTTAAGCGTGCTTACTTGTGCCCAGCATTCTTCTTACCACTGGCATAGGCAAAGCGGACTATGGCTTGGACTATGCCTTACCACTGGCATAGGCATAGTCCAAGCCATTGCATGGCCTCTTACGGTACGCCCAACAAGTCTATAAATATCCATAATCCTACGTATGCCTGTTACTTATGTTTTCTTTTATTTTCCAGAAGGGATACAACCACCTACCCCCTCCTTGCCCTTTCAATTTTCCTGAAATACAGTGAAGTAGCAACAATTTCAGCTCTGATGATTCATGCTTTCGGCAAATTTAAAAATTCAAACTTTTGGATGACTTCAAATCTGCTCAGTTCAAATTCCGTCATCAGGGTAATTTGTACTTTTTGCTTGTCCACACAAAAAAATTATGCTCTGCTTTCTGTCACCAGTTGAAAATTTGTGTTCTCATCTCGCTATAACAGTAAAAACAAAAGAAAGGCTTTGCTAGCAAACAAATGTTTGAACTGAAGTAAAAGCCTTCTCGGCTCGCTATTTATTTTCTGAAGTTCAGGTATGGCAGTGCTAAAAAATGTGATTCAAATAGATTCCCAATCAATATGTGTGCCGCCATTGTACCCAGAGTTAAATATATATGAGAACTTCCGATAATTAAGACTTCCTGATAGCTCAAACGGATTCCCAGGGTCCTTCAAGACAGTAGGCCGTACAAACACTAATTACGCCAGCAACCGTGATGAATTATGAATATTTATTTCCAACGTGCCGGCTGAGAAGGTGGCAAAAAATTATCAATAGGCTTACAACTATGTGCCGAACAGTATATCATATTTTTGTACATTGTAACCCCCCCTCCCTTTCTTAATCACAGAAAACATTCAGTTGGAAGGCATGCTCATAGAGTTAAAGCACTATCACATTCAAATATTCTTAATAAGGTATGTATTTAGGGGAGAGAATGTGACTGAGAAAATGTGACGCACAGGAACATAAGCACTTGGCAAAACGTTTGGATTAGATGATAATGCTAAAGAGCATACTCTATGTAGGCAAGCTTGTTGTGCAATTGACTTTGCGTGCGAGCCGATTTAGCTTTGTCCTTACTTCCTGCACAAAATGGACATTTGTGTATAATTCACATTTTGAGCTGAATGCCCTCAGACATCTAGGGTTTCAGGTTTGAACATCTCAGATTTTCAGAGGCTTAAAAAATACAGGAGCCTACAATTAGCAGGCAAAAGGCAATAATAGGGTTAGAAAAAGTTCTACTCGAAGGCGGAGAGTTCAGGCTTGCTATTGATCTTACGTAATATTACAGCAGGGGGACTCAAATGATCACATTCCTATGAACTTGCCACTTCATGACCGATGGGCTTAAAAAGCATCGTGTAGCGACACAAACAATTTTTACCGATACTACACGAAAATGTTCCCAGCAGCATAGCTTGTTTTTTTTAGAAATATTGTCACGTAGCCAAGGACGAAGCAGTTGTTTGGAAAAGAAACAAGTTTATTGGAGCGAACTTGTGCTCCCCTAACAACTGAAAAGAATACAGAGGCGGCGAAGCAGTGGTCAACAAAAGTGACGTACGTGCGTCGGCGAGCGTCGCAGAATCGAATGCCCCGGCGTCCGCACTGCAGGCTTTTTATCTTTTGGCGCGCGTGGTTCTCGAAACGTCGATTCGCATCGAGAACATAGTAGATCCAAGAAGATTATTCTGGGCTGTTCACGTTAGATCGGAATGCTCTCCCTATCACAACAGATAACACATGCGGCACAGAAAGAAAGAATGGAACACGCGCTTCCCTTGGCGCAGAGATAACACAGACCGGCGCAGCCGGCGGTAAAAGCAAAACACAAATAAACAAACCCAGTGTATGGTTCGCGGCATTACCCCCCCTCTAAGAGTGCATCGACCCGATGCTAACATAAGCGACAGTCCGAACAAATGAAAATAAAAGTTCGTCATCGTCCGTAGAAAGGTTTTAAGCGAACCACGTGGACGACTTCAGGCCGCGTGCGTTGTCGTGATGTGCCGGAGTCACCATCGGGGATCACTTCGTAGGTAAGTTGGCCAACACGTCGTAGAATCTGGTAGGGTCCGAAATACCGTCGCAGGAGCTTCTCACTGAGTCCGCGTCGTCGGATGGGAGTCCAAACCCACACACGATCCCCTGGTTGGTACTCGGCGTCTCGGCGTCGGAGGTTGTAGCGGCCCGCATCCACCAGCTGCTGGTCCCTTATACGAACTCGAGCGAGCTGGCGGGCCTCCTCCGCACGTTGAAGGATATCCGTGGACGTCGGCGTTGAGGTCGTCGTCTTCTACGTGCGGAAGCATGGCGTCGAGCATCGTAGTCGGCCTTCTACCGTAGACAAGCTCGAACGGCGTCAGCTGTGTCGTCTCCTGGATAGCCGTGTTGTACGCAAACGTGACATACGGGAGCACTTCGTCCCAAGTCTTATGTTCAACGTCAACGTACATTGACAGCATATCTGCGATTGTCTTGTTCAGACGTTCTGTTAGTCCGTTCGTTTGGGGGTGGTACGCCGTCGTTCTTCGGTGATCCGTGTTGCTGTAGCGTAATACTCCTTGCATCAGCTCTGCAGTAAATGCCGTTCCGCGGTCTGTGATTAGGACTTCCGGGGCTCCATGTCGCAGCACAACTTGGCTTACAAAGAACTTTGCCACTTCTTGTGCAGTCCCCCTCGGAAGAGCGGCGGTCTCTGCGTAGCGCGTCATGTAGTCTGTCGCTACGACAATCCACTTGTTCTGTGATCGTGACGTAGGGAACGGGCCTAAAAGGTCCATTCCAATCTGTTGAAATGGTCTCGATGGGACGGCGATCGGTTGCAGAAGTCCGGCGGGTCTTGTCGGCGGCGTTTTTCGTCGCTGGCAGTCACGGCAGCTCCGGACGTAGTGGGTGACGTCAGAGGTAAGGCCGGGCCAGTTAGTACCTCGCCTTGATTTTCCAATAGTGCGAGCTGTGCCGAGATGTCCGGAAGACGGGTCGTCGTGGCACGCTTCCAAAATTTCGTCACGAAGGTCCGCGGGGATGACGAGAAGGTAATTCGCTCTTGTTCCGGGGCTGAAATTCTTCTTCACAAGGACGGAGTTTCTCAGGCTGAATGCTGGTAAGCTGCGTTTGAAGGTCCTAGGAACGGCAACGTTGCATCCCTCGAGGTACTCGATTATGACGCGTAAGTCGGGGTCGGCACGCTGCTGGGCGGCTAGGTCGCTCTCCGTCACGATCCCGAAGAACGCGCTGTCTTCATCAGAGTCTTGTGGTGGTGGGTCGACGGGGGCGCGGGACAGGCAGTCGGCGTCGGAGTGTTTCCTGCCGGATTTATAAACGACTGTAACGTCGAACTCCTGCAGGCGCAAGCTCCACCGCCCAAGACGGCCAGAGGGGTCCTTCAAATTGGCGAGCCAACACAGCGCATGGTGGTCTGTTACAACCTTGAATGGCCTTCCATTTGAAATCGCCCATATAATAGCCAGGCACTCTTTCTCAGAGGCAGAATAGTTTTTCTCCTCCTTCGACAGACCACGGCTGGCATAGGCGATTACCCTTTCGCAGCCGCTTTGCTTTTGGACAAGGACGGCACCCAAGCCTATATCACTGGCGTCCGTGTGCATTTCCGTTTCGGCATTTTCGTCGAAATGAGCGAGCACGGGCGGGCTTTGCAGGCGTTTTTGCAGCTCGCCGAATGCTTTTTCTTGGTCGTTTTCCCAGCTGAAAGGGGTGCTATCTTTCGTCAAGCGCGTGAGTGGCTCTGCAATGCGTGCGAAGTTTGCGACGAAGCGCCGGTAGTATGCGCACAGCCCGAGAAATCTTCGCACGCCCTTCTTGTCTTTCGGCCTTGGGAAGTTCGCAATGGCTGATGTTTTTGCCGGGTCAGGTAGGACTCCCGCGGCGTTGACGACGTGGCCCAAGAACTTGAGTTCCCCGTATGCGAAACGGCACTTTTCAGGCTTCAGCGTCAACCCCGACGTACGAATGGCCTCGAGTACAGACTCCAACCTTGCAAGGTGTTCGTCGAAAGTCCGGGCGAATACCACTACGTCGTCGAGGTATACGAGGCAGGTGTGCCACTTAAGGCCAGCTAGCACAGTGTCCATGACTCTTTGAAACGTCGCTGGTGCTGTGCACAGCCCAAACGGCATCACCTTGAACTCGTATAGGCCGTCTGGGGTTTATAATGCAGTCTTCTCTCGGTCTCTCTCGTCTCACTCAATCAATTTGCCAGTAGCCGGTCTTCAGGTCCATCGATGAGAAGTACTTCGCGTGGCAGAGGTGGTCGAGGGCGTCGTCGATTCGGGGGAGGGGGTACACGTCCTTTTTCGTGATTTTGTTCAGTCGCCGGTAGTCAACGCAAAACCTTAATGTGCCGTCTTTTTCTTTACGAGTACGACGGGCGCAGCCCAGGGGCTTTTCGATGGCTGTATAATGTCGTCGCTGAGCATGTCGTCGACTTGAGTCCGGATGGCTTCCCGTTCGTGTGAAGAGACGCGGTACGGTGACTGTCGGGTAGGTCGGGCTCCATCTTCGATTATTATTCGGTGCTTCGCTAGAGGGGTCTGACGTAGTTTTGCGCTCGACGAAAAACATTCGCTATAGCGACGCAGCAAAGCCAATAATTTTTTCCGTTGTTCTTGCGGTAGCGCCGGATTCACGTCGAATGGCTGCGGGAGCTTGAAGGTTTCTACGGGTGTGCGTTCAAAGTCGGCGACCGCGATCACATCACTTGCTTCTTGCGTTTCTTCGAGGAACGCAATTGCAGCTCCCTTGTTTAAATGCTGGTACTCTTCGGTGAAATTAGTGACCAAAACGTGAGATTGGCGTTGCTTAAAGTGCGCAATGCCTCTTGCGACGGAGACACCGCGGTCGAGAAGCAACCTTCGATCACTCTCTACGATAGCGTCGATGTCAGAAGCAGCATCCTCACAGTAGACGGCGATCATCAAGCTTGCGCGGGGTGGCAGGGTGATGTGATCGTCGGCGATCCTGACAGCAGCACGGTGATCGGGGTTCGGCTGCGGCGTCGTGGAGTGATCGGAGGAAAATGTTATCGACTTGGTCTGCAGATCAATTATTGCGCCGTTGTCCGTCAAAAAGTCCATTCCGAGAATCACGTCGCGGGAGCAGTTAGGCAGAACGACGAACGCCGCAGGGTACGTTGTGCCGTCTATGGTGACGCGCGATGTGCACGTTCCACTTGGCGTCACGAGGTGGCCTCCTGCTGTGCGTATGTGCGGACCGTCCCATCTGGTCATAACTTTCTTCAGCTTAGACGCAAATGGTCCGCTCATTACGGAGTAGTCGGCTCCCGTGTCTACGAGGGCGACTACGTCAAAACCGTCGATGGACACCTTGACGTCGGATGCCGCCTTCCTCGAGTTCCGGGTGCGTCGGGGCGTCGTATCTCGGCTTGTGCGTGTTGACGGTCGGGCACTGTGCGTCGTCGTTGTCCACGTCTTCTCAGCGGACGTCTCGGTCAGGTCGGGTAAGCGTCGCGGCGTATAGCTGTCGTCGTGTTCGGGAGTCTCGTCAGGGTTAGGTCGGGTCGTCGGGATGAGGGCATGTCGTGAATCACTGTCTTCTTCGGCGCGTCCTTGCGTCGTTGGAGGGTTTCCGGTTTTTCGCCGTAGAGCAACTCACCTCACCACCTCCAGAAGTTGCTGCTTTTAGTTTCCCCGCGTGGGCTGGGGGACCTTCCACGGGCGAAGTCAGCGTTGCTACGGCGGTTCGGCGATTGGTATGGGTAGGGCGACGGCGAACGGTTGAAACGGGCTGGGCCACGGCTGGTTTGAGATAGATACTCGTCGATCTCACGTGGTCGTTGGCCAGGGAGAGGGCGAGGTGCGTCGACGGAGAAACCACGCAGTCCGAGTCTCTTGTATGGGCAGCGACGGTAAATGTGGTCGGCCTCTCCGCAGTGGTAGCACAGAGGACGGTTATCGGGAGTTCGCCATACGTCCGTCTTCCTCGGCGTCTGGTTTCGGGCTACCGGGGGTCGGGCGGGTGACAGTGGGCGGCGGTACGGCGGGGCCTCTTGACGGCGTGTTGGAGCAGGGCGGGGTCGACGAACAGCCGCGGAGTATGTCATAGCTTGTGGCTCTCGGGGTACCTCGGATGGCGTAGAAGTTCCCAACGCTTGTTGCACTTCTTCTCTAATGACGTCGGTGAGGGAAGCGACTTGGGGCTGCGGCGGCGTTGGGAGAAGTTTCCGCAGCTCCTCTCTCACTATTGCGCGGATAGTCTCGCGTAGGCTGTCGGCCGGGATCCGCGTGCTGCCAAAGTCGTTCGCATTGGCCGCGCCAACAAAGTTGCGGTCATACTGCTTAGCACGCATTTCGAGGGCTTTCTCAATGGTGCTGGCTTCGGTCACGAATTCGGCGACGGTTTTGGGCGGATTTCGGACAAGTCCAGCAAACAGTTCCTCCTTCACTCCGCGCATTAAGAAGCGCAACTTCTTTCTTCCGTCATTTCGGGGTCCGCGCGGCGAAATAGCTGCTTCATCTCCTCAACGAAGATCACGACACCTTCGTTGGGGTGTTGCGTGCGCGTTTCCAACAAAAGGGCGGCTCTTTCTTTCCGCACGACGGTAGTGAAGGTCTTAGTGAACTCGCTTTTGAACTGAGCCCAGTTTGTCAAGGAGCTCTCGTGGTTCTCGAACCAAGTGCGAGCCGAATCTTCCAAGTAAAAGAAAACGTGCAGGAACGTTTCTGCGTCGTCCCACCTGTTGAATTTCCGGACGCGCTCCAGTTTCTCCAACCATTCTTCTGGGTCTTCTGCGGGGGCTCCTCGGAATGATGGCGGTTCCCGTGGCTGCTGCAGAACGACAGGAGGATTGGCTTGGTTGAGCATGGTGCTGGTTGCGACGTTTTTCTTCTTCTCTTCTCCGGTAGTAGACCGAACTCGGGTGGTAAATCTTGCACGCGGAGGCTGGCTCTTGTTGGACTGGCTTGGCGGCTTCCAGAGGTTGTAGTGGGCATGAAGGGTGCGTACCCCGCACCTCCACCAGATGTCACGTAGCCAAGGACGAAGCAGTTGTTTGAAAAGAAAAGAAACAAGTTTATTGGAGCGAACTTGTGCTCCCCTAACAACTGAAAAGAATACAGAGGCGGCGAAGCAGTGGTCAACAAAATGACGTACGTGCGTCGGCGAGCGTCGCAGAATCGAATGCCCCGGCGTCCGCACTGCAGGCTTTTTATCTTTTGGCGCGCGTGGTTCTCGAAACGTCGATCCGCATCGAGAACATAGTAGATCCAAGAAGATTATTCTGGGCTGTTCACGTTAGATCGGAATGCTCTCCCTATCACAACAGATAACACATCCGGCACAGAAAGAAAGAATGGAACACGCGCTTCCCTTGGCGCAGAGATAACACAGACCGGCGCAGCCGGCGGTAAAAGCAAAACACAAATAAACAAACCCAGTGTATGGTTCGCGGCAATATATCAATACTTTACTGAAATAAAAGTAAACAAGAAACGCATTTTGGTTTATGTAGTTTTCATTAGATGGCGCTAGCTGCCTAGCAAACGAGAGTTTTATTTATTTCAGTACCGAAGTGGCATATCTCCAAAATAAGCAAACCAGGCCGTTGCGCACATTTCTATGCATTTGGAAAACTTTTCGTATTGGTTGGTGCACAATAGTTTTTAAGCCTGAGGGCATGAAGCAGTAAGTCACAGGGGAGTCCCCCTTAAGCATTTCACAATCAACAAGAGGCAATGGCCCAGAATAAACCCCGTAACGAAGCAGCTATGCCAACTTCTGTGCAAAATGCAGAAGTTAATATAGTGGGAAATGCGGAAAAACTATCAGCACCAGGTCCTGCCTGTAAATTTTCGCAGCTGCTTTTGTTGCATCTGAGCACAGGAGCTGTAATATTTTGTACCGCACCGCAGCAGTTGTAGATGAATGAGAAACGAAGGCAAAGGCTGACTGCTATTTCAAAAGGCTGCGACCAGAGGGGCATATCGGCCGGACGGACGCCTGTAACTCAGTTCCTCACTTTTATAGCCATGAAGACAGATCGCAGACGACTGCCTGTCAACTGGCGACGGCCTTTCCTGGAGCGTGCGCAGTACGGCAGAGGACAAAGCCCCCCTTCCTGTTCTTCTGATCGCTGCAGCTGCATACATCCGGCGGCTATATAAACCAGCACTGACATTGACCCCTCGCAGACCGGTGGGGCATATCGGCCAGACAGACGCCTGTAACTCGGTTCTTTACTTTTGTAGGTGGGTGCTGAATTGCAGATTGTCAATTCAGTTGTATTCGCCCCACTGGTACTGTGAGGGTTTAATATGTCTGATGATGATTTGATGCGTCTTGCTTGCCATAAGCAAATCACTGTTGGCTCGGCCTACTTGCACTGCTCGCAGTGTAAGAACACCTATCGTTGTGGCAAATGTTCCGGAATCGCAAAAGCTGCACTTAAGGCAATGAATAACGATGAATGTAGCGCGTGGACATGTGGTACCTGCCAGATTCATGCTAAGCGACAGTCCGAAGCCAAGGGCTCCCCCCAAGCGGACCAGGCTAGCCAAACAGATGCGGACACATTGCCCTTGCTTACTAAACAGGGCGCCGAACCTCTCGAAAACTTGCGCAGTTGATAGTAAGAATCGAGGGAATTGAAAAACTCTGCACTCAAAATGCCTGACAAGAAGAAATCCAAAAAACTCTGAACGATCAAACAAAAACTCGAAGGCATTGCGAAGTCAGTAGAGTGTCTTGGGGAAACGTACGACAAAATTTTAAGTCGCCTCGAAAAGGCGGAAAAGGCAGCTTTAGTAGTAACTGGGCTAGTTCAAGAACTTCACATTGACGTTTGAAACAAAGATCATGAAATCAAACAAATCAGGACAGCTTTGAATGACGCAGAACAGTATTCACGACAAAAGTAGCTCCACGAGAGTGGAGCTACTTTTGCAAACAGCAGGATTGAAACATGCTTCCAGGGCTATGCGATGTCTGAATGAGCTCTTATCAGGATATCAGATGCTGCTATCACCTACAGACCAAGAAGCAGCGAAGAAAGCACGAGGACCGGAAGAGTAATTGGGCGGCTGCAAAAAGACATAAGAACCATGTCCCTACTAGAAACAAAACTGCACCATTCCAGCCTCTTTTGTGAGCAGGATAACCAGAGTTAAGATAAACACAACAAGGATTAGGCAGCCAAAAATATCCGGCAGCTTTCGGGCGAGATGCAGGGTAAAAAAAAATGGTTGGTGGTGTATGTGTTACTTGTACGGGTTCTACTCACTGCCAATGCTATCAGCCAAGAGTTACCTATGCAACAAAGAAGATAACAATGAGAAAAACAGGACACGAGAGTTCTTTGTTTATCTCAATGAACCACGGATGGGCCCTGTTTGTGGCATAGAACTGCAGCACAAGAAGGGGTAGATAGAAAAGCAGACAGGACTGCGCCAACGTTCAAAATTATTTGATACAATTTCTTGCCCTGTGCCAACTGCAGGATGAAGGCCTCTCCCATGCTCTTGCAACCACTCCTCTCTCGCAATGCCCTCGTCCAATCTCCAGCTGAGAATTATTCCGATTTTATGCGTCCATCACGCAAATTACGAAAACAAACCCCTGCAAAACTAAAATCATACATTGGTCACTATAAACAACCATTTTACAACTGTTTGTCATAATAATTCTCAAAACACGTGATCACTTGAAATAAGGTCAGCATGAGTGACGGTCAGCATGAGTGACGGATAACTCACATTTTGTCTGCTCCTTCGAATATGGAAGGCCTTGATCAACTATCAGTGTCTTGGACAAATGTGCAGTGACAAGATTTGCTTTGTGTGTCATTGTACACAGGTTTACACCAACACGCTTTGCAGTGTTGCACAATATGGTTCATTGCGTCACTGCTGATGCCACGAGCACGATATTTGGAAGTTTTCCAATATTTCTTGCATTTCTTTGGCTATAAAAAGTCTTTTATGGGCTAGTTCTTACAAATTGAACAAGGTTGTATTTTGTCTTTGCGGCCAGTCTAGTAAATGCATGAGTGCTCGCTTGCCAGTGGTTTTCCCAATAAGCAGCGCTCACTGTCGCTCTTATTTATGCACCCAGTATGTTTCACGCCCCATCTTCGTGCCTCATTCAGCGAACACCCTACACCTTCACATCTCTCCCACCCCATCCATCGGCACCCTCGCCATTCCTCCTGCCTCACCTTTTCTTCCGTTTTCCATCTGTCTTTCATCTTTAATTCCTATTGGGAATGCACCCCACATTTCCTCGCCCCATCCCTTGCTCAATTGCCTCCTGGGAACCCTGGTTGTCTCCCTGCACAACCACAGTGAACATCCAAGCTGCTCAGGAAGCAGTATGTGAACATGTGCACCGGACCTTTGCAGATATACCTGAACACTACACAGACCCAGTGGACTGAACACTACCACTAGAACCTAGACCTCGGTCTTTTGGATGCGATAAAGTTTGCTCTCTCTCTGTGTCTCTCTTCCTCTCAAAACCAAAAAAAAAAAGGGTCCTTTTGGATGCAATAAAGTTTGCTCTCTCTCTGTGTCTCTCTTCCTCTCAAAACCAAAAAAAAAAAAAAAGGTCAGTCCTTGAACTGTGTCTCTGGTCTCCTATATTCTTAGTTATCTATCTTCCCCCCTTGTGCGTGTGTGCCATCAACACCCGGCAGTCAAACAACTTATCAGAGGGCATCAGATAACCGGTGTCCCCCGCAGGGAAAACCAATGCGATGGGTGCTTCGGAGGCACCAGTTATCTTCACAGCACATGCCATTTGACTGCATTTTTCACAGCTGGCGACGGGACAACAAAAAAGGACGAAAGCAGACACCACGACTTCTTGTGTCATATGCCACATTTTTCCGTTCTCTTTTTCTTTGCACCGAACTGTGTTTCTCTCGACTGCAAATTACTACAAAATCAGACGGTTAGTTTTGTTTCTACAAATTACAAAACACAGTTCCGAACATATTTCTTAAGATGAGGCAGGATATGGCAGGGTTTGCATTTTGACGCAGCAATCACATCCCTGAACTGTATACTCTCAGATATATTGGGGTTAGACTGCAACATCCACTTTGCACCTAACAGGAGACACGGACTGTACTTCTGCATCTGTTTAAGTGATTGTGGTGGGTTTGAAACCTAAGCATCTAAACGTACAGAGGTCAAAACTGTTAACAACAACGCGCGAACGCGTGACCTTCAATACATGCAGCGCAGCCTGCCAATAGCCACTGGCGTGACCAGAGAGGTTAGGGGACGGCGCTGCGGCAGCTAGGCATGCGAAAGCTATTGCCGATGCTTCCTTCTTTTGGAGGGAGAGGTTCGACGCCGAAAGTCCCTCACCACGACCGCCGCCAATGCCTATATGAAACATTATCTGACGCTAATAACCAGCGCAGTCTGGTTTTCGCCTTTGGTATGGTTCCGATATAAAAAGAGTTGAAAGTTGAGTAATAATAGTCTTGAGGCAATTTCTGAGTCAACGCCGCGAACATTTATGTTTTTTTCCTTTCCTGCACAACCTACATGGGAATGGCTGTGCCCGACCCACATTGTACTTTTTTTTATATCGGAACCATACCAAAGGCAAAAACAAGACTGAACTGGTCATCAGCGTAAGATAACGTTTAATATAGGCTTTAGCGGTGGTCGTGGTGAGGGAATTTCGGCGTTGAACCTTGTCCCCCAAAACACGGAAGCATCGGGAATAGCTTTCGCATGCCAAGCCGCCGCAGCGCCGTCCCCTAATCTCGCTGGTCATGCCGGTGGCTGTCAGCAGGCTGCACTGCACGTATCGAAGGCCACGCGTTCGCGCGTTGTTGTTAACAGTTTTGACCTCTGTACGTCAGACATACCTGGATACCAGAGTCTTGGGTTAGGTTAGGTTACACTATATTGGCGATGATGATGGCTTGCAGCTTCTTGAATTGTATTCGAATGGATCTATTTGTAGATTTGTGTATCCAAACCAACAAGCTTGAATTGAACAAAGTAGAGCAAACGTACTTTCTGATTGTGGTCGTAAATGCAAGTTCGAGCGCACGAGCAAGCGCGCGTCGCTAGCGTGTTTTTAAACTCCCGTTTCCAGGCGCGTCCTACAAATCTTTGGACTTTGGGACGCGGATACGTCCTGCACAGCGATGGTGCTGGAACGCTGGCGATAAAACCACAGCCGCCTAACCGAGCTACTCGTTGAAAAGCAAACTTAATGCATGGCTTGGACTAGCGCCAGCGTAGCTGCCATGTCTGTGAACCCCATGCATGCATGCCGAAAGGGACTTATCTGATCTTATCTTGGGGAGCACTGAGAAAGCTGGAAGTGGATCACCAACGTCATCTGCAAGCTACGCATTACATACGAATCTCGGTATTGTTTTCAGGCATACACGTAGAACTACCTACTTGTGACGCAGCGCTGATGTTCATTTACTTTCGCTATGGAAACTGCTGAGCTCTAGGCATGCACCAAAGATGTCAGTTGCATTCAGAGCAACTGACATAACTGACATGATACATATTACCGTCCACGTACAAGCACACAGCACGCTGGACGGTGTTCGTGCGACGACTACAGCTACAATCGTCGCGTCACTCCTGTCGATCGCATTAAATATCCCCTATGCTGCGGCGCATGGCGCATAGGTGATGTTTCAACAGCGGGTCAACCGTTGGGCCACTTTCCGCTTGGTAAGGTGACACGACATCCTCGTCGCGAAACTTGGCTACAAGGAAAACAGCGACCTCTTACCTTACGCACGCTCCGTCGGAGTTCGTCGTGTTGCTCTGTGAAAAACGACGAACTGCAGCGAGCCCCTTGCCGTGTTGTGGCAGCGAGGCGACTTGAGCGCAGACGACAAGACAACCTGACAGCCAGCATGGTCTAAACGTCAGTCGACCACAAGAAAACTATGAGGGGGAAAAGGAATTTAAATGACACGGTGGCCTGCACCGTTGAAAGCAAGTCAATGCGGCACAGCCGCTGCATGGATGCAAAGGGCAGCGGGGGGCCTTTTTGCGTTTTTACTTTATAATTATCACAGGCTTCTCTCGGCTTGTCTTGGCCAATTCCAGCTTCTAGTTCACTCCTGACTGTGGTAGACTTTAGAACAAATATTCAATAAAAGCCTTCTATTTCTTGTTTTAAAATTTCTAAGTGCTTTGCAAAGCATTCATATTAGAGGCAAAACTAATATGAGGCTGTAAACAACTCTGGCTGTACTAAAACGCCAAGCCCGCGATGTTTCAAATCTCTTTGAAGTCATGGTGCAACGTAAACGCGCTACACTGGGTTTTTCGACGTAATAAGTTTGCTCAATAGCATTAATTTTGCATATCTATCTTTTATAGACGCTACAGGAATAATAAACCTCATATACCGCCTTCAGAAGATGGAATTTAATCTGTACGGTAAGCGCGCTGCAGCGCGCCAAAATCACACCTGCCAAAATCACTCTGATCGAGTGCGTTATCGCTACGGCAGCACAATTATTGCGGGCTGTTTGCATTTTGGTCAAACAAACAATTACTAAACGAGATATAGAGCCAGCCTAAATATATAGAATTGCGTCTTACATTGAACAATATTCCAGCGATTGTAAAGTTGCAAACACATGGCGGAAACTGCAAGTAACAGTATGTAACGAACAAAAATGGTAAACCTAGTATGATGACAAGAACCTCCAAAATATTTTTCCGAGATCTTTTCCCCGTAAACAGTTCACGGAAAAAGCCGACCCGCCAAATCCGTCAACGACGAGCTCCGATTGTCGCTGGGTGAACGGCACGTGGGTTAGGCCTAACCGCATGCTCGGGCACCTTTCCCCCTCCATGAGCTCTGGGAGAACCTGATTACCAGTGACCACCTGGCCGTCCAGCAACTTCTGACATCTAGGGTAACAATACCACCCCACCCAGTCATCACCTGGATTCTCGGACTAGGGAACCACTCATACTTTATGGCTCATTAAAGTTTCGTACTACTACTACTACTACTCCAGCGATGCAGGGCAGAAGTGTCACACCGGCTGGCCCATCTGTTCGCAGGAGACTCGTCGGCGTGCAACATGCCAGTTGAAAGGTCTCTTTTATGCGTCATTTTGGACGGCTCGTGACTGCTCCATAGCAACTTCGTATTTTGTTTATTTACTCATTGAATTTCTACTGCGAGCGCAGCTTTCTACTGCCCATGCAGGAACCGTTCAAAACTGTTCTGAGCAGGCAAGTGAAGGAGGCCAAAGCGAAGGTGCTATGATATGTTCTCCCGTATGCGCATCACAGCCTCCTATCTTTTACTTCACCAGACGACGCATTTCATATATATCTAACTTCACACTGAATAAAAAATTATTCCAATTAAAAAAAATTATAGTTTGACATGATCAAATCGTCGAAGGCTTCAAGGTCATTAATCAAAGGCCCGCACTCACTTATGCACGCTGATTGCAGCGCACCGTTGAACACCAATCCAACGAAGTCACCAACAACCAGCGAATTATCGTTTTAAATCGGAAACTTAGTGAAACGGAGAAATGAACGACCAAATCCGAATTTGTTCGTTAATTCGCAAACTTCGTAAAATCGAATTTCGTTAAATCAGGGTTAAACTGCATGTTTTCAGGGTGTTTGGCCGACCCTGCGGCACATGAAAGTCCGAAAGGTAGCGTAAGAACATTTTCCTTTAATTTTTTATGTCGTTTAATTTCATTGACGAGAGAGAACTCTTCAAGAAAAAAAAAAGCAAAGAACAAAATTAACTTCAATCGAGCGTATGTTCAGCCTTGTCCGATGATGCTGAGCTCTTCCTGGTCGTGCTTTTCGTTGAGTTCATTGGACAGACGTTCCAGGAACTTGTTGAACTCGGCTCGAATTTGCTCCCCTCCTCTTCCACCGTCGTCGCCGTCGTCTATGCTTGTCGACGCCCAGGGGATCTTGGCGAACGAATGCGACAGCTGAGAAGGATTCCCAGCTGACCGAGCGCTCGACCGCCGGTGGCAGAAGACTATGCACTGGGAGTCTTTGAGGCCTAGCGATTGGACAAGGTGGGTATACCTGCGCGGAAAGGAAAATAAGAAAATGCGCGGTAAATAATGCAGTCGAGAGGAGAAAAGAAACGAAAATCAATGCATTAATTAAACTTGCCACATGTCGAGTTCCGCAGCTGCATTTCGGTGGTCTGAAGGGTACACAAATATTACGCCCTGGGCATCTTTGGAAAACGCGGGCCAGCAATTTTCGAACCTGTAAGTGCGCGGTAAAATAAGCTTGCATTGATGGTACTGCCGCGAGTAAAAATGTCGACATTGCCAATAATGCATGCAGAATTTGTTGCGAGAGACATACTTCTGGTCTCCGCTGCAATCCCAAAGTTCAACCGATGTCGTGGTCTGTCGACCCTTCACTAAAATCTGGGGGCTCTCGAATTCTAAAATTCTGAAGAAAAAGAAGCACACGCGTAGTTAACGCTACAATTTGCTTAATTATTGCAAAGTCAATAAATATTTACCTGACCCCCTTCGTGGGCTGATATTGACCGGAAGAACTCTCGGTGGCTTCCGCCAAAAAATTGGAAATAACTGTTTTTCCGGACTGCAAATAACGAGAATCAAGCTCACTTTCATTTCACGATTCGCGTAACTAGGCAACGCATGCAGATGAACACAAAACACGCGTAAGCTTTTCATACCTGGCATGGTCCAATAACGATGATTTTCATACCGAAGGACGTGAGGCTGTTTAAGGCGGTGTTAAAAAGGCGTAGTCAGCGTACTTAATTATACATACCACTATCGCTAACTCAACAACGGCACTCGTGCGGCCAGCTGACGCTTGCATCGATCCCAACATCCAAAACAGAAACCGACACACCAGTGTTGCCGGATCAATGAAAGCCGAGGTATGCGCCTTACGTTTCTCACCACCAGGGGGCATAACAGTCGCATCAATTTCTCTTGCTATGTTGCGTCTCTGCGCTGCGTCTGCGTGTAATGTAGAGTTCATCGGCTTACCGCAGTCGCCCCCAGAAACACCACAACAGGTAACTATGGCTTGGGAGAAAACCCTGGGTCTGCCGCAGGTATCGGGTTCGCCACGCGCAGCGTGCGTTGTGCAGAAGATGGCGGCGCATTTCGACCCCCTGGCCGATGTCGTCTGGCTCCAACATACTGTATGAGAAAGCTTCACAAATGTTGAGGCCCGAGGAAGCGGACTTAGCCCTAATGGGTATTACTGTGACAGCGCTAGACCAGGGAGAGAGATCGCGGAAAGTCGTCAAACGGGCCGATTACCGACTGTGCTACCATACTTGATGGGCAGCCTGGCTGGGAACTCGGTTTTTGAGAGGTTACTGGGCGCTGACAGATGCCCTTGCTGTGAGGCTCTGCGATTGAGCAACATTGAATAACCATCTTTCTCGCAGTAATGTCCGGTATTTTCAATCGAGAAGCTGTCGGGCACGATCTGAAGTACGGTTTACGTCTACAATCCTCAACTCGTAGCTCCTGGGGCTGACATTGGCCTTGGTGGGGTTGAACGCATCTGCTCCTTTGGGTTAGTCGTCGGTACGAAGCTGAATTCCGGTTTTCGGTGCAGGCAGGCGAAGGTATGAAAGCCTGGGAGCGAAAACGAGCCACTGGTACGTTTTGAAAAGCCCGAGCACGGGGCTTGCACCGTAAAGAGGCCGGGCAACGTCGGAGGAAGTACGGCCACCCAAAATGAGGTCACAGACTGGGACAGCTGTAAGGCGCGTGTACGATTCCTGTTTACAAGCGGTCACTGCGGGTTGACGGCGAAGCCATTTGAGGCTCGGTAGGCGCGTACCTTGCAGTTTGGCTACGTATTTCGCGAGCAGCGCTCCTGACAGGCAGTCCATTGGTTGCGGCCTTAACCGCTATTTTCCAGTACTATGCGTGGCGAATCGCGTTTAGATCCTGCAAGAGTTTCGTAACAACAGGTGGTAGCGACAGCACGGTGATACAAAGACTAATTAAAGCCTTACTGATGAGGCGCGAGATTTTATATAGGCCTTCTGCGCGCTGTCTAGACAGGCATAGGCTCTTGCCTCGAAACAGTGGATGAACAAAACTATGTATTTGGTCAGCTTGCCTCCTGCCTGGAGACGTGCGATCTGTTATGCTGTCGAGAGTTTACTTGGAGGTTGTTTGAATAGAAGCATTTGAACTACTTGCAGCCCCTTTTGCAGGAAGATAAGGGGAGTAAGCTCGCTCCGAGTTTTAAGAAAGAGACTCCAGATCAAAACCTTATTTCTGGAGTGGCCTGGGAGGCTGGGACGAGCAAGGATCGGCTGGGAAAAGGCCGCAAATGGAGCAGGCCTCGTCTGTTAAGTAAACCATTACATTTTGCCCGTAGGCGTGGTGTGAGTCGTTAGGCTGGCAGGGTTACTTTGTTTTACTTCCTCGCCACCTAACGGGGTTCTGTGTGAGCTGTGCCTGCATGCGGCGGCCCGCTCTTCTGTGACTTGAGCGTCCTGCCACTGTGGCCACTGCCTACTCGCCAGGAGAGCCGTCATCTTGCCTTCCCTCTCCTCCACAGGCCTTGCCCACCGCACAGAGGCGGGCGCGGGAGGCCGCGGCTGCAGGAAGCCAGCCAAGATGGCTTCCAAGCGGCCGGCCCCGCAGGAGTCTCCCGGAGGGGGTTCCGCCACGGCCCCTCCCCCGAAGAAGGTCCACTTTGAGCCCTTCCGCATCGGGCAGGTCTCCACGCTCGAGGACATGGACATGAAGACGCTGCAGTTCCAGAACCGCAAGCTGGCCCAGCGCCTGGAGCAGCGCATACGGCAGGAGAACGAGCTGCGCGCACGGGTGGAGCAGCTGGAGAAGCGGCAGACCTCGGACGAAGGGGTGCTCACCGTCGTCAACAGGTGGGCAGGGCCCGCGTTCGGGATGGGGCGTAGCAATCGGCAGCACCGTTGCCCTGGCTCTCTGCAAGGAGAACTCTTTCTCGGAACAGAGTCCAGTGCCAATTGGGTGTATTTGTTAGTGTGGCAGTGGTTTGTGTGGGGAAGCAACAAAAGCAGTGGGCGACGTTTTGAAGAGTGGTTCGCTTCATTTTAGATGCATTTCACAAGTTACTGAGTGGGATTTCTCTGTTGGGACGTAAGCGTTGATCATGTGGATGTCCCTTCCAAATGGACTTGCAAAAAGAGAGAGAGAGAGAGAGGGGAAAAGCTATTTAACGGGCAGGCGAGGTCAGCCAGGCTAGCCGCTTAACTGGCTAGCCTGGTGGAGGTGAAGGTGATGTAAAAAGACCTCTCATGTACACAAGAGTATTCGAACACACTGTCCATAGAGCACACTGCATTCTGTTCTTGTGAAGTATCGAGGTCATGTGCTGAGAAAGAGAGAGAGAGGAGGGGACGATGGTTTTTTGCACTGTGCAGGTACTGGAACCAGCTGAACGAGGACCTCCGGGTGCTGCTGCAACGCTTCGACGCTGAGGGTGGCTGGGAGGATGAGGAGGCGGGCGAGGAGCCCAACGAGGCAGAGGAGGCGACCACCTCGTTCCTGGGCATGCTGCTGCACTGGGACCGCGAGGAGCTTGGACGAAAAGCTGGCCCAGCGTGTCCAGGTGTCAACGCGTGCCCTCGCCAAGCTGCTGCAGGCTTTTGACCGGCTCGTGCAGCGCAACCACCGTGTCATGCTGGCCCTCCACCATCAGCAGGGAGGGGAACAGGCCGAGGGGGCGGGGGGAGAGTCCGAGGGGAGCGGCCAAGCGGTGCCGGACCTGGACGAGGCAGTGCGGGGTGCTAATGCGGCACTGGAGCGCGAGAACCAGCGACTGCACGCCCTAGTGACGGCACTGCACGAGAAGAGCCACGTGACGAGCCTGAAGTTCTCGGAGCACCAGGACCAGGTGGACTCTCTGCAGACTAAGAATGATGAACTGCGCAACCGCGTCGAGGAGCTCGAGTATGAGCTCAGCAAGGTGCGCGCACGCGAGGAAAAGCTCGACTGCCACCTGGCCGACTGCCTGCAGCGCATCAAAGGCCTCCAGGTAGGGGGAGGGCCTTGCCTTTGTTAATGAAAGTGGGACAAGCAGGACTAGGTTGATAAAAGCTAAATTAAAAAGCAGTGTAGAGAGGACTGAACCTTGAGGGGTACCCCGATCCTGTAAAGAGATTGGCTGAATGGTAGGGGTGGTGGAAACATTTACTGAGCTGCTCTGTGAGAGTCTGAGAGTCATCCCCCAATCCAGGTATCCATGGCATGATCGGGCTGTATTTGCTTTGGACGCCAAAAGAAACTGGGTCTTCAGAACTCTCGTCATCAGGTTCTCCCACGGTTCATGGAGAGTAGGGGAGGGGGAGGAGGTTTGTGTTTTGTGCACACCCCAGGATGATGTGAGGTATGATGCCTGGTTGGTAGCAATATTGGCATTTTGCAGAGTATCGTTTAGGGTATGCAGAATGGAGCTGGGTTTGAGGAGGGAAGTGCCGGCTTTAAGCAGTTGGAGCGTTGTTTCGGCCTCTTGGGAAGTTTTGGATAGTGCACGATTTCTTGGAAAGGGGCTATTGGGGAGAAGGCAGTGAATTCTTTGCAGCCTGGTAGGTTAGGGCGCAAGCTTGCTGATGAGCAAATGTGTTGTCCGTCAACGAAGAGTGGTCCAGTTTCCAAATGAGGTCAACGATATTCTTGGGTCGATGTTGCATGAGGAGGTTTTGAGTAATGCTTGGTGTCAGGCTAGTTGCTAGAACTAACTTGGTGGGTAGGGTGGATATTAAAACAAGGGGGAGCTGTGCAAGGCTGTTGAGGTAAAAATAGAAAGTGGCGCAACCAAGACAACATGTAAGGGCAGGCGCATGCGCAAATTGGTCAGTTGTGCCCAGGGTGTTGACTATAAATTCCACTGGATTGCGGTCATATAGATATGCGTGCCAGCGAGTAACTGCGCAGGGAATTTGGCTGCATACTGCGCGAGGTGCAACTGTGAAGCCCTGTTTGATAAGACCACTATTCTGTTTTAGATCAAAAGATACACTCACACGGGAGTTTTCAATGTTGTCGGGGTGCAAAGTGAGGATGTGTTAGCTCCCCTTCTATCGCACTCATCACATGTGAGATTGCAGTTTTTGGAACGTGTATGTCTATTTTGTCACTTAATTTATAATACATAAACAATTTTCAGTGTGTAGTCTTTATGTCAAGAGTTTCTGTCCTTTCCAGTCCGTTCGTGTTATACCCAGCTCACTCTTACAAATGAGGTTTTGAGTATGGCAGCCATGTTTCCTGCCAGGAAGCTTTGACGTGCAGCCTGTGAATCGGTAATTGTGGCTGATGAGTGGGAGTGGTTAAGAACCTGGATGATGGCTAGTTCAGCTACCCACGTAGAGGAAGATTTGATCAAGATACGAGCGGTAACCGCATCCTTGGTTGTCACCATGGCCACTGTACGAGAGCCGCGGGGATAGATGCCAGCATCTGTGTATTAAACGTCTGAGTGCCTGTTGTAAACACGTTCCTGAGCATGGCTCCTGGCTTGACACTTATCGGGATGTAGGTCTGCATTACTGTTTTTGGGAATCGGGTGAAAGCAGAGATGGTGTCGCCAGGAGTCAGAGAGGGAGTGGGATATGCAGGGCTTTGAGTGAAGTGATGCGAGATCTATTCTGGGTGAGGCTTAGGCATGGGTGGAGAGGTGGCCCTCGATAAATCTAGAAACCTTGTTATGCAGTCCAAGTTACAGGAGTTTAGTCATAGGTGTGGCTGCAGGTAGGTTCAGGGCTTGCTTAAAGACTTTACGGATGAGGCAATCCAGGACACAGGGTGACGTAGGTGATCCGAGAGATGAGGAGAGCCCCCAACTGAGTGGATGAGGTCTTTCTTTATGCCCGTGCGACGGTTGGATATACAATGTACCGTGTGGGTGACTTGATTAAAGGCCATAGAGAGCTTTGATAACGTTTGATTGTTTCGTGTGCTCGCCTGAATAGTGAGCCCCAAGGATCTTGACTGAAAGGCTGGGCCTGATGATGTGGCCATCCAGGGTAACATAGATTCGGTATGGGATGCCCGGGGGTTGAGTGATGATTGGTCCATATTTCTGTGGAGTGCACTAGAGGCCAACTGAGGCTGCATAGTTATGGGCAGCGTCAGTGGCCTGTTGTAGGGCACTCGTGAATTAAGCTTGGGGAACCAGTGTTTGTCCATGTGGTAATATTACCATTACGGCGCGATGTATACACTCAAACCTCGCTATAACGAAGTTGAAAGGGAGCCGTATATATTTCGTTATATCCATTATTTCGTTATGTTAATTATAACAGTTTATGGCAATGTATGCTCAGTTGTGTGAACAACTATAAGCATGCAAACAATGACACCGCCTCGCGGCCCACTGTACCGCTACGCGACCATGCATGCGATGGAAATTGGGTAGAAGACAAATATTTTGCTTTTTCAATGCGCACACTGCCTATTTTATTGTCCGCTACATATAGCTGGACAAAAGTCTGTGATGATTCTTTTGTTTCGGAGATGGCAAGCGAAAGACTTTCTTTTCTGCGGGGGCCACCGCGTTGATGTCGTTTTCGCAGTCGCCATGGGTGTCGATGAAACAATGTAGACCGCATCGAGTGCCTGCGACGACGTTGGCATATTTACGTGTGTGCATGGGAGACCGCGGCGTCTTCGGCGTCGCTTGCGTCGGTTTGTCGGGTGACATCTGCGACAATGGGTCGGCACCTTGCGCCGGTTCTCACGGCTGTCACGTGACCCACCCGGTCGCTCCGTCCGGCTGGCTGAGCGAAGAGGATGGCGCATGGCCGTGAGGCCGACGCGGGGGCTTTAAAACAGCCGCACCGAACGAGTGTCGAACTCCGCAGAATACTTCACGCACAGGTCGGGTCGCGTATTTTTCCGGTGGTGGGTGGGTGAGGGGGAGGTAATTTCCTTGGGAGGGACTAATATAGTTTGTTATATCCATTGACAGGTCAATTTTACTTCGCGAAATGAGGTTTGAAATGCATGTTTCTGTATGGAAATTTCAAGGGGAATTTCATTTACTTCGTTATATCCCGTACTGTTATAACGAGGTTTGCGTGTATTGGGAATGGCGTGGTGTGGCTGTGGTAGGTCGGTAGAATATAAATTAAAGAGCAGTGGAGAAAGGACTGACCCTTGGGGTATGCCATGATCCCATATTGTGTATGTCACGGATTTCAGGTCTCCCGCCTTGAGTATAGCGTGTTATTGAGTGAGAAAATCAACAGTGTAGTTGTAGTTGTAGTTTGGTGACCGCGGTTTCTGGTATTTAGATGGAAAGGATGGCCGAGTGGGATATATTTAATCATAAAGTTCCCGTTTAAGATTCTGGGCCAGGATAGGTTGTGGTAAATTGTATGTAGCGGGGCTGTGGACTTCGTTGATGTACAAAAGAACGCATGCATTGCATCGGAGAGCGATCCTCTAATCTCTAGGTAGGGAGGGCTAGCGGCTATGAAGGAAGTGTCATTGGTTGGAAATTAAATCAGTGGAACCATGTAGGTGACAAAATATGTGGCTGTATTTAATTTCACAGCGAGTGTGCTTTAAAATTTCATCCCGTAAAATGAGAAATCGTGATCATTAAACAGAGCAAATAAGTGCACACTCTTTTTTCACAATGTCAACATTTTCGTAGACCTTTGACATGTTAAAGTTTGGTGTGGTGACTGTGCAAATGCAATGTTGGGGGTGGAGCGCTCTTTCTATATGAAGATTTTGCATGCTCTAACAGACAAGCCTGTTGCAGCGATATGAAGGTTTTGCTGGACATGATGATTTGAGCAGGAATTTTCTTTCTGGTTGCGTTGCATCAAAGCAACATGGTCATCACCTATATTTTTTCACATTAAGTGCGGTATCATGTAGCTGAAAGGATTTCAGTTGGGCTCATTCGGAGGCATTTGGCGGAAGGGGGTAAGAAAGTTTTGTGAGATCTGTAGCCCTTACATTACATTTATCGATGTATCAATAGACGTACACGAATTTGCTGTGTCAGGTTTAATGGCATAGGTTATGCAGGCATGAAGGAATACTCTCAGATAAACAAATTGTTTTTTGTGTTTCATAAAACTGTGTTTTGATGTTCCCTTGGGTAGTTTAGTGTTAGCCATTTTGCGGTGCCCATTTTGCTGCTGCTCCTAGAGAAGAACATGAGAGAGAGAGAGAGAGAGAGAGAGAGAGAGAGAGAAAGCTCTTCAATGGGCGAGCGAGGTCAACCAGGCTAGCCGCTCTTCTTGGTATGCCATATATGGGAGGAGGGGATATAAAAAGGCCTTCGTGTCCCCCCGCAGGCGGACGGCTGCGACATCCCCCCGTCGGGCACCGCGGTGGTCCCCGGCGGCGGTGGGGGCGGCCCCAGCGGGGGCGGCTCGGGGGGCGCGGCAGCCCTGCGGCTGGAGGACCTGCAGAGCCAGCTGGAGGAGCAGCGGGAGCTGGCGTCGGCGCGCCTGCTGGAGCTGGAGCAGCTGCAGCACGACCACAAGGAGGCCCTGAAGGCGGCGGAGCGGCTGCGACTGGAGCTGCGCTCGCTGCCCGAGAGCCTGGTGGTGGCCACGGCCGAGTACAAGTGCCTGCAAAGCCAGTTCTCAGTGCTGTACAACGAGAGCATGCAGCTGCGCACCCAGCTGGACGAGTGCCGCGGCATGCTCGCGTCGGCCAAGAACTCGCACCTGCGCCAGATCGAGCACATGGAGAGCGAGGAGCTGTCCGTCCAGAAGAAGCTGCGCTCCGAGGTGATCCGCCTCGAGGACAACATCGCCCAGATCCGGCGCGAGTACGAGCAGGTGCGCATTGAGTTCGAGCAGTCCCTCGCCACCAGCGAACAGACTGCGCCCCTCAACCGCGAGATGCGCCACATCATCACCAGCCTGCAGAGCCACAACCGCCAGCTCAAGAGCGAGGTGGCACGCTGCAAGCGCAAGCTGCGCGAGGCACTCACCGAGGCCCACAAGGTGTGGCACTGGTGCCCTTGCTCTTCTTCGCCTTTCTTCCTCCGCCCACGATGGCCTCGTGCTCACAAAGCCCCTCTCTGTCGCAGATGAAGCAGATGCTGGACATGTCCAACGTGGCGGTGACCTCCACCACGGTTCCGTCATCGGCATCGTCCACGTCGAGCGATAATGGGTCCACGCGCAGCGACGACGTCTCTACCACCCCAGTGTCATCGGGGGCAAACGCCCTGGGTGTGGGGAGCAGTGCGACAGGCGGGCTGGCGGGAGGAGGTCGTGGCGGAGAGGAACCGGCTGCTGCGTCACGTCGCGATGACGACTGCCGGGTCGCGGAAGAGGACCCTATTCCTGAGAGGGAGAAGGGCAAGAGTGATCTGGACATCATCCGGGACCTCAAAGCTCAGCTCAAGTGCGTGTTGCCTCCCTTTTCCATGTCACATTGTCTCTTCTTTCTTTTTTTGCCTTCAGCACACTGACTGAGTCGGTGCAAGACACTTTTCCTAACATGTTGTTTAAGGGGGTACACAGGTCTTAAAACAACTTCTTTTAATTTTAAAGTAAACTATGTGAAACTTCTCAGTCTTGCTGCTTTTTTCCCACTGATTTCAAATATGCCAGTATTTTTTCAGTTGGTCAATTAGTTCCCAAGATAATTAGAGGTAATTAGCCATTTTTGCTCAAACAATAAACAAAAACAGTGTTGGTCACAAAACTGTAAACTTTATATTTTCCAATACTATGAACCCTGGTGAATGCAATAAATGGAAGCAGTTTTGTGATGCATCGCTTGGAACTAATTTTACGGCTCATTAAACTTTGGTGTTTTAAATGGGTACTGAAAATGGTTCCTTGCCACTGGTGCCACCGAAGTTTAATGAGCCGTAAAATTAGTTCCAAGCGATGCATCAAAAAACTGCTTCCATGATTGCATTCACCAGGGTTTCATAGTATGGGACAAATATAAAGTGTACAGTTTTTGTGACCACACACTTTTGTCTATTGTTGAGCAAAAATTGCTAATTATCTACTAATTATCTTTAGGGAACTATTTGACCAACCTAAAACAATACTGGCATATTTGAAATCAGTGGGAAAAACAGCAGCAAGACTGAGAAGTTTCACATAGTTTACTTTAAAATTAAAAGAAGTTGTTTTAAGACCAGTGTCGCCCCTTAAGTTCAGACCCTCGCTGGGCATTTTTAGCAGCCACCAAACACCATTTTTTCTAGGTCTAGTGTGAGATAATTTACTTTCAATTAGCTAGTTCTCGTACATAGTTTTGGATGGAATGGACTGTAGAGTCATTCCTACTGGCGAGTCGAGAAAATTTTAAAGATGTACAAAGTTTGTATTTAGCTGTGTGGTGTCTAGGTTCGCGGGTCTCTTCTGTTTGGAGGAACTCTGTGGCCGTCTCAATGTACCTGGGAGCACCTACCTTGGTATATAGGGCCATGAAGACAAAACACAAGTTTGTTTTATTCAGAAGATTTGGTGTTTTACAGTGCCACAGACAATGCTTTATTCACTCAGAAGTTAAACAATTTATGCCACAATTTTAATTCTCTCTCTGCATTGTACGTTTCATGAATTCGGCAATAGCGTATTGTGGGCAGGCATCTGAAACAGAAGTTGGGTTGATTGAGGCTGCTGCTGTCTGCATAATGCCCCTTTGGTTAATGTTGGCCTGCCCAGATGGCGCAGCAATACTGCTCAAGGACCGAACCTGCATACAGTTGAACCTCGTTATAAGAGACATGGATGTAAGAAACAATTGAGTATAAAAGACACTATTCACCCACATGGATGGCCACCCTATCTTTCCCATTACTTTGACCTTTCTTGTAACAGTCATTGGAAGTAGAAGATAGTTGGTTTTAACGGACAAGTTATCCTTGAATTTCGGTCAACAATCTAGCTTGTAACAGACATTTTAACTTTAGATGCGGTGCCACCAGTCACAAACTGCAGTTGCGTCTATTGTGGAAACAAAGGGGTGCGACAGGCACAAACTTAGAAAACACGCAGTGGTTCAGTCAGCTATGAAACAACGATGAGAAGCCCTCCCTGCCAATGGAAATGCAACTTACAGAAGTGCTTAAAGCTTACTGCCATGCATTGGAGCGCAATCGCGCATGCGGGTTGGCTCTCCCACTCGCGTAGCTCCCAATCGAGAAGCATCGCAGATGTAGAGTCCTGCAAGCGTGATGAATGGCTAGAGCACACAGTGGAAGAAGCTGTGCACTCTGGCTATTCATCAGGCTTGTGAACTCGACATCTACAATTCTTCGTCTTCGCAGACTGTGTAAGAAGAAAAAGCTTGAGGAAGCTGCTATAAAAAACAGTGAAATACAGTCATAGAGGAAACAAAGATTCAGGACTATTTCATAAATTCTGGGGGCCAAACATAATGAATATTTTGCCACGTGCTGTAGCGTTCTTTTGAGCTTATTTTAGCTGTACGGTGCCCACATTGAACTAGAGGTCGATCAGATGAAAACATGGTTCCCTGCTTATACGAGACATGTTATAGAAAGAGACAGAAACTGCTCCCCGGTACGTGTTTCATATGAAGGGGTTCAACTGTACCTGCTGTATTTTTATTTTGTTTGATAATAATTGTTTTGTGAAACATTAGGTAGGAGTTGGCGAATAGGGCCACGTAAGTGGCAGTGTCGCTTATGTCATTTTGCCGGTGTCGTGTCAGAGAAACCCAGCATAGAGCCGCACTTACTGCTTCTACGTTTACGTATTCGTTTGTGACTTCCTTTGTTTAATCAGCATTGTGACAGCTCTAAAAAGAATATGCGCTCTATTCAAGCACAAATAGCTTGTTCTGCAAGCTTATAATCCCTGTTTATTTGTGTCGGATTTTGTTGGCCTGAGGTAACCGCAGCAAGCGTGCCTTAAAGAGCCATGCAGACAAAATACAAGTCTGTTTTATCCGAAAGATTTCGTGTTTTATAGTGCCCCCAGTGCTTGTCCGGCATCAAACGATGCTGTATTCACTGAGAAATGAATCAGTCTAGGTTGAAATTCTCGTGTGCCACGAGGTCATGAACCGCGACGTCTGCCATGAAGTCATGAGGGCGGGTATTCAGAAGAACTTCCAATGTGCCATTGGGCTGTGCAGCCTTGCTTACTGTCAGTCCTCCCAGATGGCACTACCATAGTCAGCCGCGGACCGTTGTCCGCCGTTGCCTTGTTTTTGACCGTAGTTGCTCCTGGCTTGTTTTTGTTACGGTAGAAAGTAATCGTTTTGTGAAACATGGGGTATGGTCGACAAACAGGGTCACATAAGACAACGTTGCTTAAGCCAACCAGTCAGTGTTGTGTAAGGCAACTCCAAAGCTCTGGGCTGCTGTGCAGCTAAAAAAAGCAGTGCGCCCAGTACCAACAGCTGTACGCATTGGTACTTATATGTTTACGTGTATTTTCTCAATTTTCATTGTTTACCGCACCATTCTTACTGCTGTAAAATGAATATGCGTTACATTTTAGCGCAATTAGCTCGCTCGGCAAGCTCGTAAACCCTGCCTAATTTGCATTTGCTTTTGCCGGCCTCAGCCAATCGCAGAGCAGGCTGGTATGACAGCATAGGCTCTGTTGCGGGAAATGAGCTAGTGGGTCGCGTGGCTGTGCCCTGTTTTCCCAGTTATGTAGCTTATTTGAGCGAAGTGTCCGTTAAAAGTGGTGTCAGCATGATTCTCACGAGGCAATCTTTTGAATGAACCAAACTTGCGTTTTGTCTGCATGGCCCCTTTAATATATCGCAAGTTCAGTGCGGGAAAGTAGCCGGTGAGTGACCTGATTATTCTCCGTTTTCCTCATGTAGCTCATTGGAGGAAACCGTACGTTGCAAATTGTGCTAATGTTATTCTAACGAGGCAATCTTTCAAATGAACCAAACTTGCATTTTGTGTTCATAGGCCTCTTTAATACGGCTTACGCTGGGTTAAGTGAACATAGAGATGATGCTTGATGTATTGAGGCTCGCACTGAAACTGTGTTTGCAGGGAGGGAGGGAGGGCGTGAATTTGGCTCTCAGGAGGAAGTCAACAGAGCAGGCTGCCAAGTGCAAGTTATTTCGGAAGTCAGTTTGAGAGACTGAAGGATAGAGGGCACAATTTTCTCCGTCCATCAGAATTCTTCAGTACACACCAGTTGCGAAGTTCCTCTTCAAAATCTGGGCAAATGTACGGGCACAGCATCTAGCTGGACACAAAAACCTGAACTTTGATAAACACTTACCTAACAGTTGCACAACTTAGTTAAATAATGTTTACTTCTGTTTCTACGGTTTCTCCTTCTTTGACTTACGGCTGCAGTTGCAAGCTCTCGAGTACGTACCACTTCAGCTTCTTGCCACCAGATGGCAGGCTATTTAATCCACTTACCCCACTTTAATCCACTAGAGGGAGATGCTTGGCTTCCAGAAGCCCCAGGATTTAAGGGTAGCACGGAGGGAGTGCTGGTGGACGAAAAGCAGAGGGGAATATTGCCTAGGACCTGATAAGTTTTTTATGCCTGCCCCAAGAGCAGCACTAGTATTAAACGAAGCATGTAAAACGTAGGTATATTAGTTTCTTTTTGGGTTTTCTTTGGGGGGGGGGAAGCTGACATGTCATCACCTTGCTACAAAGGGGACACCACTATCAATCAATAAATCAATAAAAAAAAAACCCATGCTTGCCCCCGTTTGCACCCAGCGCAGGGGGCCAACTGCAGGCCAGTCTCTGACACGTGGGGCCTGTGGGGTGATTTGCAACTCGTGCACGATATCGAGCGACTTTGCCTCCCGTTGTCGGCACTAGTTGTGAGAGGTGTGGCTGAGCCCCCGTTGCTCCTCCCTGGTGCAGGAAGTCCCAGGAGGCCCAGAGGGAGCTGAAGTTGCTGCTGGACATGTACAAGGGGGCGCCCAAGGAACAGAGGGACAAAGTCCAGGTGAGCCAGCGGGGCAGTGCTCGGGCTCGCCGGAACATTACGCACGCACTTCTTTGCTTGGCGCTTGACCCACTTTTGAGTGCATGTCTTCTGTGTCTTGTGCATGGTGCGAGGAACGAAGCGACCTTGCACAGGCAGCTCGGCAAATCTCGGCTCGAATCTTTATTTTCCACTGCCCCTTCTTACTCTCTTTTATTATTATTATTATTTATTATTGTGTCATTTTGCTACGGGGCATAAGTAAACAAGGAAAAAATGGACGAAACAGGACAGAAGTACGACACAGAAGGAAAGAAAAAAAGATTCACGCAATGATGCAGGGCACTGCAGGAAACTATGGAGTCCAGTTTCCCAAAAGAATTCCAACAGTTTCTTGTAAAGGGGGCCGTGCGTCCACCGATGAATATTGGGAGGGCGGCCTGGGCGATGTCCTATGGCCCCGATGTGTTGAGCTCGAGCTGGTTGGAGCCCTGGACGTACCTAGGAAGGGTACCCGCCGTGGTAGCTCAGTGGTTAAGGCGTCGCGCTGCTGAGCACGAGGTCGCGGGTTCGATTTCCAGTCGCGGCGGCCGCTTTTCTGATGGAGGCGAAAAGCAAAAACGCTCGTGTGTACGAGATTTCGGCGCACGTTAAAGATCCCCAGGTGGTCAAAATTAATCCGGAGCCCTCCACTACGGTATGCCTCATCGCCTGCGTTGCGTCGGCGCGTTAAACCCTACAATCAGTCAAATCAATTACCTAGGAAGGGTTCCAATGTAGCCTCGGCAACGGGCTGAGCAATAGGGGCAGGTCGGGGAGGGATCCGCAAGACGAGAAAGTCCACGTTGCTCACACAGCAGTTGTTAGTGCGGCGCCCAAGTGGATTCTCCAAAGCACGACCTCGTCACGGCGGGTTAAACCGCCAGGAAGGTCAGAACCACGCGGAGGGTGGCCCTGCGCCCCTTCATACTTGGGTGGTGGTGAAGTTGGCCCACAGCTTCCATAACTGGAGAACTTCCATAACTTGAGCGCACACAAAGGTTTGTTGAAGGCGCATTCCCCGATGTAGTCCAGTCATGTACAATGTCGGGTAAGTTCAGCCAAACAGCGGTGCAGTGTTTGGTCCGGAGCAGTTGCGTGCACCTGATGTGAGCGTGAAGGTGGTACAGCACCAAGCCTCTCCCGTAGCCTGTATACAGTAAAAGCTAGTTAATTAGTTAATTCAAACTACATGGGGACGCCATCTAACTTCGAATTAATAACAGTTCGAACTTATCAAATTGAGTGATGACAACCCTACAGTGCCACTGAGAAGCAGCATGGGCATGCGAACACTTTGAGCCCTGAAAAAGCCAGCAATTGTGGCCTGCCTTTTTTTTCTAATAGCGGTAATCGGTACTTTTTGCTCTAACAAATGAACGCAGCGGAAAGCCTTATCTTCGTCGTCTTAAAGAGATGGGCGCCATTCCATATGTAGCCATGGCCCCTGAGCAAACGGCCTGCTGCACATGCTTCGTCCTATTCTGCCTCACATTCATTGGCAACGACAGGTTCTGCGCTCTTGGCCTTGAGGTACGATGCCCTCATCTGTCAGCAGACGACACAGATAACTCCGCCCTCATCGACATAGTTGGCAAAGAATGCATCTTTTAAAATGTCTGCCATGTATATTCTTCCAGAAAATTCGGCATGAGTTTGGGGGGAGGGTTCATTATGTGGGAGAAAATGTAAACAAATTTTTAAAAGTTAAAATTTCATACAATAAATCTGCTAAGATAAGGCGCTATCAGAGCCTTACCATTTTTGTAAAAGCATGTAGGTAATTAAATTTCTTTTTTATTTCCAACGTGCTAGTGGCCCCCTACTCGCCATGGAGCTGTCCTCAAGTCGCTTGCGGCTTCGCATTCGTTGTTGGCCCGCAGCACACCATCTTCCGCGCCGTCAAGGCTCTCTAGAACTTTTTTTCCCACACTGGGAAACTTCTCTTCTTTGGGGCCACGAAAACCACCAACTAGCCCAACATGCCACCCACACGGGGATCCCTGTTCATCGCCCAAAAACATCTCGCACGCAATGGGTCAACACTGAAGTGCCGCCCAGCCACGCGGTTTCCACGTGCATCAACGCATGCTCCACTACCTTCAATTTAAAACGGGCTGTGTAGCTCACGTGCTAGGCCATCGTACGGCGCTCTCCAGGAGCACAAAAAAAGGTAGGAACACAGCTGAAGAACAAAACCACGGAGCGTAATGGCGACATCGTAGAACAGCAATAGCGGAGAAGTGCAGAGTACGTTTAGTGCTTTGTTCACACGCCGCTAGAACCAGCCGGTAGAGCAAAGAGCAGGGAAGGAGTGCGGAGTACGTTTTGTGCTTTGCAAGAAGGTCCGTTTTGTGTTCAGCAGGTGGCGCTACGCAAGCGCGCAATTTTTAAATTGTGAGCCACGGCATTCGCGCTCACGTCTCTTGCTACCGTTGAGATTTCTTTTTGTTGGAATGCGTTTTTAGCATTTCTGTGCGTACTGTAGCGTGATATCAAGTTGCTGCAATCGTTTACAGCATCAGCAACCATGCTGAGATAAAAGCATATTCTCGCTGTATTTTCTATTCAAAGTGACAAAAAAGTAAATTCTCAAGAAGAAAAGTGGGGGGAGGTTCATTACGCAAGTGGGTTCATTACGCGAGTAAATACAGTATTGGCCTTGACCATCGGCGGTCACGTATCAGCAGGCTTTGCTTTCCACTTTGTGTGCCATTTGTTTTTGTATATAATACATATTTTATCATCTAGGCAGTGCCAATACGCACGCAGAATTTCAAAGTGCACAGTATGGTCTCACATTGCAGGCGCCATGTTCGACTTGGGAATGGTGCAATTTGTGCTAACTCTGCAAAGTGCATGATTCCACTGCAGTTTGGGTGGTTTTCCTGTTGTTATCAGCACCAGTCAGTCGGTGGACGATTTGGCATGACTGACGTTTAGTTTTAAGAGGGGTAATCAAAGGTATCAACTTTGTACATTGGCGGCCGGTTATCAGTAGTTGTTGCTTTCCTATTTCATTTGTTTGCCGTTCTCTGTCAGCAATTCGGGTGAGCAAAATACTTATCTGGCGTCTTGTAGAACATAATCTTTTGCATCGTTGTTATTGGAAGAAAAAGTGGTGGAGGTGTTTCACTTGTGTGGCGTCGAAAAGAAGTCGGTTAAAGCTCGGTGACGTGTACGGTGGGTGTGTCCAGCACAAAGGAGGCAGCAATTTCTCGCTGCAATCCGTGGTTCCCTTTTCTTCCACAAAGAAATGAAGCATGCAAAGTTTGGAAGTGCACATCTTCTTAGTACAAGAACTTGTGAGACGCCTCCGGTTCTAGGAACCGCTCGGTAGTTACCGCCACACTTGGATTATGCCGGTTTTGCCTTTAAGGGGGCCATGCAGACAAAACACAAGTTTGGTTCATTCGAAAGATTGCCTCGTCAGAATTCTACTGACACCACTCTTATCGTAAACTTCACTCAAATAAACCATATACAGTTAAACCTCGATATAACGAAGTCGTACTTGCGGGCAGAAATTTCGTGAAATCGAGAATTTCGTAAAATCGAGGTTTCGATTTTACAGTTCATTTAACCAGCTATTGAGGTTTCAAAACCTTGCCCATCGCCCAGAAACAACTGCTATGTAGTACTAAATTTGTACTAAAACTGGCCGCGAAAACTGTGTGAATTAAGGGTTTCAACACTTAGGCAATGGAATTCGGATAGCCGACGGTAGTTCATGTGTCGTCGTAAAACCGGTGCTTTTCCGCAACGCCTTATTAAATGTGATAGCAGACTGGGTTTCCAATTTTTATTTTTTTCATTTCGGTCAATACTAAACGCCGCTGTTAGTCAATTGAACCTGCATCCATGCCCCGTGAACTTCACCCCGGCGAGGTGCTGGTTCGAAGTTACGCCTCTTTTCGTCCGTTCAGTGGTAGGCTTAGGCGCGGCGTTGAGGGGTGCGGCGGGCCAACAGCGGAAGGGTGGTATGAAACTTCCGAAAGACTTTTCATGTACAAAAACTCTGCAATATGGGCGCGTGAAGCAGCCACTACACTAGAGATAGCCACGATTGTGAGTCGAGCGGAGCACACGCGAACCGACTGTGTAGCAGCGCTTACGTGCTCCCGCTAAAGCGGAAAGCTTACATTAAATATCTTCCGGCCAAATTCGATTAAGCAATTACTTTTATGCCCACTGAGCCCTAAAGAAACCGATTTCTCTGCATCGCAGCTGTCTAATGAACACAGATGAAACGAAGATGACCACGTTTAAAGAGAGCAATTTATTGCCACCAACACTCAATGTTTAAGCCGTAGTGAAGAAGTCCGTAAGCAGTGCTTGGCATTTCTTGACCTCGTATGCTGACAGAGCTAACAAGGCTTGCTCTTAAATATTCGCGTGCACCTGCGTGCCTCCGCAGAACGTCGATGGCATCCACCACTTCAGTGGCCATCAGTCTAGCGTCGGTTTCACCGACACTTCCTTGGGCTCTTGTTCAGAACACTTTTCTTTCCCTTGGAGTGCTCACACTGCTTACAAGACTCAACTAATGATGCACGAACAAAATATTAATGTGGTTATCAGCACGCACAACCTAGAGCAGCAGCACCGTGAGGAAGGACGCGTAGAAAAAAAGCTTGAAGTAGGCTTCGGCAGCCTAAGCATAGAGGGCGCTGGCGTAGGCAACGAGACGTTAAAATGGTGGCCGCACTATTCAACCGTCTATGACCGCTAGCGGTTTGAGCAGCTTCTTTCATCGCTTTTAATTGTTGTCAACAGCAGATTTCATTGCTTTTCTTTCATTTTAGCCATTTAAGAGTTAATGCAAGTACTGAATGTTTTCAATGTCGTCTCTGAGAGGCAAAACAAAACGTGCCTCGACTGGAATTTCGTTCTTCCCTTTCTTGCCGTGACTTCGTTAAATCGGAAGCGCCGCACGAAATTACTTCGTAAAATCGAGATAAAAATACATGCATCTAGCAAAATTTTGATAGAAAACTTTAAAAAATTCGTTATATCGAGAATTTTGTTAAATCGAGGTTCGTTATATCAAGGTTCAACTGTAGTAAGGAAAAAAGGGAATGGCCATGCGACCCACTAGCTCATTTGCCGCAACAGAACCCATGATGTCACATATGCACCAGCTCTGCGATTGGCTGAGGCCGGCAAACGCAAATGCAAATTAGGCAGAAAAAAACTTGACGAACGAGCTATTTGCGCCTAAATGTAATGCATATTCATTTTACAGCAGTAAGAATGGTGGGGTAAGCAATGAAAGTTGCGAAAACACACAAGCATAGAAGTACCGATGCGCACTGCTTTTGGTGCTGGGCGCACTATGCTTGTTTTAGCTGCACTTCAGTCTGCTGCTTTGGGGTTGTCTTACACGAAACTGGCCGATTGGCGTAAGCGACGTTGTCTTACGTCGCCTTGTTTGTCAAGCATACCCCATGTTTCACGAAACGATTACTTTTTACCGTAACAAAAACAAGCCAGGAGCAAATACGCTCAAAAACAAAGCAACAGCGGACAACGTTCTCTGGCTGACATGGTAGCGCCATCTTGGAGGACAGACGATAAGCAAGGCTGCACAGCCGAATGACGCACTTGAAGTTCATTTGAACACTCGCCCTCATGACATCAAGGCACGCAACACAAAAACACGAATTGGTGGGAGAATGAAAATTTTTACCTAAATTGATTCATTTCTCAGTGGCATCATTGACTGCCGGGCAAGCATTGCGAACGTTCTAAAACACAAAATCTTTCGAATAAAACAAACTTGTACATATTTTGTCTGTATGGCCCCTAAGGGGACCAGACCTGTGCCACGTTCTTTGCACCTGGAGATGCTTCTCTAATCAAGGGTCGCTATTTGTTGTGAATAAGTGTGCCAAATGGGTGGCAGTGTGAGGCCTGTTGACAAAAACTTTCTTTTTCAGTGGGTCGTTTCGTTGGTTACACTGGCTCTGTGCCTTCTGCTGCTGCCTGGGAAGGCTTACAAGGTGCCTGTGTAAGCAGGAAGCTGTGCTTTGGAGTATAGCCTTCTAAGGGGGGATGCGTGTCCTGAAGCAGAGCGTGCCCTTCTTCTCCTTTGCAGCTGATGGCGGCGGAGAAGAAGGCGCGGGCAGAGGCCGAGGAGCACCTGAAGCAGCTGAAGAAGCTGGCGGAACACGAGCGCAAGGAGCGGCGCAAGCTGGCCGACGAGGACGCCATGAAGAAGATCCGCTCCCTCGAGGACACCGTCGCCAACCTCCACAAGAGCCTCGCCGCCCAGAAGCAGGAGGTGAGGAGGAGGCCCGCAGGGGCACGGTCTCTCTCTCTTCCTATTCACCTCCTTTGCTGTGGCGTGGAGTGCCCTCTGGAGTGAAGCGTGCACCACCTGTCGGGCGATGGTTCCCAGTGCTGCCACGGTCAACCCAACCGGCTTTCTCGGTGGATTCTTTGTAATGCGTTTTTCCCCCACAAACAGAACGCAAGTAGGGCTGTTTTGTGGCCTGCTGTGCCACAAATCCTAAATTTAAGCTGAGGTGGCTGGTTCAGAACGTGGACACTTTGGTGCCTGACGTGTGGAAAATCCTGTGCCAAAGCTGATGCTGCGGGTTGTGAACGCAGTGCAGTGAAGCCGAGTGGGGCGGCACAGAAGCTAAAAAATGGTTTGCACAGGTCCTTGAAAACCTTAAAAACCTTGCTTTTCCAAAGCTTGTCTCAAATGTATGTGCCTAAATGTACGTACACAGGTTTAAGGTGGCAAATATACGCGCACTTTTTTGTGTTCGCAATAAGATCGGCTTTTGTGTGCTTTTATGGTTTTTCTGAAAACAAATTGTGTCCTTTTTGTGAGCTTGCCGAAACAAAGGCTTGGGTCTGTGGGCCTACGTGTAGAAGGGGGTTTTTTGTTGTGTTGTGAACCAGAATGTTTAAAGTAGTAGGCAATGTAGGAGCGGAATTTTCTAGTCACACCTTCACAGTGATTACTTCAGTCAAATCATAGAGCAGTCACATTTTATTCACTGATGCTTGAATTGCCTTAAGGTAGCAAAAGGCGCTACTCCCAGCATTCGTTTATTTTCTTTCGTAGTAGCTGGCCATGTCTGAATAATCAGGGCCTGCTTTCTCGAACGAACTGCTCAGTGTAATCTTCATGGCAGTATGGTCTAGTTCATAGACTAACGCATTTACCTGAATGTGCACACGCCAGGCCCACGGCGCACTTTCGAAAAGAGCGAATTCAAGCTACGCTGTTTGTCATCAAAAATGCAATTTTATTCAATGCTCATGGGCTGAGCCTTAATTGCAGGCTGTTAACGTTTTGCTGTAGGGTATAATACTGTTATCGCATTGCATCTGCTGCATGAACACCTAATTGTTGTGTTTCTGAGCTATTGACCCGTGTAAGGATGCGGGCTGAATTCCCGTCCGCGGCGGCCGCTTTTCTGATGGAGGCGAAAAGCAGAAACACCCATGTGTACGAGATTTCGGCGCACGTTAAAGATCCCCAGGCGGTCAAAATCAATCTGGAGCCCTCCTTTATGGCGTGCCTCTTAACCTGTGCAGTTTTGGTGCATTAAACCGCAATCAGCCAGTCAGTCATTGACAGGATTTTATGAAACACTTTTGCTCCGTCGTTTCTGTGCGGCCTTTTCGTACACGCTGCGCAGACAGCCAGCGTAGCAGGCAATCTCTCACTCATGCGAGTGTTGCACGCCTCTTCCGAAGGTAGTGGGAGAACGAACTTGCTGGCGTCGAAGGCAGCAACAGAAACGGCCCTGTCATGTGATTTACCGACCAGCTCGAGTCTGGATGTAAACTATTCTGCGTAGGCCAGTTACTGTGTGCAATTGCATTGAGGGTCTCTTTCGCCGTCTTGTTAAGTTTCTGGAAGGTGTTTAGTTGCCTAGGGATGTCTAGACCTCGAAATAGTCTGCCAACTAGGTTAGACTGACTACTAGTTCGGCCTAATTGGGCTTCGAGAAAGCGGGCCCAGTTCTAATGTAACGTACTTTTTCTCCTGTTCTTGTGAAAAATGGGCAGCTAACGGTAATTGTCTGCAGACCTGCTTGGCTTGGAAGGGCATACTTGTAATCGCTGCAAAAAAAAAGAAAAGAAAAAAAGCAACGAGGCAAGTTTGGTTAGGTTCGATGAGAGAACCGGGGAAATGGCTCCAAGAGCAGGGTGCGTGGTGGTGATGGGGCTCGGTTTGGGTGCGGGTGGCGTCCCCCGAGGTGGCATAACCCGAGGCATGCAGCGGTGCGGCGGCTGCCCCCGTGGCGGCTGGGGCCGTGCGCAGGAGGAGGCCCTGCTGAGCGAGATGGAGGTGACGGGCCAGGCCTTCGAGGACATGCAGGAGCAGAACCTGCGGCTGCTGCAGCAGCTGCGCGAGAAGGACGACGCCAACTTCAAGCTCATGTCGGAGCGCATCAAGTCCACCCAGGTGCACAAGCTGCTGCAGGAGGAGAAGACGGCCCTGAGCGAGCAGGCGAACCGCCTCCAGAGCCAGGTGGACGCCCAGAACCAGGTGGTGCGCAAGCTCGAGGAGAAGGAGCGCCTGCTGCAGAACAGCCTCTCCACCGTCGAGAAGGAGCTCAGCCTGCGCCAGCAGGCCGCCGAGATGCACCGCCGCAAGGCCGTCGAGTCGGCCCAGTCGGCCGCCGACCTCAAGCTGCACCTGGACAAGTACCTCGCCCAGCTCAAGGACGCCCAGGTGAGGGGGCGCTCTCAGTGCACAAGAGAATGTGCGATGGCACGTGGATGAACGGGGTCCGTCCGTGAAGGCTGCTTATAACGTTTGCCGCGGGAGCCGCAAGTACCCTGCTATAGCCAAACCAAGCCAAATTGGTCCCGGGCGCGGATTACTCTATGAGCCCGCTGTCGCACTGCTCACGGAATATATATGTAGCTGATGATAAATGAACTCGCCTCAGGACAAGACAACCCACCATTAGTTAAATTCTTTGTCATGTGCTGATCACCGGGTATAATTTTGTATTATCGTACTTCTTTCTTAGAATGTTTGTGAAGGTTATGCCACATTTCTTGTCCAAGGTAGTGATCAGTATCCAAGGTATCATATCGTACCTGGCAGGCTGTCAGGTATGAGTGCTCCGCTATGTTATGTAAGGGCACAAAACCAATTTACATTATAGTGTATAGCCGTACCATGACCATCCGAGGAAACGCTCCTTACTGAAGCACTGTTATTAAATTTCAGGGCAGTGGAAATACAATCCGCGTGATGCATGTGTTGGTTTTGCGACTCCGGCCTGTGAGACACACCTGGTGCTTATACAGACCAAATGTACCGCTCTAAAATGGCGTCGGAAACATTTACACTCTTGAAAATACACACTTGCGAATAGAGTGGCTGCTCCAAATAAATATGTATTTCGAACGCATACAAACGGTAAATCTCAGTTGTGAACGCGTCACAAAAGTGTTGGCGACAGTGGGGAGCGGGCAGGAGACTCCCGCGACTACCGTATTTACTCACGTAATCATCGCACTCACGTAATCCTCGCACCCCTAATGTGAGCCACCAAAACTTGAATTTTTCGGTTCCTCGCGTAATCCTCGCACCCCCAACTTTGCAGCGGCGAAAGTTGCCTGCTCGCGAAACCCGCATGGTGCACGCGCCCTCCCCCGCCGCCTCTCCGTTCGGCGGAGAGCGCTGTGTATCCAAGGCATCCAGGCCCCCTAACAACCTGCATGGCTACTCCCTAACAGGCGCCCTAACACGCTACTCACACTGTCCTTGAGCCGGTTTCGCGCATGTTTCGCGTGCGCGCAACTAGACGGTGTTCGCGCAGCCCGCTGTCGTGTCGTCATGTCGCCGTCGTGGTCCCGCCTTTGAGCGGCAGCAGTCAGTGAGTCACTCGCGTCAGTGGTGGATAGCTCGCTGCCGTTTTGAGAACTTTTTGAACTAATTAGAGAGTTTTAGCTGACCGTTTTCGACGCTCCGCTCCGGTATCGGCGGCCCGCTCAGTGAAACCGGAGCCAATATGACGTTCGCGGCCAAGCGCGCCACGCATGCGCAATGGCGCTTCCGCTTGCTATTGGAGCGGAGCGGACCGTGAAAGACGGTCAGCTAAAACTCTCTATTGTTTTGTGCTTGGTGCCGCTTCGCCATGGGGAGGAACGCCAGCTACACTGCCGCTTTCAAATTGAAAGCGAAAGAGTACGCGATCGAACACGGCAACCGTGCCGCAGGCAGGCGCTTCGGCGTCACCGACTTCAACGTGCGTTACTGGAGTAGGGCACGCACATATGACGACGAGATAGGGCGCGCGCCAGAAAGCAAAGGCGGCAATTTCATGATCGCTGATCGACGGGAGGCTGTTTACGTTGTAAATAATAAAATAAAAAGAAATAGCTGCTGTTGGCAACACTGAGCTTACTTATACAAAAAACGACCGCTACATTTAGCGGGATTGGCATAAGGCAAATTGGCAACACTGTGCACCGGATTTTTTTTTTTTTTTTTTTTTCCGCATAATTCTCGCACCCCTAACTTTGCATCGGCTTTTCCGAAAAAAAAGTGTGAGGATTATGCGAGTAAATACGGTACTTTTGTAACGGGCTGCTAGGGGGATTTCAGTGGCGCCCCTACAGGCAGCGCTCGGGGTGTATAGCAGGTTAGTTGTTGTGACAGTAGCAAGGCCAATACGTTCATTGGCAGATACTGACACTTACCAGAGGCCTGTACTGCCACGGCCTGAGTAATGCAGCTGTTAAGCCTAAACAGCACTGGACTTTTTTAGTCTGTGTGGCACGATGCTACGTAGCTTTACTTCCTTATAGGCATCCTTCCTGCAGTGTAGTGTTCTGCAGTTCAACTGACAGGGTTCACGGGTGCGCACACACACAGAAGTCCATCGGTACCCAATGACACCAGCTGGTGGTACAGAGTGGGGAGCTAACGGGAGTGCCCCCCTTCCTCCCCCCTTGCTGACGACCCTGCAGAGCATAGTGACGGACCGGGCAGCAGTGCTGTCCCAGGAGGCCTTCAAGACCAAGAGGCTACAGGAGGAGATCCTGTCCCTGAAGCGCAAGGTGGAGCGGGCCAAGAAGTTCGAGCTGGCCACCAACACCGATGAGGTTCTCATGGAGGAGATCAAGGAGTACAAGGTGAGGGGGGTTCTGCTCTGCTCTGCTCTGGTTGTTACCAAGTCCAGTCACGGCTTGGGCCTCCTCTCGCCCTTGCCGCTGTTTTTCACAGTAGAGACACATGCATGCAAGGTTGAGCCGAACAACGTCACAAGTACAGTAAAACCCCATTACACGAGACACTCAAGGGACCCAAGAAATGCATCATTACTAAACAGCGCAACAAAACACGGACTTTAGCTGAGGTACACAGGACGAGCGCTGACTTTCAACTGAGCTTTTATTGAAAAAACACATATTTATACCCCACACACCTACACACACGTGCTACAAATGCACACAACAAAACAAGCGATTCATCATAGCGGTGCTATGACGCGCCACACACACTCTACAAATTCCCGTCATAGCACCGCTATGATGAATCGCTTGTTTTGTTGTGTGCATTTGTAGCACGTGTGTGTAGGTGTGTGGGGTATAAATATGTGTTTTTTCAATAAAAGCTCAGTTGAAAGTCAGCGCTCGTCCTGTGTACCTCAGCTAAAGTCCGTGTTTTTGTTTGCGCTGTTTAGTAATGATGGACAACCAACTCGCCCAATACTGCACTTTGCCAAGAAATGCGTCTCTTGTAACCAAGGTCTCTTGTACATAGTGTTGCTAACATGGCAAACAGGAAAACCAACCAAACCGTCTTCATTCAAATGTCTCATATAACCAAGTGTCTCTTGTAACAGTGTCTCTTGTAATGAGGTTTTAGTGTAACGCCAAACTTATTGTATGTCAAGCTGCAGGCATCGGCCGACAAAATTCATCCTCCAGACGTAATGTTTGGCCTGTCATCGGGTTACTGCAAGCCCAATGGGGATGTCAGGTCGTCGCATACTGCTGCTACATCGTGTGTGCATCTCTCTATTTTCTTCAATGGTTACAAACCCAAAGGCCATAGGGAACCTCAGACTGATAAAAGGCTACGAATCTGCATTATGGTAGCTTAATAGAACTGTGACACATGAGACGTAGCATCAAAGTACCACCAGGGAAGCCATGATACCGACACATTCAAAGCATGTAAGCAGATTAAGTTTGCCTCAAAAGTTGTGGCATTGATTGCAGGTCATCAGTTGTTGCAAAACTTGGTTTTTTCTTTCCAAGTCCCCTTTTGAAAGTCTCCTCTGGCCTCCTCTCATCGATTGGGCATTCTCGGCTGCATTGACTGGGCGTGCTGCTGCCTTGCAGGAGCAACTGACCTGCCCGTCGTGCAAGGTCAAGCGGAAGGACGCGGTGCTCATCAAGTGCTTCCACGTCTTCTGCTACGACTGCCTCAAGACGCGCTACGAGACCCGCCAGCGCAAGTGCCCCAAGTGCAACGCGCCCTTTGGCACCAACGACTACCACCGGCTGTACCTCACCTGAGATCTGTGTTGAGCTCCTCCTCCTCCCTTTCCTCCTCCTCCCCCCCCCCCCCTCTCCCGGAGCGGCAGAGATTGTCTCTCTCTCTCTCTCATCAATGCCTCATTCCCCGTTCCACTGTCACAACAAGCATCGGTTGTTCCTTCGTTCTCTCTCATTGTGTACAATAAAAGTGCGTCTTGTTTCGTGCACCCCGTGGTCTGTCTTTGCGTCCATTCACAGCTGGGCTGTACTACCCAATCAACTTATTCCCCCCCCCCCCCCCCCCCCCCTTTTAAAGCGAAGCTTTCTACCTCTACCAGCCATTGGTTCTTTTGCGGGGGGGGGGGGGGGGGGGGCGTGCGGGACGGTTAACTCCCAGTGTGGCAGAGGTGGCAGCGGAGGGGGTGGGGTTTCACTCACAGAACACAGTTTAGATGGCGTGGCAAATTCGAAATTACCCAGCGTTTCCTGCGCGAAAGTGCTTGCTCGCCAGCGGGCACGTCTGCTTTAGCGACGGTTGTTTTGGGCCTGTTTTGGTGCAGCTTCGTGGCCATTGCAAGCTTCCTTTGCACGAGTTGATCAAGTTGTTGGACAGTACATCCTGGGTAACCCGCACCAGATGAAATTAAGTGGTCATACGCAAAGATACACTAAGGATTGCTTTGCAGGGTGGGAAAACGAAAACAAAATGTAGAGACCCCCTTCAGACATCTGGCCGCTAGAGAAACGCTACCTTTTGCGCACTGCTTGCCACGAATGGTACTCCGTTTTGTAAATTGGTGAGTACCAATTCGGTTGTGTTTTAAATATTTATAAAAGTTCCCTCAGCTTTCTTGCAATTGTCAAACTTACTAAGCTAAGTAGCTTTAATCAGCATAAATGGGAATCGCTAAGCTCGCATGCCGAATTGTTTCGGTGTCTGCGCGTGTGTCGCGCGGTGGTGTCGCCCCGAGCTAGCAAATCAGGATGGCTAGGTACCGCTGTCTCACCCTTCAAAAGACGCTCCTCTCCGTTTTGTTTCTGCCGACGCACGGCTGACGCTGCTGCGTTCGGGACACCGCCCCCGCGAATTCCAGGTAACAGCTGGCAGAATCTCTGGTTTCACTCTTTGTAGAGCCATGTGCGTGAATTTAGGTGACGACACATGGGCAATTGTTGTGGGTGTAGTTTAAAGCTTTGCTTTCCAATTACCTTCACAGCGTGGATTGGAGCCAATTTTTTTCACGTTATTTAAACAGGACAAAACCTCGTTTCCGGTCCAGTTAAATAAAAAAAAATTGTAGCTGCAAATGAAGCTTGCCTGACAAAATCTTTTTTGCTCGCAATTCATTGATAATCTTGTTTCTTTAGTGGACTGTGCAAACGGTTGCAATTAAAGCAGACAAAAGCAATATTAAAATATTTACCAGGTCTGGGCCAGCACCTTATACTGCATTTGCTTCCCTAATGCCCCAGCTTTAAATGTCTTCAAATAAAAAAACTCCAATTTTATGAAACCAGCTATTAATTCTTAGAATGCAGCTCATTGCAGAATGCTGTTGAGCAACATATTTAAATGCGTTGCTGTAAAAAACAAACAAACAAAAAAATAACGCCCAGCTGCATTGACCTAATGTTGCAAACATTGGTGTTAACTGCGAAGCTGCCTGGCGTTCCCTAATCACAAGGCTGAGCTTCATTGAACCTCTCAATGCCAGTAGATCGATTTCCGTTCGCGAGCTAACACCCGCCGGTGCTCCGGACGGGGGGCTGCTCTTTCCGAAGATCGGGCATTTTTCGAGCATTCGAAAATCGTGTGCTGAAACCGGTAAAACCGCGTGCTCCTCCGCACCGTGCGTCGGGCGCGCGCCCTCCAATCGGCAAACTCCTCTCCTCTCCTTGACTCCGCCCACCTGTGCTTGGCGCCTGATCCCCCTCTCCCCACTACGCCGCACGTGTAACTGGCGCTTGCTCCCCCTCGCTACACCGATGCGCCGGCGTTACCACGTACCATTTTCCTCCATGGTTACCACGGCTCGTCCCATGAAAGCAGCGACAAAGTACAGCTTGGCTGGTAAAATGCGCAATTTTGATGGGTGCCGAGGGATCATGGGGTCGGCCGCGACCAAAAAAGCGCACGGCAAAGGAGAGCAGCTACTTTTTGTGTACTTAACTTTGACATATGGTTACCATAAACTCGAAGAAAAGGCAAGGAGTGAGAAAACAGACGGGATGACCGTCTCAGTGTGTATAAAACGTGGGAGATGTACAAAGGAAATGATAAGCAAACGTGTGGGGGTTTCGTGCGCTACATTGACTCCATTCCCAAGTGTCGATTTCAAGCGAGCCGACTGGCTGAAGGCGTGGTGAAAGCACACTACAGAATGTGATGCGAAACCAACAAAGGATGAACGTCACGATTGAAACTGATACAGCTCGCAATTCCGTACCACAGAATGCGCGATTCACTTTTCAAACAGAGCAGCATGCAGTTTGAACTACATTCGCTCAAACCGCGTATGCCCGTTCAAGTCCTCCGTGCCGTTACAAATCGGTTCGTGTACCGTGCATTAAACTACATCGAGCGTCTTTACTAACCAACTTGCGAACAAGTGACAAGTAGGCAGATCATAGCACATTTTCCAGCGGCGCTGTGACGCGTTTTGTTGGCGTCATAGCAGACGTACTTTCGCCGGTACAGCTGGAATTGTAAATCGCAACGCACCTGCATCCAATGGCATGCATTTTTTGTTGTTCTCACTGCCGTATTTCCTGCCTGCGATGCCAGCGACGGCGGCTCTATCCGCCACAGATACCCATCAGCAAGTACGCAGAGATAAGCTTCTGCGCAAAGATCGACCGGGAGTCGAGCGTGGAGAACTCGATATCTAATCGCAGGCGTGCAGTCTCTCTGTAGTGAGCTCCGTCGCACGAGTTCCTCGGCAGCGGTGGGACAGGCAGTCACAGATCCCCAAGTTAGTCGACGCGCGTCAAGCAAACCAACGATATGGCTCGTGAGTACGATCTGCACGTTCTTCTCCAGTCGCGATGACGCCCACGCTGTTAGAAATGACACCGAAAGCAGCGTATGCAGATCTTCACATCAACGCAGACAACTGTTTTTGTAAGCGTTGTGTGACTTCGCAAGAATAAGACGTATATGCGCAGTCAACTTATCCTGTCAGTGCGCTGTGACTTCGCAGCATTTTCTGGCTTCAATAATCAACAACTTTTCGAGTTCATGGATGCATGCGCCCGCCGATCTCTGCGCACGTGTTGCGCACTCCCCGACCTGCCCGCTTCATCACGAAAAGCAACACCAGGCTAGTTGAGACTTTGATCCCGATCTCCTCGTAATTTTTCTGGCATTGCAGACAACCAAAGAGAATCACGCGGCCCGTGCAAATTACATGCCACGTAGGACGTGGGCGTACGCACAAATTGGCGCCAAATTTGAATTGAACTTTGATGCAAATGCGCCCGCCGACGGCGCTGGTGTCGCAGACAGGAAACCGCGTCTATGAAGAATTGAGCACGTGCTTCCGTCTCTCATTCGCCGCGGTTTGTCTGGTTTCTGCGTGCGGGCGTGCGTAAGTCCGTGCGCCCTTTTTCCAAGCATCGATTCGAACAGTTGGCCCCAAGTTGCGTCTCGCGGCACCGTCTTACGCTTCTCCACCAGCCTGACACCACAGGTGCCGAGCTTACGCGCAGAGACGACGAGAAAGCAGTGAGTATTGAGGACGGGGAGCTGTAAAAGAAGCAGCGCCCGGGTAGTTGAATGCGTGCGATCCGCAGTTGTCGCGGCTTTCCGGGACGAAATTTGCTTACGTCCGCGCATGTTCACGCGTTATTACGGGGTTTCCCGCTGGGCGTCTTTTGTGTCTTGTCCGTGCTGTGCAGGCGGCGAAAAGTCGTTTGCGGTGCGTGGCGGCGACACGAACGCCGTTTTATGCAACGTGTTTTGTAACAGGCTGCATTAACTTTACCGCGGTCTGTACGTTCCACTGGAGGCAGCACCTGCTCACGACATGCCCTTTAGGTGCTATGCAAACAAAATTGCGGGAAAGGGCGTCGCGTTCACGCTATGGGTGGGCGTGGCAGCTTTCTACAGAAATGTCACATGGACAGCTGCATTGACCGTGGTCCAGTGGCTGCGAGATACAGCTGGACAAATAAAAATGAGTTATTAGTCAGTTGGAGTAAAAAAAATGCCTGACGCGCGTCCATAAATCGGCCGGTTGAAGGCCAGCTTTATATTTGCACTTGCCGTCATAACTGTTCTCGTGTGTCGGCGTAGACAATTTCATTGGGCATGTGTCAACCCAAAGCATATGCCGAGTACAACCGTTTAGTAACTTAATGCAGGAAATGATTGTTCAGATTAAAAAAAAATAACACAGCTTGTGCTTGCTTGTAGTTGTACCACAATTATGTGGGATGATTATTTGTGAAGGTTGCAAGTGTCAGCACAAATTTGTCTTCACACCTGTTTGGTTGCAGGCATGAATGTATTGAAGGAAGGATGGTTCACAGAAATCGTCAACACAAACAACAATCCTGTGCTGTCCGTCGACGTTGAAGAAGTCCTCCATCAAGAGCGATCTAACTATCAGGACATTCTCGTCTTCAAGAGGTACCAAGTTCCATACTCTGTGTTTTCAGGGGGCTGAGGTTTAAGCCAATCCCCGTCCCTCTTGGTATTATAATGCTGACTGCACCAGTGATCTGGCTATGTGGCATACATTCAGACCAGAGGCATTGGTGCTTGTAATTTAGTCAGAAGCGATTTCTTGTATACAAGATAGCTTGGGCCGTGCGCATGATGTCGTGCAATCCTACCTGAATGGCTATACGCACGACTTCATTATTTTCTGAAGTACAAATGGTGTTTTTCTGCATGCTGTGTCCGCAGCAACCTAAAATGTACCATCCCACCTCAGCCTCTCAAAAATGCTGTATATAAGTGAACAGTCGAACCTGGTTTGACTAATTAGTTTGTTATATCCAATATTTGTTGTAACAGTAGAGCAAAAAATCTGTTCGTACCAATTGGTAATCTGGCTCCCGCAAAGTCCTTGATACAAAAAACTCATTATTTCAATCTTCAAAAAGGTAACTCTTATCTTTCACATTGTGGCATTTCAAGCTCAATGAACCAGAACGTGAAATGGGAAATTACAACAGTCAAAGTTCATTTGACAAAACATGCCTGCGTTCCTATTTTTTCTACGAAGGATGTGATTTTTGTCTGGTGGCTGTTAACAGCACCGAGCAGGATGAAGCTTTCCACAGTGTCCACAAACAAAGGGGCCTTTTCTACTTCTGCAGCTTCAGACACCAGGAGTTTTTCCCAAGTAGCTTCTTGGCCAATTGGTCAAATATTTCTTCGTTATAGCCGACAGTGTGCGGCTCTCACACTTTCACTTTCGTTAAAAAGAATAAGTGTCATTGAAATAAAGCATGACCAACCGAAGTCCGTATTTAGTTTGCTATAGCCGATATTTTGCTATACAGTCAAACCCGTTTATAGCGAATTGCAATATGCACCGCGAGTAGTTCAATATATCCAATAGTTTGATATAGCCGAACCCGCCTATAACGAACTTATCGTTACTAGTTCTCAATCCGCAGAAACCCCCCTCCCCCTCCCGAACTCCACCATCCCCGCATGCAGACACAAACACAGTTAAGTAGCCGTTACCATACCCAAAAAAATCCGTTTATTGCAAGTAATAAAGCTACTTTCCGCCTGAACTGCCTACTTTGCAAAGCAAAGAAAAAAGCGGTGATTTTTGTTTTCACTTTCGTTTTGGCGGCTTCAACTAGCATAGCATTCTCTACACGAAACATTATTTGCACCAGTTCGAGTCCGCGTCCTCCAAAATCTAAGAAGCATTGGCGAAGCACATTGACTGCCGAAAGTGCTTCAATATAAGCGTCGGACGGCTTTCACTGGTGACATCATCGGGAATGTGGGGGAGCTCTTCCCACAGTTCACTGATGTTGCTGTCTTGGTCCGGACTCGCTGACTGCGCGGGTTCCGTCGAGAGTCCCGCACGCCGGAAACAGTTACGGAAAGTGTCTGGCGTCATGTCGCCCCGTGCGAGGCGCAATGTCTAAGTCGCAACTCTTGCTCCGTCGTCACAGCCAATCCACATCTCAATCGCCGCTCCGAGACCAAGCATTTCGGCGGCCATTCTAGGCGCGCAGAGTTCGATATATCGGATGTGAACTTCGTTATAAGGAACATGTTTCCCATGTATTTCCGTAACTGAATTATTTTTGTTCGATATATAGCGTAATTCGCTATATCCGGGTTTGTTATAGCCGGGTTTGGCTGTATCAGTGTTCGTTATAACGAGGTTCAACTGTAATAAATTAACTGCTTCCAAAAGGGAGTCCCTGGAGTGCAAGGCAGTGCTGTGGGTGCCCTGTGCCAAAAGCAGCCTAAAACATACCACTCCACCAAAGCTAATACCCCTGTCACACGGGCACTTTCAAGCGCGATTGAGGCGATCCGGATTGGGTGCATGCTACACGGCAGTTTCAATCGCGATCGAGCTCGATCCCGCTCGAACTCAATCCTGGTTTCTCAAGCGCGATCGAATGAAAGCGGCGATACTCTCGTCCCCGCTCAGTAATGACACAGAAGGTGAAAACTTCAACTAACGCCACAAATTGCGTCAAATAACTTGACCCAAAGAAGCGTGAGGTAATATTTACATAGTTACACATACCTACGGCCGCGCAAAGTTACCAGACGCCGGCCGCAAGTACAATGTTAGCGCCATCTAGCTTACACGAGTGCGAAAATCGGTGCAACTTTTCAGTCGCGATTGAAACGGGCTGTGTAGCAGCGTGAGTGCGTCGAGTGTGCTCGAAAACTCGATCGCGATTCACTTCAATCGCGATTGAAAGTGCCCGTGTGACAGGGTATAAGAAAAAATAATCGTTGGAAATATATCAAATTGATTGATTGGTTTAAAAAAAAGCTACCCATTATAAAAAAAAAGCAAATGAAATTCGTGGGAACCCAGGATTCGAACCCAGAGTCTCTGCACACAAGGCAAGAATGTTCCCTCGACATCATGGAGGCAAGCAGGCGCTTTTCCTTCGTAGCTGATGCTGGACAATATGTGCAGTTGTGTGTATGTCCATTGCTCGCAGACAATTTGGCGACAAACATACTTGTATGCAAGACAATCAACAAACATTTGTTTGGCGAAAGCTATTTTCCGTAGGTTTATACAGTGCCTTTTTTAGATGCATTTGGGCAATCTTTTTGTTTCCTGTTGGTAAGCACTTGGGGGAAGTTTCTACGCGGCATGAAAACCATTTTTGGGACTGTTGCGCTCTGAGTTGATCAGCTTGGAGTTGTCTGTGAGACTTGAGCCCTCTGCCGTCGATTGCAGCAAGTCCTTCGGCACTGTCCTGGCCTTGGACAATGCCATCCAGTGCACAGAGCGGGACGAGTTCTCTTACCAGGAGATGATCACCTTTCTGCCCCTCAACTGCCACCCAGACCCTAAGGACGTGAGTTCTCCTAGCATCACGTGGCCTTTTGAGTCGTGCCGGTAGGCACTTGGAATGCTGACCTTAAAGCACGCCCTTTCATGCTGAGCAGTTCATGGATGGACCCAGTTTAACTCCACTTCTGAGGTGGCGTGGGAAAAATAGGCTATGCCTGCATCAAATCTGTTGTCTGTTTTTTTTTAAACCGTGAAAGAAGAATACTTTTCCACAATTAGTTTTGAATTTTGAGTTAGCACTTGTAGTGTTTTGGCGTGTGGCCGGTTGTGGATCCTGTGGTGTTGTGCAGCTGAAACATCCTGGCACAGCGACCTGGATCTTTCACGCCTGTGCACACACACAGCCACGAGAAAAGAAAAGAAAAAAAAATGAAGCAAGCTCAATTAACGCGTATAACTTGAAAGTAGCGAAGCTGTACGCAATCTTCACGGCCATCACGAAGGTTTAAGTCCATGACTGCAGCCGATTTGCTTCTTCTTCACTCCCGCAACAACCTTTATTCCATCATTGTTGCTATAAGTGTGAGCTTCTTTCATTTTTTTTGGAAGTGACAATCATTGGACATCACCTTGGAAGAGTTTACGCTATGATGTGTCCTTCTCATTCCGAGCAAGCGTTTCCACGGTTATGGCAGACGGTGGAGTCTTTCTCATTATGAGCAAGTGTTGCCATGATTACGGCGTACGCTGGAGTTTTTTTAGCCAATGTTTGCCAATCTCCCTTAGCAGGTATGCTTGGCTTGACAAATGTGTGTCGGGGACACTGGGCGGTCGTTGCGAGGCACACACACACGAGCGCCAGGCATTTTCTTGGTTTTGTTAACCACCGGCTGGTTCCTGTGAGGCCCGCGCTTACATGTGCATGCTCGGCAGTTTCTTGGTATTTTTAACTGTGAACACGAAAAATTATGGTTTGCTAAACAGCTTCGCTGTTCATAAGAAAGAGAACTAATCAAATAGTTGCTTGCTGTAGCAGGAATCGATGTGCAGCAGTTTTTGCTTTAGAATTTTTATTTTCTGTTTCAGGTGCTTATCATCGGTGGAGGTGATGGTGGCGTTGCACGGGAGGTTGTCAAGCACCCCAGCGTGGTTTCGGTCACACAGTGCGAGATTGACGAGGTGATACCATGTTGCTGTCGCTTGTAAAAGTGGGCCTTGTCGGGGTGGATTGAAGAAATTTCTTCCAGAAATGCCCTAGCCTGTTGCCGACGTCATGCACATTCTAGAGGGGGTATTGGGGATATTGTAAACAACCTGTTTTACGAGTTGCCTTCAGTTTGCAAAAAATAGTTCCCGGCAAAAATTTCCACGCTTTAATAACAAGGGTTGGAGGCCGGCTTTTCTTCAGAATACATAAATAAAGTAAAAGTTCGTCCCATGACTACCCTACGTAGTTTAAAATTGTGTTTTGAGGAAAAACCACATCTGCCGGACTTTGTTCATTGTCAGGTAGCCAACTGACCTTATAATTGGATTAATAGCTAATGTTGTTTTCAGTGGTGTCGTGTGGAAATGTGAACCTAAAGTAAAGGCATTGTGTTGTCTCCACCGGCGTTAGGCTTGTCGTGATTGGTTCTATAGTTGAGTACTATGTTGGGCTGTTGGTACGAACTGAAAATACTGCAAAACAGTGCGAAGACGGGATGGCAAAAGATGGCAGCACTCGTGTTTGTCTTTTTTTGTTGTCCTGTCTACACTCTTTTCTCCAGTATGTTCATTTCCTTTAGCTTGGCATTACTTTTTACAAACTAAAAAAAATCGAGTTAATTCATGTTGCAGAAAGCCTCCTCTTTTCCCCTGTGCAGAAAGTGGTAGAGGTGTCCAAGAAGTACCTGCCCTTCATGGCTGAGGGGCTTCAACAGCCCGAAGCTGGAGCTCAAGATCGGGGACGGCTTCCAGTTCATCAAGGAGACTAACCGAAAGTTCGACGTGGTCATCACGGACTCCTCCGACCCCATCGGTGAGCAGGGCTATCCAGCCTATATGTGTTCTCTGGTGTGGAATATTTAAAATTTGTGTGACGTTTACATATCAATGTCTTGTTGTCTACCCAGATGTTTATGGGCTTGTCACGATCAATCAGTATTGTTCTTGCGCACATCAGCAGTGGTGATAGCTGTGTGTGAACATTGCAGGGGCTACTGCCGTGCCTTGCGGATTGTTGTTCATTCATTCTTGAATGGCCCAAGTTCTCTCAATATGCGAGTTAATTCAGTACATGCCACTGCACCTTCAGCATGTTGTTTCCATCATATGGGTGGCCTCAAGCTCTGTTTCTTGAATTTGGGGTTGAGCGGTCTGTCTGCCCTGCTCCTTAATCAGACGATCCCAAGGGACATTGAAGTGAGTTGTCTAAGATCAAAATATTAAGTTGAGTAGACCATGTTCCCAGTTTTTGTCTGCTAATTTACACAGATTTATTGCTAAGAAAAGTGTGTTAAAAAGTGCCGCTTACTCCACCCCGTTTTCCCCACTGATTTGCTGACGGTGGCTGCAATTGCAATCGCATACCGGCAAGGCTGCAGGGGTGAATTTTGTGGATTGCTGACGCGTTTAGCTTGCACAATCTGTGCATGAACAAACAAAGTCAACTATGAAATGGACGAAAGTGAAAATTTTGAATTTAATGTAAACTATGAAATGGATGAAAGTAAAAATTGTGAATGCTGAGATTACATGAGAAGGCACGAGAACACATTGCAAAACCAGTATGTGAACTATTAAGGATAAGCTGCCACTGAGTAGTTGCATAATGCAGTGATTTTCACTTTTGAGTGTGCTTGGGACCCCTTTTTGACTTGAAAAGTGATCCCACGATGAACTACATTGATCCATGTAATAATGCCAAACAATCTGCTCATGCGCTAAAGTTCGCGCACATATTCAATGTCCCGTCTTTTTGAGGCTCATACATTTTATATTGTCAAATGATTTGCTTTTACAGCTGAAAGTCGCCCACACGTTTACATGCTGCCTTCTGTGTGCCCGACTTCTTTGCATAGCTGGCGTGTTGTGCAAAAAGCCTCCCCACGCGGAGAAAAACTAAACGTACATGCCGTGCAGTGAAGCCACATTTTTGCATTGGCGGTCAGTTTTGCCACAAGGGAGAAATGAATGTGGGGGCAGTGGAGAATTTACGGGAAGGCTTCGTGAACCCCCCTTTGAGAACCACTGGCCTAATGGATTACATAGGGGTTTAACTGCATGGTGCAACCCCAAGTGTGACCTTGACAAGTTCCCTTCAGTGTCCCTTATAATGCGTGCAGCAGCATTATGTGTAGTTCGTTAGGTTGAAGTGCTCCTGCGTAATGTGTGCTGCAATGTGCAGGTCCCGCGGTGGCCCTGTTCCAGAAGCCGTACTACGAGGGACTCAAGAGGATTCTCAAGCCGGGTGGCATTGTCTGCTCACAAGGTACCCATTACGCACTCCCTAAACAGCTGCAAGCGGTTGGAGCTGATTGGTGGATTCACAGCCATAGTCCCTGAAAATTTCTCAGTGCATTAATTCCTTTGTTACCGGCCTGCAGGAGTGAGACAGCTGCGCATATTGCGCAGATTTGATACCAAGTTGTTTTCCTGCTCCAGGCTGCTCCAAAAGCTTGAAAATTGCAAAAATTGCGCCAAACTGCTCCAAAACAGTCTGAGACAAGGATTTTAACGCTCCCGTCAGTTTCTGTGGGGGAAAATGCTTACTGACGGCATAATTTTCCAGCCTCCCCAAGGGGATGCTGTTTTCAAAGGTTTAATTAATTGATCATTCAATAAAAGCCTGTATAAAAGTGTCTCCGTGATAGTTTTTTCGAAAGTCACAATGTCGGGTTGCACATGTTATATTCCGTGCGTTTGTAAAGTTTTTCCATCGAAAACCACTGCGAAGTCCTGTAGAAAAAATACTTATGTGTACTGAGGCGTCAAACTACTTGTGCAAGTTGGTGAAAACACGGCAAGTTTTGAAGCGCCGTATCTCCGTAACGACATTACTGGGCGCCGCCATCTTGGTGTGGTGAAGATATGAAAACGTGGCCACCGGGCGAAGCAGTTGCTTGTGGATCAGGCAGAGTGCTCTTCGCCGATTTCTACCTCGGTTTTAGTTATGGGGGTGGCTGGGTTTACATTTATTAGTTTGATCTGTTGCAGGAAGTTGCGGGACTCCAAGGACGGGGGTTCATCATAAACAACATGGCGCCCGCGAATTCGCCGTGTTTCGGCCTTGAATGTGAGGCCGGCGCATGCTTGAAGTGAAATTTCAGACTCATGGCGGTGTTATAAAACGCTATAAAATGCTGCCTTTGACAGTGAGCTTGCGAGCTGCGGGAATGGGACGATCGACGCTGCAGGAGTAGCAATGCAGGCTACATCGCTGCAAAATGTTCAAGCGGCGTCCGGTAACGGGACGGGCTATTATTTCACGCTAGTAATAATGGTTCATCTATCTGAAGTGAAATTTAATGCCACGAGGGAGACGGCTAAACATACCAACGTTACTCAAATTACGATCGTAGTGAATGTGCACCTTGGGGATTGAAATGGGAGGGCTGGTGGGGTGCGACGACTGTCACCTGGCTTTGCGCAACTTTTGCCGTGGCTCTACACTTGTGCGTAAAGCCGAGTCTGGGATTACAAAAACAATACTTTCGGCATTCACATGATAATAAAAATGCCTTACAATTGCTTAGTTTTTCAGTTCAACCTTCTCAACAGTGCTCCACGCTATCTATGCATAGAGCCTTTAAATTTAAAAATGGTTTGTAAAAAGGTAGTGCAGATCGTAGCAGGTGATACTCTGGTAGAAAAAACTTTATTGAAAAATTGTTTAACTGCTATGTACATTCAAAACCGATTAAGAAGTGCAATTTTTCCCCCTGAGTTGCCAAAAATTGTATTTTTTAGGCTCCTAAGGTGACATAATAAATGTCGTTCTTCTGCTCCAAATCAAGTTTCTTCTGCTCCAAAATCGAGATTTCGCTGCTCCAAAAACTGCTCCCAAATCTGATTCAGCTGTCTCACCCCTGGGCCTGTGATACTGGTCATACCTCTTTGACCTAAATGTGATCTGCTGTGAGCCGACATGGCCAGTCCTGCCTTCTTTTTTAAATAAGCGTTGGGACACCAACCTCCATGCAGGAGGATTCCAGTTCTACTCCACCGGCTGATTGTGTGTTGAAGTAAGATGGGGGCAGACCTCTTTTTGTTTGGGGTGTCAGGATGCCTCCTGGATTAAAGTTCTCGTAGCCCGCACGTAGTGGACTTGACTTTTCTGTCGCGCCAAGCTGTGCGGCAGCTGTGAAGCGCGATGTTCCGGTTCACTGCTCCCCCCCCCCCTACCACAACCCACATGTGCAACACGCAGGCGAGTCCATGTGGTTTGACCTGAAGCTGATTGCGGAGATGATGGACATGTGCCGGACGCTGTTCCCCGTGGTCAACTACGCCTCCATCTACACGCCCACCTACCCGAGCGGGCAGATCGGCTTCCTGCTGTGCTCCACACTGCCCGTGAGCACTGCTTTGGCTTCTCTTTGAAGTGCCCCCTGTGACGGTCTATCTTCAGCACTAGGCCTCGTTCACACAGTGGTCACCTTCTGCGTCACGGCACCGTCACGCCAAAAGACCGCGAAGGAGACGTAACGGAGTAGCGTTCGTGCTGGAGCTCTCCGTCAGCGTGCAGGGTCGTTTGCCTGGTGATCAGTTTAGCCTAGAATCGAGCGTGCTTAATCTGAAAAAAAAAAAAAAAAAGAAAGAAAGAAGTCATGATATGTACGGTACAAGGAGACTATAATTGCTGTAATGCAAAACTAAATAATGGCTTAGATTTTTGCATGTGCTGACCTTTCGCTAAATTTAGCCGTAAAAATTTAAGTTTTCTGATTGGCTGGTTTACCACGGGGTGTGGTATCGTTGCGCTGACGGCACGGAAACGTAGAGCTCGGCTTCTTGTCACCATCGCACCGTCGTCGGCGAGCACTTGAGACACTTTCGCCCATGACAGAAGACAGTGACGTGATGGCGACGTGAAGGGGTGAAAAACAGCTTTGTGAATGATGCCTTGTAGTATTGCCGTTGTGATGTGTGTGGTTAAAGGAAACAGTTGAATCCTGAAAAGACAGTTTGAAGAAGTGTCGGTCACGTCCAATGTTATTTTTCGGTTTGGTACAAAATCTAGAAACCACATCAATCTTCCCCTTGTGCACAGCTTGCCAAACTGTGTTTTCTGCTGCATAAACCACATTCAGTGTAATTTTAAGACGAAAGTCTTAATTGCCTTACTTTGCAAAAAAACTGGCACTTGTTGTCTGGTACAGTCCAAGAAATGGCCATCGCTGTGAAGAGTAAATGACACACATTTGAGTTCATACGGGCATTGAACCTGCTTCTCCAGAGTGGGAGCTGAGTGTGTCAGCATGACAGTGTGCGAGTAGAACAGGCACACGCCAGCCACTGAGAACTCTGATGTTGGGAAGCCGTGGCATGGAGTGTCGCCAGTCTGCCTGTGGAAGCAGTTCCCGCCAAAAGGCGAAGAAATGAAAGCGGCGCAAACATGCTGTCTTCGATAAGCATCCCAAGGGGTGAAGTAGTTATGCTTTCGCCCTAAAAGCATGTAAGCAGACTTAGTGCCTTGAGGGGTGTTTCTAATTTTTAGCTCTAAATTTCAGATTTTTGTTTTTTGCCAGAAATAACGAAATAAAGAAAATACTATTTGGCCATATGAGTGTAACAACCCAACAGAGTTTAGGTACGTGAATTTGTTGACGAAATAATTTCTCCAAATTCAGGACGCTTATGAAATGGCGGTGGCCTCCCCCTGCAAAAAATTTCCTAGTCACTGACTGGCGACGTCTGTGACTCGAAGCTGCGCGCATGTCCGCTCTCCTCACCCCTGTGTGCAGGACACGGACTTCCGCAACCCGGTGCACAAGTTCAGCGAGGAGCAGCTGCGGAGCATGAAAGTGCGCTACTACTCTCCCGAGGTGCACCAGGCCGCCCTGGCCCTGCCCCGGTTCGTCAAGCAGGTCTGTATGGGAGAATAGGTGCAGCCAACAGAGGAAGGGCATGATACTGATGCTGCGTGCGCATTGCTAGACTGCCCGTCAAAGTAGCCTGGACGATGCCGCGTGCTTCTCGCGAGGCGCATGCTCACAACCGCTTCATCCTCTTCTTTTTTTTTTTTTTTTTTTTTTTTTTTTTGCGAGCTCCTTACGTGGCGCAAGCCTGGCCAACATTGGGCACTCCTGATGAAGTGTATGCTTAACGTGCACCCGGTATTTTTTTGTAAGTTTTTTCGACGGGTGTGCGAATATCAATTTTTTAATTTCGAAGCGAATTCGAATAATAAAAATAAAGTTCGAATCGAATCGAATATTTTTCGAATACGAATACTTATTGTTTTTTTGTAAAATTAAAGTTTTCACCATCTAGCGACACAAAAACTGCAACTTTATTGCACAACAAATCATACAAAGTAAAATTAGAAATTACACAATACCATTGCACTCAACAGGTTAAGGTCTGCACTCACTTAAATGTTAACATGGAGAAAGGTTAACTGCTCGACATGTTCGGGGAGCATTGACAACCTCCTGCTCATCACGACTCCACCAGACACCGAAAGCAGCCGCTCACTTGAGACACTAGTGGCTGGCGTGCCCGAGCCCGTGCACATTGCCGTGCGCTGATACAGTAAAATCTCGATGATACTAATCTCGCGGGACCGCGAAAAATATTCGTATCATCCGAAATTCGTATGAACCAACACAGACAAAAAAAAATCACGCCATATCCACGGAATGAATGATAAGTCGGGCGAAGCTCGAGAGGGGGAGATCATCGGTAACCGTAACTCTCCCGTAAAAGTTCGCCCATTACATCATTAAGAAAGACGTAAGACTGTGTGCGTACATTGTACAAATCAACTTTTATTTTGTTCTTGTTCATTGGTTGTTGTTGTAGGGTTCGTGAGGCTGCAAGCAAGCGCTCGTATCGGCAGGCAAACCCCGATGCAGTGAGAGCTCGCGAGGCGGCTGCAAAACGCATCAAGCGAGCTCAGCCTGAAGCTGCCGACGCGCGGTTTAAGCGCGACTTTCTAGACGAGATGCTTCGGCCTCTCTTTCGCGCACGGCGGGATCCTGTCGGCGAGCGCGCGCTGCCGCCGCCCTGCGCACCCTCCGCTCCGCAGCCTTGCCAACAACCACCTCCTCCATCCGGTGACTCGTTGCGAAAGAGGAAGCGCGTCAACAGCGATTGCCTTTTATAGTGTCAGTCACGTGCGAGTGACGTCATCATGACGTCACTCACACCAGCGCCACCTGCGAGTGAGTCATCGAACTAGGCGGTCACGTAGCGCCACCTGCGAGTGAGTCATCGAACTAGGCGGTCACATATCACGAGACACAAGGGATGGACAGACCCACGGCTTTAGGAGCTTCGCCCCTAAAAATTGAGCGCTGAAAAAAGTTTTCGTTTATTTCTTCTCTTACTTCGCGTGAAGAAATTCGTGATTTTTTCTGCTTTTTTTTAACCCCCATGTCGCAAAGCAGTCCTTCCTGGAGCACGTAAAGCTTCGCGCTCGTCTCCTCACTCGCTGTTCCCAAGCTCACGCTACACGCCGCAACAGTCAAACGTGAACCGCATGGTGCGTTTTTGCACGCGATTCGCTCGCCTCGGCTCTGCGAGCGCTGTATTTTCACGCCCGCATCGACGATTTCGCGCCCGCGGTAGCTCCTACCTCGGTCAGAAAATGACGCACGATGCGCGCGGCAGAATGGAGGAGCCTGACTACTTGCGACGAGATCGAGACCCGGACCGGCTATATTTTATATATAGCCGGTCGTGATCGAGACAGCCGGCTTGGCTCCGCCGGAGATGGTTAGGCTTAGCACCCCGGCAAATATTTTACGGGCGCTTTCTAGCGGCGCGGATGATGTTTTATAGTACCGTTTTCGCATGCATTATCAGCTCCTTTACCTCAAGGGGGGAGGTGGGTCTTTAGACAATTTTTTTTATTATTAGTGCCAGCTAGGTGAAAATTGGCAGTCTTAAGCAGTTTTTTACACTGATTTCAAATATGTAATTAGTTTTAACATAGCTTCATTTGTTCAAGAAATACAACACTTTGAAATTTATTTTTTGAGGCATTTCTTACGGGGGTTTAGAGCAATTTCGCTTTAGCAAACTCAATGATGATTTATACGGACTTAATGCCAAAGGTCTACTCTGGGGGGCTATGCTATTTTTATTCATTTCGAAGACTTTTGCAAAGCATGAAAGAGGTGAACATTTGATATCAACAATTCGTATAAAATTGCCTCATTTTTATTAATTTTTGCAAATAGGTAAACAATGACAGAGCAATAAAAATAGCATCACCCCCTAGATGAATTCAGTACGAATACAATGGTACCAGTCTTGTCATCCTAGCCTAAGAGCAACATTACAAAAACCCCCGTAAGGCAGAGCTTGGTCTTGCAAAAAAAGGAACTGAGAAAAATGCATTTGAAGTTTTCGATCACGGTAACTTTTGCTACAGCATAGCTACAACAATATAAATAGCATCATTTTGTAGCTCTATTCTTCACGAAGAAAAGCATACCAACTATGTGACTAACACAAAAATACTTCTGGAAAGATTGACATAAATTCGCACGAATACCGTACAAATTGCGAAGGAAAACTAAATTTTCTACTGTTACACTTTAGAAACTGTATATCCTCATTCACCTTTTCTTTCAGTGTCTTTACAGAATACAGAAAGGCACAAATACCATGTGCTGCTGTTATTTTTGTGCTACCAATGAGACTAAAACACAGCAGCCACCCAGAACTAGAGATTGTCCTGCTATGCATCTCAAACCTACAGCAAGGCTGTAGGTGAAATGCACTTTGGTGACCAGTGCTTCAGTGATACAAATAGCATCAGCTGCTAGACCAATTCAATACAAATTAAATTATACCAGTCTTGTTATCCTGGCTAAAGAGTAAGATAAGGAAACACCACGCAAGAAAGAGCGTGACCTCACAAAATAAACTGTAGAGCTGCAGGTGGACTTCGATTTGGCGATGGATACCAGAGTGATACAAACAGCATCATACAAACAGCATCACCTGCTAGATCTATTTATTGCAAATTAAACGATACCAGTCTTATCATCCTAGGTCAAAAGCCTGATAGTGAAACACTCAGTAAGGCAGAGCATGACGTTGCAAACTAAGAAAGGAAAATCTAGTTTCTAACTCTTGCTACAGCATGGCCCAATATAAAAATCGCCATGTCACTCTGTTCCTAAAGAAAAAAAAAAAAACAAAGTATGCGACCGTACCCCAAAAATAACCAGGAAGGCTCTATGCAAGTAATGAAAAACTTTTGTAAACAGCGCTGGAAAACTGCACTTTTTGCTGAACCTTCACGTACGGTAGTTCCTTCTTTGCACTTCCTTCAACGTCGATGCAAACTACAAAAAAGCACAAACATGTTGTGCTGCGGACTTTTTTTTTCCCACAAATATAACCAAAGCACAACAGCTAACTAAATCTGGACGTTTCCACGCGGCGCTTCTCGGACCAGGTTCGTACGTGACAGGCGATCTCGGCACCGCCGTCTACGGCGTCTTCCATCGTGTTTTCGTACGCTTGCAGCGCGTAGTTCCTTGAGGTAAAGGTCTCCAGGCATTGCGGCACGAGACATAAAGACGTTGTGACAGAATCGCAGTCACTAACGGCAGAGAAAACGCACCCGAATCGAAAATACTGCGGAAGCGAACGCGCGCCTGCAAAAACAAAACAAAAAAAAATGGCGGCTCAACGGCGCCGGCCAATCAGAGACGCGGAACGGGGGGCTCGACTCGAGCGCGCGTGCTCCTGCCAATCAGCGGCTCCGAAACGACCTTCAGTAAATCGGCGGTAACGCTCGTTTTCCCCATGCGACGCCATTTTGAGATGGCGCGAAATACGCACAAAGAAATCAGCTACAAAGCGAGCCCAAGATGGCCGCCGCCGGCAGTCTGCTTCGAGCATGGAGGAATGGCTTCGAGTGTGGCGCGCGCGCGAAGTTCAAGCTTTTTTAGCCCGGTTTTCGGCGTTTTGCGGCTCCCGCTGCGTTTTCAAAGTCGTTTTTGAGATTATTCCCGATCAAATTCAGCGGTGAAACTTTTAGAGTAGGTGCTTGAAGGTATAAAGACTTCAAAAATGTGTTTTTCCCAAAATGCGTATTTTCGCGATTTTGGACCATTCTAAGACCCGCGTCCCCCCTTACCTCACAAGCACCTTCGTGTCTCCCTTGAGCCGCATTTTAAAGAACGGTTAGAAACGGTCGCTCGAGCGCCCGCGCCACTTCGCGGCTGGAGCCGACACCATGTTGACGCCGCCGTCCGCGCCGCACGCAGCGTGGGGGTGGTTTCCCGGCGGTGTCAGCGCGCGTTGGGCGTGCGCAGAGCGTTTTCGCGAGCAGAAAACAACAGCCCGGCCATTTCTGGAGAAAAGATGACAAACAGGGGAGCGAGAGCCGTCACTTGCTCGTTCGGCAGTCGGGTGCCTCGCCGGCTCGTTCGTATCTTCCGCCGGACCGCCCAGGTCCGTTCGTAACAGCCGAAATTATGCGATTTCGCCGGGACTTTTCGGAAATTCGTATGATCCCGAAATTCGCACCCCCAGAATCGTATCATCGAGAGTCCACGGTAACTACGAATAAACACCGATACAGTCTGCGAAAGCACGTACCATTCGCCGTGTATATGCTTCGCGACTTTGCTGCTGAGACACGCTCTGAATTTTTTTTTTTTTTTTAGTTTTGGGTGGTTCGAATATTTCGAACCATAAAAGTGTCGTTCAAATCGAATCGAATACCAAAGAATTCGAATCGAATATTCGAAGTTTCGAATATTCGCACACCCCTAGTTTTTTCTAGTAACGCTGGACGGTGGAGCTAAAAGCTTAATAAATAGCTCTGCTGTTGAAAGAAAATTGGAGGACGATTCAGTGTGCAATGCAGTAGCGTTGTCAAGCCCCCTTTGTATCACATTGTCATTCATTTGTTATGCTCTTAGTGGTTCCTGCAAGCAATGAAAACTTTCCGCTTTTGCTCGCATGCCATCTATTGGTAGCGCCTTGCGATCTCATGGTTTGCAGTGGTGCCGCTACGAGATTTTTCACTCAGTCAGTGGTGTCGATGACACTACACGCTAGCTTATCTGTGACATGGGGTCCGTAACACTACACATTAATGTGTACTAGAAGGAAAACTTGTTCGAGTGCCGTTTCACTGTGGGCCATTCCACCATAGCAGGTGACAGTGTCCAATTCTTGCTTGGCTTGGCTCGCCATCAGGCTTTTTTTTCATTCATCACGACAAAACCCACAAGCGTAACGTTTTTCCTCATTCACCATGCATGAATGTTTTAAAAACAATTTCTGACAAATAAATCTTTTCAAAGCCATGCCCTTTTATTGATAAAACAACTTTTAATGGTGGTTTTCTAGTTTTTGCTGTCACAGACAACTTTTGAGCTTGTTCATAAGCCATGTCAAGTAAAAATTGGGCACTGTTTGATGCATTGCTCGTTGAGGAACGGCTTGTATTGACACTAGCACTCAGATCTCCCTGTAGTATAATACTAGCATGAAACTGCCTCAGAGGACCTGCTTTGAAAACAACGCAAGCTTTTGGCACAAACTATTATCATCACCAGCCTATCCACGCCCACTGCAGGGCAAAGGCCCCTCCCATGGATCTGCAATTATCCTGGTCCTGTGCTAACCAGAGTTACTGGATATAGGAGTTGTGAAACTCCCCATAGGCCCCATGTATCAAAAAGTGGCCCTGAGATTGGTCCACTGCTTTGGATGTTGTTTTACAGTGGCACCATCTTTTGGTGACACAATAAACTATACAACTTGCTTCGCCGCTCGACGACCTGGGCGAAAAAATGGTATTTGAGTGCTTACGTAAATTTGTTATGCCAAAGGAGCCCAATGTGTTGAACTATGCAAGTGTTTTATATACATACGGAGCAAAAGTAGTAAACAGAAATGCGACCATGGGGTCAACCGTCGTTTACGCACTGTCGTCTGCTGCGCATCCTCTTCGGTCTTCTTGCCACAAAAAAATTAATAAGTCGCTTCGACGGCTTTATGCCACCTGAAACTGATTATTTAGAGCCGCTTGATCGGCTACTGGATTATTTTTGGCATACAATGAGCTGTAGGCCAAAGGATAACTCCGAATTCGGTACTTCAGTTCGGACCTATGTTGTGCTGGAGTGCCCGCACAAGCGCTAATTGGTCGAGGCAGATGCGTGGACGCAGAAACAATCACCACCTAAAAACCGGAGTTAAGATAGCAATGAATACCTTAAGAAAGCACAAAAATAAAGAATTATGCACTTTAAAACAAAATTTAACCTTAAATTGTCAGTTTGAATAATTATTTTGTTTTTTGGATAGTGCACGCGGCGGCCGCAGTGGCGCCACGGTACGCACGATCCAAAGTAGGGGGGGGGTCCAGGCGCGGGCCGTTTTTTGATGCGGAGTTTCGCAACCGCCTACATCGAAGAGCACTGGTGCTAACTGCTACCAATTTGCCCCCGCAAACTTCTTGACCTCATCTGCCCACCTAACTTTCTGCCGCCCCCTGCCGTGCTTGCCTTCTCTAGAGATCTCTGTTACCCTTAATGACTGATGGCTATGTTGCCTTCGCATTACATGCCCTGCCTACGCCCATTTCTTCCTCTTAATTTGTACTACCATGCCCTAAACACGCGTTTGTTTCCCGACCCACTCCACTCTGTTCTCGTCCCTTAATGTTGCACCTGTCATTTTCCGTGCCATTGCTCGCTGAGCCGTCCTCAGAAACTATACCTGCTGAGACTGGAGGACAGAAGCCATATTGTTGGAATTTCCTGCTTGCTGTTATGTAATGCTTTGTTGATGAATGTCCTATGCTAACTGGTATGTATGTGCGCCCATTTCAGACCCTGTACAAGTGAGGCGTGCGTCCGGTTGCACAAGCCACGGGGTGCCTTTGCAAAGCATCAGGGACCTGGCACTGTCCATGTATTTTTACTGTTTGTACGCTGCGTGACTCGGGAAAGGTTTCTGGGTCTTCACATACGTCCATGCTGTTCTGATTTTGCTGTGAATAAAGTCATATTTAAGTGCAGTATTTTAGTGTGAGCATTCTCGTTTGCTGTGGTGTGTTGTGGGTGCGTAGAGTGTAGGAAATAGGTGAGCTAAAATGCCAGTGCTTAATGAGAACTACAGTGTGTATGGATGCTTTCAGAATACTGTAAGGGAAGTGCTTGGGGAAGTTGGGAGTGCCAGAACATAAAAATGCTCACATTAATGGGGCATTTGAGCTACTTGTGAAGGATAGTAAGCACTGTAGTTTGTGTGGCTGGACGAACGATTGAGGTTATCCAAAATCTTTGTTGAGTGGACTTTTCGGTAGTGGAATTGTTCAGCCGTAATATTACCCCTGAAATGGGAGTGCATGACTTTTAAATTGCAAACAAATGTGAAGCTTGGTTGGATGGACCTGCCGACACATTGAGTCAGGCACACAAGTGCAAGATGGCGCTAGTATTAAATGACTGCACTTCAGAGGGTAAACTAATAGCGAAAACTAAATGCCGGCAATGCAGAAGGGCAAAAAATATTTTTGGGATTATAACGCCAGTGTGTGTAGTTAATGCTTTGGCCGCTTCAGGCATGTGACTTCCGACCTGTGAAGCAGGTTTGAGGCTTGAATTCTTGCCAAGGTGCAAGTTTGCTGCATGTTAAAAACAGACTTGCTGCTACTGGCTGCTGCCTTACTTTTGCCCACTATAGATACCTTTTATGGTGGTTGGCTTGGGGTACTGGGGGCGCTCAGGTCAAAAATAGTGTTTCAGTGCTCGGAACTGAGTTTTTTAAGCACAAATTCACCCATTAGCTGGTAAGGCATGCTATTGAACAGAAAGCTGGGCTAGAAGGTGGGGGTGGGTTTGATTTCTGGCTGCAGAGGCCACGGGATGCAAAAGAGCCTGTGGAATGACTTATCGTGCTAGTTGGTATGCGACCAAGAATGATGCAAGTGTGGGACATGGAGAAGAGGGACACGGTTCAAACCATCTGATGTTGAAAGCTAGTCTTCAAAAGTATGTTTCAACTGGTGGAAGTTGCGCATATTTTGTGTACTACTGGTAAATGCGTTAGCCATGCTCCCGTTGCTTTTCCGGTTGAAGAAAAAGTGTTTCTGGAGTGCCGGTCGACTATTGTTCTAATCTTTGATCTTGGCCTTTCGCAGGGTCTGGTGCCAGTGCTGCATTTGACGATTTACGGTGCACTTAATATTTGCGGGAGAAAAAGTTCCCCACGCTGGCACATACCAGCAGGGCTGCGGCTTAACGAAAAACCGAATGCAGTTTCAAGCCGTAAAAGTTCACAGGGTTGACAGGCACACATGCACAACATGCAATGACTCCCCACGAGTCGCGCATCTGTTGGGACACAGTGGCGCCTTTGTACATGTGTACTCCCCTTAGAGGGGCTAATTTACATTCACCGTCAACATATCTTTCTTACATTTCACTGGTGAGCTTTATATTGATGACCACACAAATTTGTTTCATCATCCATGTTTTTCTGGATTTGTGAGCTTATTCCCTTTCGTATGCTTAGACGTCAGTATCCCTTTGATTCACCTGAAGTCACTTAGCCATCCACTCAAGTTTTCTTTAATGCACTTCGATTGCTCGTAGACTCACTTCAAGATACCTAGTCATCCACGTAATCATGTTGTAACCAGCAGCACAGTGCAAGCCCTGGGAGACCTCGTGCTCAGTTGCAGGCTAGGTGCTGATGTCGCACTCCGGTAATCTGTAGAATCGGCTTCTACCCTGCATGCCATGTATTTTATATTATGCGTCCAGAAGAACCCATTCATACGATGGGTGGGGGGGGGGGGGGGGGGGGGGGGGAGCAACCAGTTTTTGTGAAGATTGCCTAAATGAGGCACTTGGGGCACCTTGACTTCAGATTCAAATGGACTGTGGCATTTGCATTGCCCATGTGTGCTTGTCCCTCAAAGTTTTTAACTTTGGCAAGCAACGCAGTGTGGCTTTATATGTACGTCGTGCTTTCAAAATAAAAATAGTTTAAAGTAGTGCCGACTCTTGAGCACATCATCTCAGACTGGCTCAACTTGCCGGAAGATTCTACATCAGGAAGACTTCCGTCCACCTTTGAAGAGGCGAAGCGATCTGACAACCAAGACCTCCAACTCGAGGCCGTCCAGCGGGTCATCGTGGCGTTGGCCAGGCAGGAGTCTTCGCAGCCCGGTAATGGGCGGGGGGGCCTCTAACCCTCGTGGCAACAGCGAGGACGACACTGGCCAAGTCTGAAGTCTTAACTTGGACTTCAACTGCAGGCACAATAAATGTTTTTCCAATCCACTCCAATGGGTGTGTTGACTCTTCTCTGTGTTTCGCATTTTCCGTGCTGTAACTGTTGCAAAACCCTGCTAGATTGCATCATTCGTGCCCGTAGTGCTACGGCAGGTGTTTCCACATGACCGAAAATGGTGAAGTCCCTGTGACTACATAGGGTCAGGGTGCAATATTTTTTGTTCCAAGGTAACTACAAGCTTGGAACTTCTGGTGCACTGGAGAGCGGTAAATGTGTTGATATGCTGCCCACCACTTCTAAACCAACCTAAAAGATCTCAAACTACCCTTATTCATGAAAAGAACGTGGATTTGAGCAGAGTGCACAGTTTACAGTTAGACAAAAGAAGTCACAGGCCTTGGGAAAAAATTGCCCCCACCTCCCCGAAGGGAATCGTGAGGAAGTGCGAATGCATTTCTTGCGCCGAGAGTACACGGCGTAGTAATTCTGCCATCGCCTTGAGAGGCGCAGTACCGGCGAGGGGGAGCTGTCAGGCGAGGGGAGAGGCGCGCGCCGAGGGTGAGTGCAAACCTAACGGGGGGAGAGGCGCGCCAGCTGCAGAGCATGTGACATCACGGCGCGAGGAGAGGGGCAGCAGACGCAAAGGCGCCAGCGCGCGGTCACGTGGGAGTGTGACGTCGCTGCGCCGTTGCTACAGACGCTCCTCGCGCCGTTGCTAGGGGAGAGGAGGAGGAGCAATGTGGACGGCCGAAGGTTCGGGGTCGCTTATAAAGTGCATCGCACTTAAAAACTTTGGCATAGCTGGGGCTCAACCCCAGGGTGTTCGCTCCAAAACCCATGATCCTACCCCTAAGCTAGATAAGGCTGAACAGTGGAATTCCTCTTAGCAGTTCCTTAGAGTGTTCAAAGTGAACCAGTTGGTAGCCCTGGATGTATGCAGGAAGTGCCGGACTTGTACCCACAAGGGAACAGAACTTTGCAGGCAGAGCACCCACATTCATTATGAAGCTGGCATTTGGCATGGCTACTGTTACCGGGACTGAGCAGTGGCAAGTCATCCCACCTATGTCGAGCCACCAGCCATTTCTTTGCAGCTGCCAAATATAAACAGCTCTTCCAACAGGCTTGAAACAGGACACACACTACATAGGAGTCCGACGACAACAGCTATCCACTCTCAACCCCTAGATGGCCATAAAGCAGCACAACCAGTTTAGTACTTTAGTACTTATGTGCCACCCATAGAGCTTTTCCCTTTTGCCAGACACGCAGAGAAGCCACACAAGAAGAAGAAACTGCACGTGACCGGGCTCGGGGGGGATTTTATTCGGGAGGCTTCCACAACACGACTCGGGGGCACTACACTCGACGGCGGAGAAAGACCTTGGTGTATATTTTTGGTAGGCAGGTTACGGAGGGGGGACGAGAGACGGGCTGGCTGGCAGCTACACACGACCACACACTGCCGGCAGAGGCCCGGCACGGGACAGCCCTTCGCTGCCGCAGGGAAGGAGGGCCTAGCCCCGCGAGTGCATGTACTTGATCAGGTCAACCACACGGTTGCTGTAGCTGAACTCGTTGTCGTACCTGCGCAAAGAGGAAAAGAAAGGAACAGCACTCACTCACCTTCACACACACAGAATGAACGACTTCTAACAGAACCTCGTTATTACAAAGCATCAGAGCCTCTTTGCCCCAGAACTGGCACGCCGACTAGCCCGTCAAACTGCCGGCAGAAAGCTGTACTCAAGCGCTTGCAGCTGCTGTCATAAGCAGGAAAAACCATGGAAACAAGTAAGCGTTACCAAACTTAACGTTTCACAATCGTGCAACTCACTTTGCTATTGGCTCGGCCTGCAACATGCCTATGGGTGCCTACTGATTTTAAAAGATTTGTCCGGCAGAACTGCACATGTTGCACATTCACATAATTCTAATAACCAGATCATCCCAAGCCAACTTGAATTTTGCAGACACAAGAGGCTCAACGCAGAAGTTTGCACCCAGTCTAGAGACCCTCGATCCTTTAACGATTCCAAGTTAGTAGCTGGGCAGCATCGTGTCTTTGGGCTGTATCAAATGACTTGCCACTACCAATGGAGATTGTCACCAGCATGGGTAATAAACGCACCCCAGAAATTTCCCCTGAAACGCTATGGCCAGCCCAGGTACTTCCCATTTATCAATTAAAATCGCTGCCAGACTACACTTTCTGCAACACGCACTCACTAGTGTTACAAGCATGTTTTCCCTGCAGGTCGTCCAAAACCAGCACTGGGCAAAGCAGACCGGCAGCTCGCACAGCTCCAACAGCAGGGCTTCAGAACTCTGCATTTTGGCAGATAGCAGAGAGTGCTGCAGGCTCCAAATGTTCTCCAGCCCAAGTTCCAACTTAGAATCCACTAGGGACGATTTTGAACAGAAGGCGAAACCTCCAACCAAACGGCCCCAGATTTTACCAAGTCTGAGTAGTTGCAAAGCAGCTGACCTACGAGGGAAGGCCAACATTGGTTGGGCTGCGACATGATTCTATGAAAAAGCATGAAGCACAAACCCTTGATCAATGGTTCCAACTACTGATGAACCAAGCTGGTTCTTAAAGCATTTAGCTCTACATCCTCAAGGTCACTGTGGTCTGACTAATGCACAGCTGCATTGGTTTCAAAAATGGACACCCCATGCCTGTTTTGAGGGGCACGCACACTGGCCTTAACTTTTAATTTTCACGTACACTAAGAAACTTGTCAGTCTTGCTGCTCTTATCACACTAATTTCAATTATGCTATTTTTTAGGTCAATTAGTTGACAAGGTAATTTGAGATAATTAGCCACTTTTGTTGAACAATAGATAAAATAGTGTTGCTCACAAAACTAATTTTTATATGTTTTAATACTACTATGAACCGTGGTGAATGCAATAAGAGAACCATTTTTTTTTGATGCACCGCTTGTAACAAATTTTACAGCTAATTAGACTTTGGTGTTTGAAATAAGTGCTCGAAATGGTCCCTTGCCACTGGTGCCACCAAAGATTAATAAGCTGTAAAATTAGTTCCAAGCGGTGCATCAAAAAAGTTCTTCCTATATTGTATTCACCAGGGTGCGTAGCATTGAAAAAATCACGCCATATCCACGGAATGAATGATGATAAGTGGGGCGAAGCTCGAGAGGGGGAGATCATCGGTAACCGTAACTCTCCCGTGAAAGTTCGCCCGTTACATCATTAAGGAAGACGTAAGAGTGTGTGCGTACATTGTACAAATCAACTTTTATTTTCGGAGTCAATGCTCCCAGGCCCAGACCTGGTGAAAGACCCCGCGCCATCGAGGACTACCCCGCACCTCCACCACAATTTGTCACGTAGGATGGGACACAACGGTAAAGAAAGAACTTTTATTTAGGGCGAACTTGTGCCCGAACAAGACGAGAGGAAACGAGCAAAGGTCCTTGCGCCTCGTTCGATCTCCGAGAACGACTGGCTGCATTCGTGGCGTGATCTCTTGCGTGATCTCCCCCTCGCAGTGCACGTGCGCTCGCGCCTCCGTTGGCGAACACAGACAAGCTCGCGCTCCCGGTGCTGAGTTTGCGCTGCCGGTTGCAGCCGGTTCTTGCGCGTGCAACGCGGCCCACTTTGCGACATCTCCGAAAGCATGCGGCGGTCACGTACCACGAGACACAAGGGATGGACAGACCCATGGCTTAAGGAGCTTCGCCCCTAAAATATTAAGATTACGGTTTTGTGAGCAACGCTATTTTGTCTATTGTTCCACCAAAAGTGGCTTTAATTATCTTGGGAACTAACCGAGTTAAAAAATGGCATATTTGAAATCAGTGATAATAAGCAAGACTGACAGGTTTCATAGTTTACATGAAAATTGAAAGGAGTTGTTTTAAAAACAGTGCACCTTTAAGTAGCTACATAGTTGCACTTAAACACAGAAATTAAGGTTTAGCTTGAAGTTGACACGCAGCATGTTATCCCACCCCTGGTGTCCGCAACTCACCAGGCAATGAGCTTGACGAAGGTCTTGGACTGAGCGATGCCAGCCTTGGCATCAAAGATGCTGCTGTGCGGGTCTCCCAGGAAGTCAGTCGACACCACCTGAGAGCGGAATGGAGAGGAGGAAGAAAGAAGCCCCGCCTGACACCTCTATTCCGAGAACCTGCCTTGCAAGCTGTGGGGTGAAAAGCAGGTGTTCGAATTACAGTCGGCAGGGAGTATATGCGCGTGACCTCAAACCCCGATGCCATTCTTTTGTAGCAAAAATACTGGAAAAGCATCAGATTATGCAATGCGAGAACAAAAGAGTTTTTAGTATGCAAGCTTGGGGCCCAAGAAGCAAGATGGCATGACTGACACAATGTTCTTCGTAAAGAATATCTCCAAGAGCTGTTCCAGGATCAGGAGAGCTCTACTGAAACGTCCATCCCTTTGAAGTCAGTTGTTAAACTGCCGATAACACTTCTGTTATCGGCAGTTAACAGTTCTGTGTGCATGCACGAGAAAACTAGAAACACACACACACACACACACACACACACACACACACACACACACACACACACACACACACACACACACACACACACACACACACACAGAGAGAGAGAGAGAGAGAGAGAGAGAGAGGGAGAGATGGGAAGATAGGCAGACGTGTTGTCTTGTATACCTCGTCCTCGGTGTACCCAAGGATGCCCTTCCAGTGGTCGCTGAGGGCGGCGGCCTTGACGGCGGCCTTGATCTCATCGTAGGTGACCTCCTTGGCCAGGCGGCAGGTCAGGTCCACCACGGACACGTCCGGCGTGGGCACCCGGAAGTCCATGCCCGTCAGCTTGCCGTTCAGCTCGGGGATCACCTTGCCCACCGCCTTGGCGGCCCCCGTCGACGATGGGATGATGTTCTGGGCCGCCCCGCGCCCGTCGCGCCACGCCTGCAAGTACAGGGGGTGCAGTACGGAACAGCTCCCAGCAATTCTACACAGACAGGAAAACGTAAGAGGCAGGAGGAAAAGAAACACACATCAGTAGTATTACCAGTGTAGAAGTCAGAACATAAATTTCAACACCAAGACGTGCACAAATGTTCACAGAACAATATAGTCTTGGTTCAATGCAAGCATCGTGTCAAACAGGAAAATATATCGTATAGACCAATATATGCATCAAAGCTTTTTTTCAAAAACGAAACAAAACAATAGTCGCATACCATGCAGCGGTCATTGGCAGAATGCAAATCGCAGGGGTTGCTTATCAGCATCTCCCCTTTCTCTTTTGTTCAAAGGCACCTGCTACATGGCGCCTTCAAACTACCGTATAAACCGGAATATAGGTCGAGTTTTTTTCCAAAAATATCCGCACAAAAGTCACCCCTCGTCTTATATAGCGGTCATTGGCAGAATGTAAATCGTTGTCTGGCAACAATGTGCAAGAGCAGTCCGTCGCCATCACCGTTCGTGTCGGACTACTCTCTCACTCTATCAGGCTTTTATTTGATTTCGCTTTTCTCTAGTTTTCGTCTTTTACTCGTTTATTGTGTGTGCGTGCGTACATTTATGTACGTCTCTGTTCCGAGATGAGTGGCGGCAGTCGACGCCAGTTCACCGCGGCGTTTAAGCTGACGGCGATTGAGTCACCGAGCAGAATGGGAATATGGCGGCGCAACGCCAGTTAGGCGTTTCGGAGAAAAGTGTGCGGTACTGGCAAAGCCAGAAAGCTAAGCTGTGCGCGTGCAACCCCCGAAACCGATCGTTCTGTGGACGTCAAGCGGTGCACCCGGAGTTGGAGAACAAAGTAGCGGACTTCGTCCGGGAACTTCGCTCACAATTGCTCCGGAGGCCATGCGCGGACGGGCTCCGCGAACTGTACAATGAGTGGATAGCCGGCGACAACAAAAAGACCTATACTGTGTCAAGCTGGGTGTCCTCCTCTGGGCAGTCGCTGCCCGACGACATGGTTACACGAGCGTTCAGGAAGTGCTCCATCTGCAACGCGCCTGATGGCATGGAAGATGACAGTGCGAAGCATTCATCCTCGGACGACTCTGAGAGCGCGGACGAGTGACTTCGGCAGGCATAGTGAGTGGCAGTGACGGACGGGCGTCGAAAATAAATATAGACATTGTGAGTGCGCTTCTGTGCCGAATTATTTTTTTTGTCAACTTTTCCCACCTCAAGGTAGGTGGTCGACCTATATACCGGGTCGACCAATAATCCGGTTTATACGTAGATAGCCTCAAAGGTACATTTCCTCAAGTATGTTTGTTCCTTCATTCCTCTCATGTCAGCTGCGAGGTAAGCAGTGGAATTCCAACATCAGCTCATTGGTCAGTGATAAGAACGGGCACTATGAAGGTTTGCACACCATCGCTGCCAGTTGGGGTGCATTGCAGTAGTTTTGCCAGCATTTTTGCACCTTTGAGTGAGGTGGCGATCTATATTCTGGACAGCACATTGAAGCATTTGCCACTCAATGGACAAGCCAAGCAGAATGTGAAAGAAAAAGGGGGGAAAAAAAAAGGGGGGGGGGGTGTGAGCGGCTTTTTAAAGACGCATATGCAATTGCGAGTTCTGAATGCGAAACCATTAATGCCCGATTGAATGCCGCTGGGTACTCCAGTTTTATGCTGAAGGTAATGGTGACTACTGTGCCACTGGGTAAGGTCAGCGGGGCACCCACTTGACAAGACGCATCGCTGCTACCAAACACTGCCCTTTCCACTTTCAACGTGGCTCTGTGCAGGCCTACGCACTGCCTAGAAGCTCGGTCCTTTACTGATGTTCTTGTGAATGCAAAGCTCACGCTACGGAACCCTTTTTCGTCCCACCACCACGCCAACTCGCCTTGTGGCTGGGCCCATCCACGGTCTTCTGGGTGGCTGTGGTGGCGTGCACGGTGGACATGAGGCCCTCGACGATGCCGAAGTTGTCGTGGATCACCTTGGCCAGGGGCGCCAGGCAGTTGGTGGTGCACGAGGCGTTGCTCACAATGGTCATCTTGGGGTCGTACTTGGTGTGGTTGACGCCCATGACGAACATGGGCGCGTCCGCCGAGGGCGCCGAGATCACCACGCGCTGCGCGCCGCCCTCAATGTGCTGCTGCGCCTTCTCCAGGGTGGTGAACACGCCCGTGGACTCCACCACGTACTCGGCGCCCACCTTGCCCCACGGGATCTGCGAGGGCTTGGTCCTGCCATGAGTACGAGGGAAAGGGGGGGGAAAAGGCTTAACAACAGTGCTTGTCTGTCTTTGCAAGCACCCAGCACAAGCTGCGTGAAGACTAGAAGGCCAACGATGAAATAAGGAAAGAACAGTGGAGAATCCAAAACAGGGCAGATAGAAACGAATAAATGCAGAGAAAAAATGGAAGCTAAAACGTCAGAGGTGTACAGGGCTGAGAAATTGGACATCAGAAAGGAAAGTTTGTACGGTAGTTCCCAGGGCAGTGCTTTGCTTTTTGAGGCAAGAGCCGGTTGCTTGCAAACTAAGAGATTTGTGGGGAAGTATTCACAAAATGATGGGGTATGCGTGGTCTGCGGAAAAGAAGCAAAAAACTATGCGGTGCATAGTGTTAGAATGCGAGGGTATCCACCCAAATCTACGCGAGGAAAATATTTGGCTTCCAAAAGCCCTGGTATTCAAGGGTAGCACAGAGGAAGTTAACTTCAAGACTGTCGAGGTGACAAAAAGAAGATTAGAATGCTGGTGGACGAAAAGCAGAGAGGGGAATATTGCCTCGGACAGTTACAACCTGTAAAAAAAAAAAAAAAACATAAAACAACCTAGTATTTTGTGCCTGCCCTAAGCAGAGCTAGTATTAAACCAAGAGCACAAAACAGGTATATTAGTCCTTTTTGGTAAGATGACACGTCATCACTCCGCTACAAAGGGGAAACCAATAGCAATCATCTTGTTGCCCAGACAACTTCCCCAGTTCACGTTCCCCGCAAGAAGGTCACTGACATTAGCTTTAATCAGCCTTTGACCAAAGCGCACATGTGAAATTTCTAGCACCATACTCAGGTCACAATGTAGCAGGGGCTCGGCAGGGAGTTAGTGCTTCAGCCAACAGCAGCAATACAAGGCAAAGATGGACAGAAATGCTCACAGTAATAAATTGCTCAAAAAATGGGGTGAGTAGGGAGTGTGTTGGGCTCTTGGACTTATTATAGTCATTCCAAGCGACCCAGCAATAATTTTCCCCAATATACACGTATTCCTACGGAAAGGAAACCACTATCTGCAGGCTATCCACGGCAAGTCCAAAACTGATAATTGAACCACAATGCCTTCACAACGCACTCACTGCTGTCACCCATTACAAAGGATTTTTAATGGACATTACGTAATTTAACAACCGCCTTTAACTACTTGCAGCAACAGAAATGGAGCCCCTTCTGGGCAAGCAAGAGAACCGAGAAACTACAGGGTTCACAGACTGGATATTACAACTCTGACAGCACAAGGAAGGGAATCGGACGCTATTGTGCAGACGCGGAAAAAGCAACCTGGACTGGTGGACATCAGCAATGACATGTAGGAAGCGTCATTTCAAGAGGGAGACCTCCAAGGAAGGGAGAATAGCGAAAAGCAGAAGCCTAAAAAAAAAAAAAAGGAAAGCGCTATGGGCGTGCTCTACATGACATCCCAGTTTTTTTTCCACCCCCATGAATCAGAATGGCCAATGATAGCATTACGAACAGAAAGAAGCAGTGCAAGGCTATTGGTAGTTTGTAGCAAGGTTACTGGTATTGGCAAATTATTGCTAGTCTGACAGAACTGTTTGGATCCTTTGATGTCAACAGTTTAGCTGCCAAGCCCCCATGTCACATCAAAAGGCCTTTTTCGAGGATTTCTCCTACTTGCCGAGAGTAAAGTTTATTTCAAATGAGTCGCACAGACCAGCTGGTTTCAAAACTTCTTGGAAGAGACCTCCACAGGCAAAAGAAGCTATTCACATAGTTTATGAGCTTGGAAATTTTGTAGCAAACCTTTACGAAGGTAGAATGGCCGCAAACAGCAAAAGCTAATCAGCGTAAAAGCACTGGTGTTGTTGGCCACCAACCAAGTGACACCTCGCCAAATGAAGTCAGTTTTGTGGCAACAACTTGAGGCCATTGACCCCACTGCCAGTAAAACTTTGGCACCGCATCTCCCAGAGAAACCAGACAGCTTTAGTAGTAAGCATGAATGCGAGCAAAGAAGAAACAAAGATGCTTGCACGCTCCAAAACAAGAGCCAGATGAAACCACAAGAAGCAGCCAGACAGAGAAAGCAAAGAGGACAAGACAAAAAGCCCGAACAAAGAAGCCCCTCCCCCTCCCATTGACTGCCTGTGCGCCAGATTTAGACCAGGCCGAGAGGGCCTCCGCAATTGGCCGGCCGGCCTTGGAAGCGGAAGCTTGGCAGCCAGTGCCAGAAACACTGCGGATGCGGAAAGTTGCCAGAGCGGCGGACGTGCCGCACCAGGCATGCACTTGGGACCGTGGACACCAGCCAAGCAGCCCCACCCTCCCCTCTACCTACAGGGGCAGTGAACAGCTGCAGCATCTTCAGCCTTGTTCCCGAATTGAGCCCTCATGCAGCGGAAACACAAAACAGGCTGCCCACATGCCAAGGCTTCCGACAAGGCGGCCAGCAGTTGGTGCACTTATCAAGGTGAAAACGCTGCACGGATTAATACCGTGCTGGCACATCACAATGTCATTTCAACTGGATTAGCGCTAGCCCTCTCAGTCGCAGCTTTAGCCAACAAGTGTGGCGGCGCCACTCTGCTGACAACCTCTAAGCTGAAGGTTTTGCAAGCTGAAGAAACACCTCAGTTAAGAGGGTTGATGGTGGGGTTTAAAGCGCCGACACTACTTAGGCGATGAGGCGCGCTGTAGTGGAGGGATCCTGATTAATTTCAACCACCTGGGGATCGTTAACGTGCGCCGAAATCTCAAACACACGGCCGCGGCTGGGAATTTAACTCGCGTCCTTGGGCTCAGCAGCACGCCGCCTTAGCCACTGAGTTAGGGGCATCGCGAGAGGTTACAAATTATTTAGACCACTCGGGTCTCTGAACAGTTAGCTGAACGCAAGCAGTGCTTATGCTGACAAAAGGGTCGTAGTGCTGGATCTCCCTGCAGGCAGAAATGTACCACAATAGTGCCATCGTGAGTGGGGTACCAGAGAAGATACCGAGAGAAGGAAAACTGTGCACTCACTCCTGGAAGACGTGAATCTTGTGCCCGTTGACCACGAGCATGCCGCCCTCCTCGTGCACATCACCGTGGTAGCGGCCATGGGTCGAGTCATACTTGAACATGTACACCTGCACACGCACACATGTAGACACTGAACAAATGGGCCACTGCGGAACACTCGCACATTTTATATCACAGCCCTCCTCTGCTTGTCCGCGTGGATTCCCATTAGCCCCATCATTCTTGGGAAGAAGTGACAGGACCGTTCAAAGTTGGTGTGCATATTACTCATAGGAAACCTGACAACGGCAGTAATGTGACTGCCACAAATATCCCCATCTCTCAAATGATAAGGCGGGGAGAAGTATTCGATGCTGTGGTGATCGAGAAGATACCCACCATGTACTTGACATCGATGAAGGGATCGTTGACAGCCACGACCTCAACGCCCTTGGTGAGGGCCACACGGAGCACCAGGCGGCCAATGCGGCCAAACCTGAAAGGCAGAAGAACACAAGTTCACCAAATAACATCTGGACGTGGAGATGCTCTGAGCTTGCCACTAGAACGGAAGCGCTTCGAATTGCGGTTTCGCGAGCCAAACATACACCCGTACTACGAGCAGAAAGCTACAGATCGTCTGTAAACCTCGACAAAGCTTTTTTTCCTCTGTCATCAACGAACAGACCCCGCAGTCTCGAGTGAGGCCACCTCATTCTCATGTTAGTCGTGTGAACCTCAAGCACAGTTTTGCAAGCTGAATGAAATTCTGCGCTGCATTGCAGCAGATTTTAAGTTCATAAGGGTTTGTTACCTTACCAATTGGAAATTTTTAGCGGTGAAAAATACTTTAAGCGAATGGAGGGAATACTTGCACCAGAGTTTTTTTTTTTTTTTGCCCATTTCGAGTTTCCTTTTTTTTTCTTCCGGGCGCCATAGAAAAAACATCCCGCTCAGTGTCAAACACAAGGAAAGAGCGAAAAAAAAAAAACCCCGCTGAGAGAGAGAGAGAGACGCCTTCAGATTGCTTGCATCACAGGCGGCGAGCTATCATCGATCCAGACAAGAGTGGGCGGTGGGGCGGGACGCCCTGTCCGGCCAACAACAGATCGAGGTCGTGACGTCACAGCCAAAAGTCACGTGATAAAGGCATTTTTGTCACTTCCTGGACCGTGGGCTTTTCTTTTTTTTTACTTTTATCGCGAAGGCACTGCGCATAGCATCAAGAAGCTATGCACTGCGGTAAGGTGTTTTTTTATCACTATTGCCAGAGTCCTTCAATGCTTTACTGGTCACGAAACTGTTCCGTAACTCAATAGGAGAGCTTCATATGCTGCGTTTGGCCGCCGCGCGGTGGCGCCACCCTCTCACTGAGGTCACTCCTCGGGTGGCGTTGCGCTGGCTCGAACGGCGGAGCCGCGACGAGTTGTGTTTGTTTTGTGCGGGGAAAAAATGTAACGTGCATATCGCGCTCTTGTGATGCGACTTAAGTAGTGCAACGACGATGTCGAACATGAGTTGCGTCCCGGGGTGTGGTTCCTTGTACAACGATACCACAGAAAATGTTTCCTTGTTCTTTTGACCGAGCGACGGGCAGCTGTGTGACAAATGGAGGGGCGCCATTCCGAGGCAAGTAACGGGAGATTTCAGCTTCGATTATAAGTGTGCGACAGTGTGTGAAAATGCACTGTGTGTGAGAAGGAAAAAAGCAATGTACCCTTTTGAGAGCATCGTGGACCTAGAATTGTACCGGATTTGTGTCATATCAGTCAGGTTGTGCGGTGCTTCATTGCCTGTTTGCAAACTTGTATTACATTGCGCTCAGGCTCGCGTGTAAAAAAGCTTTGGGACGTCCTTGTGGTTTTACTTTTCATATTTCCGCGAATTATCCCTTAGGGTTCGTTTTGTTTGTTTTGTAACCGCGCGTGGCCGATTCCGGTTTCTTATCTGCAGTTTCAACCAGAGCGCCCGTTTGCTCTTTTTGTCGTACGTCCCGTCAGGCAATATTGTTTGATATGGAAAGGGTGCCACCTTGTCGCTAACTTGATTTTTGTTTCTCCGACAATGTACTCGATCCCATTTCCATGGATCTGAAATTAATAACGTTCCAAGAGTAATGCATGCATAGCAACCACCGCGCAACTCACTTTATCGACGTTGATATGTTCACGTCACACTGCGGACTGCTTCTTCGACGTTTGTGTTTCATTGTAGTCTTTTGTAGTGCAGGAGATCGCTAGTTCGCTGCATTCAGAAAAGCTTTGCGTCGTTCTTGGCTACGTGTCAATATTCTGTTTCCTCCGTGTGCTGCACATCGCAGCGCGAAAAAATAAATTTTTGTACGCTGGACCACGTTCTTTTGTTTCCCTTCGTAACATTTAAATTTTTTGTTGCGTGTGATAAAATCATTTTCATTGTTGTTTTTTCGCTTTCTGTTTTTGCAAGGATTGCAAAGCGTGCAAGCGGAAGGACACACGGTGCAACATATACAGGGTGTTTCAGTGAACACTTTCAAAAATTCCTGAAGGTAGGCTTTTCAAGAAAAATAGGAATTCTCTTAAGGAACAAGCTATCAGGTTCGGCGGACGTCAGCAGTTATGAGAAACATGCGAATTACATAGTTAATTAACTAAAACTCTGTAATGAACTTTTGAATTAGCGAAGTTTGGCGGTTATTGCCAGTGGCGAGTTTGTAGCCACGGAGACTACGATAACGGACCAGTTTTTAAAGCAAAGAAAAATGCACTCTGTAGAGCCCTGCAGCCCGCAAAAATCAAGTTTTTTTTTCCCATGAAACCGAAACGCAGCGCACATGGTGCGCCAGAAGACTAGTGCAAACGCAACATCCGCTGATGACGTGTTGCAGTGACAGTGTCGCCCAATTAAAAAAAGGCTCTGGTGATTCCCCACGCTAGGGAATCAGCTGATATCAACGCCATCGCCTCTTGTATTTTTTCAATGAACAACGCTCACCTTATACCACGGCTAGCGTTATCTTTTGTTTCGTTGGTAGGCGCAAGAAAGAGGCTAGCCATTGCCCACAACACGGTCGTCCATTTCGGGAGTCCTAGTGGGCGTTGGCGACAGTTTTGCTTTTCTTTTTTTATTGTCACAACCACATCTGACGCGGCTACCAGACGTGCAAGATGTGAAACGTCACCATCCGTTCCTTTTTTTTTTTCGTTAGGTTTATTTGCTGTTCGTTTATAATCGCTGCGTGTTAGAAAGCGCATCAGACAAAGGAAAGGTTTGTTTGCTGGGCGAGGAGGGCTTTCGCGGCTGTGGCTGCTTGCTGAGGCTTCCTAGCTAGGGGAAATTGCACTTGCATTTCGAATTGGCCGCCACATTCATTGAAACACGTCACCAGCCGACGTTGCGTTCGCTCAAGACTTTTAGCGCTCCTTCAGCGCCGAGTTTCGTTTTTGAGCGGAAAACAACGGCAGGTTTCCTCACGCTACAGGGCTTTAAACACCGACTTTTTCGTTGTTTTAAAAACTGATATGAAATAGCCTTCTCTGGGGCCACAAAATCACCATTGACAACAACCACCAAACTCCACTAATTAAGAAGTTTATTAGTAGAGTTTAATTACCCACCTAACTAATGTGCACACCCTTGATACTATCTGGCGTCCGCCGCAGCTAGCAATCTCCTTCTGAAGAGGGTTTCTTTTTTTCTCGAAGAGCCTATTTTTAAGAATTTTTGAAAGTGTTCGCTGAAACACCCTGTATCTCTTCGTGTTTTGATCCTTCGCGTTTCTGCAGCGTTTTTAGATGTTTTCAAGTATGTACACACTCATCGAAACGACAATACTATTGGGATATCTCTTTTAGCGTTCTGTGCATTCCAGAGCAATCAACGGATTCATTAAGCGTAGTCTGAACGACGCGTACTTGGTTTCTTTCAGTTTTTTTATTGTATTATCGATAGGCCCACAGCAGTCCGTGACTACACAGCTACCGTATGTGTGGTATTTACAACTTTGCTTTCAGAAAAGAAGCAATATAGATTTAAAATCCGTAAACACGACGGCGCAGCGCTTGTGCCAGAGCACATAGAAGCCGTTGCCGTTCGCAGCCGAAGTTTACGGTAACTTACTTCGAAAAAGAAAACCCCATTGAAGGCAGGTGATTAATACAATAACCGGACTATTCATCGCTAACTATTACGAAAAAAAAAAACGCAGTTAATCAGCGCGCAGACACCAAAAGCAGCGAGCGTTTGCACGCCAAGAGCTGGCCAATACGCCGCACGCGCGGCGGCTGGATGACCTTCGTGCGGAGGTGGCGCCTGTAGCGGCGCGCGCGGTCCCTATATGAACCGAGAGCCGAAGTTTCGTGACCAGTAAAGCATTGAAGGACTCTTTGAAGGACTCTGGTATTACCTTGCGCTCATGCTCGCGTGTAAAAAAGCTTTGGGACGTCCTCGTGGTTTAACTTTTCATATTTCCGCGAATTATCCCTTAGGGTTCGTTTTGTTTGTTTTGTAACCGCGCGTGGCCGATTCCGGTTTCTTATCTGCCGTTTAAACCAGAGCGCCCGTTTGCTCTTTTTGTCGTACGTCCCGTCGGGCAATATTGTTTGATACCTTGTCGCTAATTTGTTTTTTTTTTTTGTTTCTCCGACAATGTACTCGATCCCATTTCCATGGATCTGAAATTAATAACGTTCCAAGAGTAATGCATGCATAACAAACTCCGCGCAACTCACTTTATCGACGTTCATCTGTTCACGTCACACTGCGGACTGCTTCTTCGGCGTTTGTGTTTCATTCTAGTCTTTTGTAGTGCAGGAGATCGCTAGTTCGCTGCGTTCAGAAAAGCTTTGCGTCGTTCTTGGCTACGTGGCAATATTCTGTTTCCTCCGTGTGCAGCGCGAAAAAAATAAATTTTTGTACGCTGGACCACGCTCTTTTGTTTCCCTTCGTAACATTGAAATTTTTTGTTGCGTGTGACAAAATCATTTTCATTGTTCTTTTTTCGCTTTCTGTTTTTGCAAGGATTGCAAAGCATGGAAGCGGAAGGACACACGGTGCAACATATACAGGGTGTTTCAGTGAACACTTTCAAAAATTCCTGAAGGTAGGCTTTTCAAGAAAATAGGAATTCTCTTAAGGAACAAGCTATCAGGTTCGGCGGACGCCAGCAGTTATGAGAAACATGCGAATTACATAGTTAATTAACTAAAACTCTGTAATGAACTTTTTAATTAGCGAAGTTTATTGGTTATTGCCAATGGCGAGTTTGTAGCCACGAAGACGACGATAACGGACCAGTTTTTAAAGCAAAGAAAAATGCACTCTGTAGAGCCCTGCAGCCCGCAAAAATTAAGTTTTTTTCCCCCATGAAACCGAAACGCAGCGCACATGGTGCGCCAGAAGTCTAGTGCAAACGCAACATCCGCTGATGACGTGTTGCAGTGACTGTGTCGCCCAATTCAAAAAGGCTCTGGTGATTCCCCACGCTAGGGAATCAGCTGATATCAACTCCATCGCCTCTTGTATTTTAAGTGCGAATGCACTTTATAAGCGACCCCAAACCATCCACCGCCGGCGGCGGCGGCGGCGGCGGCGGCGGCGTCGGCGTCCGCAGTGCTCCTCTATATTTAAAAAAGAAACAGCATCCGGCGCCAGGTTTCGATCCGAGGACTTTGCGGCCGCAGCGCGACGCTCTACCGACCAAGCCACGGACACGACGCTGAGATCAGTGTTAGTGACGCGCCTTATATCTTTAACGCATTCAAACTACGTCGTCAGCGGCGTGCGTTGACGACTCAGCGGCGTTATAGCGGCTTGATAACTGCGTGGTGTACACGTGATACTACAAACCCGATGGAAGAGATGGAAGAGAAGGCGGCGAGGCGGTGGGCTGCGGGGGCCGAGCGCAAGCGCCGCAAGCGGGCCGACAACCGTGCATTCGCACTTTCACATTCTCCCCCTCGGGGAAATGCGGGGGAATTTTTTTCAATGATCAACGCTCACCTTATACCACGGCTAGCGCTATCTTTTGTTTCGTTGGTAGGCGCAAGAAAGAGGCTAGCCATTGCCCACAACACGGTCGCCCGTTTCGGGAGTCCTAGTGGGCGTTGGCGACAGTTTTGCTTTTCTTTTTTTATTGTCTCAACCACATCTGACGCGGCTACCAGACGTGCAAGATGTGAAACGTCACCATCCGTTCCTTTTTTTTTCGTTAGGTTTATTTGCTGTTCGCTTATAATCGCTGTGTGTTAGAAAGCGCATCAGACAAAGGAAAGGTTTGTTTGCTGGGCGAGGAGGGCTTTCGCGGCTGTGGCTGCTTGGTGAGGCTTCCTAGCTAGGGAAAATTGCACTTACATTTCGAATTGGCCGCCACATTCATTGAAACACGTCACCAGCCGACGTTGCGTTCGCTCAAGACTTTTAGCGCTTCTTCAGCGCCGAGTTTCGTTTTTGAGCGGAAAACAACGGCAGGTTTCCTCACGCTACAGGGCTTTAAACACCGACTTTTTCGTTGTTTTAAAAACTGATATGAAATCGCCTTCTCTGGGGCCACAAAATCACCATTGACAACAACCACCAAACTCCGCTAATTAAGAAGTTCATTAGTAGAGTTTAATTACCCACCTAACTAATGTGCACACCCTTGATACTATCTGGCGTCCGCCGCAGCTAGAAATCTCCTTCTGAAGAGGGTTTCTTTTTTCTCGAAGAGCCTATTTTAAGAATTTTTGAAAGTGTTCGCTGAAACACCCTGTATCTCTTCGTGTTTTGATCATTCGCGTTTCTGCAGCGTTTTTAGATGTTTTCAAGTATGTACACACTCATCGAAACGACAATACTATTGGGCTATCTCTTTTAGCGTTCTGTGCATTCCAGAGCAATCAACGGATTCATTAAGCGTAGTCTGAACGACGCGTACTTGGTTTCTTTCAGTTTTTTATTGTATTATCGATAGGCCCGCAGCAGTCCGTGACTACACAGCTACCGTATGTGTGGTATTTACAACTTTGCTTTTAAGAAAAGAAGCAATATATATTTAAAATCCGTAAACATGACGGCGCAGCGCTTGTGCCAGTGCACACAGAAGCCGTTGCCGTTCGCGGCCGAAGTTTACGGTAACTTACTTCGAAAAATAAAACCCCATTGAAGGCAGGTGATTAATACAATAACCGGACTATTCATCGCTAACTACTACGAAAAAAAAAACGCAGTTAATCAGCGCGCAGACACCAAAAGCAGCGAGCGTTTGCACGCCAAGAGCTGGCCAATACGCCGCACGCGCGGCGGCTGGATGACCTTCGTGCGGAGGTGGCGCCTGTAGCGGCGCGCGCGGTCCCTATATGAACCGAGAGCCGAAGTTTCGTGACCAGTAAAGCATTGAAGGACTCTGCTATTGCGCAGGTACATACGCCCTTCTGCAGCGGTAGGTTCGCTTTGGCGTTTGTTTGATGCCCGAGTTTGTGTCAACGTAGCCGCGGGTCAACGTCGTGGACGGTTGCTTACATGATTGTCAAGTGTAGCGTCGAGCTGTTGGTTGATGAACGCGCCGCGTATCTGCTTTAAGCGTGCTGTTCATGTTGCCTGTTCGAGTCACTGACTCCACCATAACTCCGCTGTAGTACCAGTACCAGGCCCATAAAAAGTTTGGATGACCGATCGGCCACCGCTAACTAGCGCCGCTTTCACCGCTAGCGCCGACAGGCTTTACCGCAATGCACCTGTGACGTGCGGCTAAAGGACAGGCGGAAGGAGTTGAAAAATACGAGCGCTACAAGAACAACGGACGAGAAAGGCAAGCAGCTGTCGTATTTGTCGTCCGTTCTTTTCATACGCTGGTATTTAGCGCTCATAATTTTTTTTTATTTTATTTTGTCAATATCATAGACCAATTCAACCAAAACACGTTTCGAAGAGAAAGGTGCTTTAGGAGAGCACTTTAATTCGAAAATATTTGTTCCTATTAAAAGCTAGTTCAATAAAACAGCTTTAAAAGCAGAATTTCATATCCTCGCAGCCCTGGTCTCTACAGAAGCTCCTATAAGATATATAACTAGAAGGGTTGCGGGCTTTTAGTTAAGACATTTTGTAGTGGTAGCAAATATTTCATCTCGTACCGAGTACCTATAGCATGGCAGAAAAAAAAGGAAGCAGCAGCAGTAACCCAGACAAGCTGTTTTGATACCACAGTTGAAGTAAGGTCAAGTGGCAGGCTTTATCCATCTTGCACAAGAACGGAACCGATGGCTGTTTAATAAGTGGGTGGCCTCTTCTGGTTTACTTGGCTTCCTTTGCATTCTGGCTGCCTGTTTGTGAAATCTACCCGTGGGTATTCTAATTCCTGTGTGGTGGTAGTGTTGTTCCTCATAGAACAATATTGTAGTAATGATGTACACTGTCTCACCTTTTGAATAAAGCCAAGATGTAGGTTGCATACATTGTAGGGCTGGGTGTCGGTTAAAAGTTTTAATCCGATTAATCTGTCTGACCGTTTTAATCCGATTAGCTTTAATCTGGTAATTAATCAATTAATCGGTAGTGTTGGTTTTGAAAGAAAAATGACCAAAAATAATATTTAATGGAATCCATACACCGATGATAATAATAAAATGCTTCTCCGTCCCAACAGTTTTAATTGCTATCATCTCTGAGCATACTTGCATTGTTTTCTGTTGTAACGTCACGCAGGCTATTTGAACACAAATATGGTCCTCGGCATGCACACAATTTCAACGCGGTACTCCTGTTTCGGTTTGCTCACATGACTTCGACCGACTAAAAAATTAATCGCAACTAAAGCATTAATCGGAAAGTTGATCAATCAATCGCCCACCCCTAATACATAGTCCATTCAAAAGCACCACATAACGTTTACCGAGCCGCAATTTGTGCCTTTTGTAATTTGCACTGGGGACAAAAATTAAAATTTGCCACAATGTGCTGCAAACACCTCAGACATAGGAATGTAAAAGGGATCACCAGCACTTTCTTTTCAGTGGGTGTGTTGGTAATAGCTGAACCGTTTTTGCACCACCTTCAGCAGTTATAAGGGGACAGTGCATTCTCATTAGGTGAAGCAGAAGCCATTGAATGAAGATATTTACTTTCTCTAAGAGCACTGCATGTGGTTTTTCTCTTCTAATAAAGCCTTTGCACTTTATTGAGTATAGGAGCCACACCACCATGCATGATAGTTTTGATTACAGTGCCGTTACCTAACTCTGTGCTTGTGATGTCGGCTCAGAAGAAACTTCACTGAAACAAGCATTGAAGCCAACTTGTGCTCTGAGGCCCTGTTGCACCTAACACCGACTTTTTTCCAGGAGATTCAATTGCAATAAAAAGCTGTGCCCAAACAGCCTCGTATCTTTTCCAATTTCTTTTGTGCATTATACTACTCGCTTTTTCTCCATAGATGTTAACTCTTGATGGCTAGTGTTAGTCTCACTTGTAGCTTACGGACTAATTATTAGGTGAAGCCATGCAGACTTTTAGTGGGTGATGTACTGGATCTCTCATGTAGCTAACCGACGGGAACTTTTGGGCGGCTTCACACGTGTAAAGTGCAAAATTTGGATGAGACAAAGAAGGATGACATGACCAAGTGCTACTTCCAACTAGGATTTATTGGTAAGATACACTCGCATATATACAGGCAAAATTTTGACACGAGACAAAGGATGACCGGAACAAGGGCAACTAAGTATTACTGGTAAAGTACAATCGTGTATATACAGAAACCGTGCGAACATCAGCAAAAAAAGCAAATTCCAGCACACAAAACAGTTATGCACCGGCACATAATAATATTTGTGACGCAGCTCATGCCCTGATGTACAAAGTATAACTAGAGATTTTTTTTTATTGGGTCAATTTCCATCGGCGATGGAGGAGGAGAGGGAAGGAAAAAGCCGTGCGAACAGCTTGACAAGCCCTATCCCCCCTCCTGGCTACAGCGATTGGCATAGCACTGACAACAACAACAATAACAAAAAAATAAAACGAAATCAACTTTTCAATATGCAGTACACAAAATAACAATCCAAAAATAGCAGTTAATACATTATACATAGTCATGCAAACAAAAGTCATGGGCACATGGAACAATAATAAGCAAGAGAAATAAACAGTATACATAGCAATATTAATTTGACGTAGTGGTAAATCGTACCATGGCAACGTAATACAACTTCTATATACGCGCTAATTATCCATAAAGAAAATACGAACGTATCCGATGTACAACGCAATAAAATTCTCACTTTAGATCGGAACTTTAGGCAAAATTCCCATTTTTTTCCTGGAGTCCCTAGGGAAAACTTTGTTCAACATATAAGCACGAACTACAGGGATTAAATTAATCAACTGTTGATAGTGCCTATAAGGGCCTATTTTTAGATTCGTGTCTATATTGGCTTTTTGTTGCCCTAAAAATGCCTTTTTAGGCTTGCTGAGTCCATTTTACGTAACGTGTTGCCCCAAAACATACCAACAGAGTCAACTCTTCAGAACCTATACCTGCTATCAATGTGCAAGGACATTAAAAATTCACAACTTAGTGACTCATGCATATGGATTTCAGTGGACAGGGGATTACATGTGTCCAGATTGAAAAAGTGTGAGGGCCACTCCAACTAGAAGTCTTTGGAGAGAAACTTCCTCCTATCGGAAACAGTACAAGGCAGGGAGCAGATGTAGAGGCAACTTTGAGGGCAGAGATTTTTTAGTCTTAAGAAAGCAGAAGGACCTTGAGGCAGTAATTTGGCAACGAGTTTGGTATGGTGAGGGGAAAATGTGGTCGGCAAAGTGGTTAGAAGCATTCAGGCTGTGTCTTTGCAATCTTGAATAGTGACCATGAATATGCTGGAGGACTCAAAGCATCTTCCTGTCCCAGTGCTTTACTGCGCTGATTAAGCTAGTGTGCATGTGTGTTCCTGCATTGAGCATTTGCAGTTTTGACAGTATAATGCACAGCTGAGAGTTTCAAAGGCAATTGGAGTGACAATAGCATGAGTACAGGTGACTATTGACATCTCGATGGGGAAGGCTTGCATAGGTGACTCTTCCTTCTCTCAGTGGAATGGCTGCTTCTATGGGCAACCCAAAGTGGGTATCGGAAATAGTAGTCATGGGTGTATAACGCCATGGGAACAGGTGTTCTGGTCAGGGAAGGCTCGCCATAAAAATAAGAATACAGCGCTATGACCACTCACAGCTGGATGAACTTCGCTTTGCTCTGATTAAGTTTGTGATGATACTGAGCTGGGTGTGTTCTAAGAAAACAGAGGGACAATAAAATACCACAACACTGCAAATGGCTTATCTGCCAATATTCTCGTCCTGTACCATCACTGGGTGCAATTAGGGCAGTTACAACTGCAGGAGGTGCATATAAGACAGGCTCACCACTTGCTGTAGCTATAAGGCCTGGGACGTGCAGTTATCAAACTTTACATGCCTTCAGCTTCCCGCTGATTTACGATTTAAAGGTTGCTCTTTTCACTATTTAGGCAATGTAAAATAGTATGCATGCAATATGTAATAGCATGTATGTAAGGCACTTGTATTTGGAAGCCCGCATCATACAGCTGCCTGCAAAAAATTTCTGCCCGTGCAAGCATCGCACTCAGCCATCAAGAGCGCAGACATCAAGGGCGATAGCAAGCTAAGTGCAATGGCTAATCTCGCCTTTACCATAAAACAAATTCTTCGTTAATGGGACTGACCTCTTCAGCTTTCATTAAAGGCTCTCTCTCTCTCTCTGTCACCGTGGAATTCATAGATGTACCGGAACACGGTGAGCTCGACCACGCCTCGTTTGCGCATTTACCTGTCACCGCAATAACAAGCCGAATGTGGTACGTCCAGCGTGGCACCCCAATGCACACAATCATTTCCACATCACTGAATTCGCTGCATCACAGCACGGCATATCCTCGCTTGGTGAACTCTTTTGCTGCATGTTGTTGCTGACGGCAACGTGACTTGTTTTCTTGTAGGATATGGGCGCGCACAACTAGTGGTGTCACACTTCGTCCTAGATTCTTCAGGGAAAAGATCGATGTTGTCGCCGTTTCACCTGCGAGGGCTCAAGGTGACGGCTTCATTCGTGAGCTGGCTCAAAGAAGCAGAACACGACGCCGAGGGAGACTTCGACGATACACTTCAACATATCACGCGGGTATCATCTACGTTGAAAGAAACCAACTCGGGCACAGAACAAATTCCCAGGGGCAAAATGACGCAATAACAACAATAAAAAAAGCGGCGAAGCGACCGTAGCTCACACACAGTGCCTTTGGCAATCGCCTCCAAATGCTTTGGCTGAAGCCTTGGGTGAAACTTCTGACCGCGGTGCATGGCTTCTTGATGCTATGCGCATGCCTTTGTGATAAAAGTAAAAACAAAAAAAAAAGCCCACTGCCCAGGAAGTGACGAAAACGCCTTTGCCACGTGACTTTTAACTGTGACGTCACGACCTCGATCTGTTGTTGGCCGGACAGGGCGTCCCCGGTGGGGCAGCCAACGTTTATAGAACCATAGAACCAAGGTCAGTTTTAAAACTCTCCGCCTCCGCCATACCAGCAATACGGCGCCCGAGCGACCCACAGCGCCAGGTGGCGTCGCCGTCGCAACCGGCTCCCTTCAGCCGCTGGGGAAGCACGAGCGAAAGCAGCGCGGGCCGCATCTGTACTGCCGTTGCGAGCGTTATCGCGAAATATGCCGATCACCGTGTTTATAACCTTTTATTTACGCTTGTAAGTGGTAAGTCTAGCCACATGTCACCGGTGCTACGGCGCTCAATCGGCGTCAACCATTGCGCAGTAGCCGCTTGCATTTCAAAGGCCGCGCGGCTTTGTGGCTGCACTTCCGCGTTCGTTTAGAGCATCGTCTGCCATTTAACATTTGCGTTTCTTGTTGAGGCGGCTGCATATTCTAACCCTCTAGGCAGGAAATGTGGCTGGTGCGTTTTGCAGAGACATTAGTGAAGGCTGGCAAACATATCGTCATCATTTCGTTAAAAAAGCTTTATCGGTTGAATAAAAGAACCAAAAAGTGGATATTTTTTTTTAGTTTCAATGTAACGAGATATTTTCACGGGATATCCCTCTTGGCGAAAAGAATAGGCTGTCAAGTATCAGCTTCGCGTGGTAATGGGACGACGATCGCAGTGCGCCCGGCACAAACCGTAGCTCTGTCTCCGCTGCAGTGCCTAGTAGCTCTGTAAATAGTGCAAATACCGCTAGCTATTATAATCTCCTCTACCTCGTGTCATTCCTTCGTGCCGGTAAATGAGATTATAGTAACTGTATTTACGCTATTGACAGAGCTTCTAGGCACTGCAGCGGAGACAGCAGCTGACCGAAATAGTTACTTCTTCCCCGATTGAAACACTTTTAAACGAAAAGAAGCTATCCCTCTATTTTCTGAACAACAACAACAACAACAACAAAAAACCAACATAACTTCTATTGTAATCTCTGCCAACATTCTTTCGCCAGCTCGCCAATGAAAAACGAACTCCTTCCATGTCTCTGAACGAAGGTTTACTGCTCGCTGCCAGCACGTCTAAATTTGCAGCACTTTCTTCGGCTCCACCGTTAGCGCTTGTTTTGGCTTTCTGTGCAGACGAGGTCTGTGCAACAATCTGCATGTTTCGGCGTGGAAATTTCTTTCTATTCGCCGGTGGTTTGGACTAAGGAAAGGAAGCAGGTTTGGAAATATTTTCGGGACACCTCCTTCGACGAGGCTCCACTTTCCTCACTCAGTTTCTACTTTTTCACTGTTAATGAAGTGGGTGTAGCTCTTTGCTATGTCCTCAGGGTAAAACTTCACGCCACACGCGCGATTTGGCTGAGAGGTTTCGGTCGAGACACGCATTGGCACGGTACCATATATCTACACGAAGGCCGAAGTAACTTGAAGTGCGAGAAAAGCGCCTTGCCTTTGAGTTTGGTTTCCCCTGTAACCACCCGTGCAACCGGGCGCCGGCATAGTGCTCGCCTAACCATCTACAACTGGAGTGCGCACGCACGCACGCGCACGCAAGCACCAAAGCTAAATAACTAAAAGTAGTACAAACAAAAATTCTTAGATTAAAAAACAATACAAATAAAACCGTTTAAAATAAGGAAATTGCAATTTTTTGGCGTAGGGCGGAGCGTAGGGCTATCGGGAATATTGTGTAGGGCGATGTAGGGCTTTTTGAGGTGCGTTGTGGGGCGATCCGGTCGACATTGGTTGGCAACACTGAGTTGACCTTGTCGGCTTTCAGGTGAGGGCTTACGTTGTGCAATTTTGTCAACACAAGCGAGCGTTCATCTGTCATTCCGATCACGCTTAAAATCGCTTTCTTGCTGTAGAGCGTGTTTAACGGTTTTTCTGTATACTGTGGCCAATCTACCATTGGTGACGATAGCGCCGTACCGCAGTGTCTGAATCCGACACCGTCGTTGGCATTTCCGTAGCACCGGTACCACGTCGACAAACGACCCAGCAAGAACTTTTTTTTTTTTTTTTTTCCTGCAGCCAAAACGTGTTACAAAAATTCGTAACGATGTTCCCACACTGCATGCATCGTAATGCACGCGCATTTTAGTGGCATCGTTTTGACGAGAACGACATCGACCGCGTGGCACTTGCCGATCGCTCGTGCTTTAACGAGCGCACCGGCGTTCGGGCCGAGGAACCTCCTTCATCGCAGAGTACGGCCGGTCAGAATTGGATTCCTTTGAGCGTTTGCCCGTCGTTGCGAGCGAATTTGGTGCGGTAGTAGGGGGTGGGGCATCTTCCACTGAGCGTCGCCAACTCGAGCGTTGTTTATGGGCCAAGAAATCTCGTCAGTTGCGAACCACGGCCGGTCAGAATTGCATTTTTGAGCGTTCGCCCATCGTCGCGAGTGCGCTTGTTGCGGTAGTCTGAGAGGGGTGGGGCGCCTGCTACTGAGCGGTGCTAATGTTGTTCGTTGGTTTAATTAAGTCTGCTTCTATTTAGATCATAACGGTGCCCGCAAGACCCAGTAATGCCATCTCCTATACTCCGTTTCATACATCAGGTGCAACGCTGTCAAAGCTAGCGCTCTTGTTTGCGCTGTGTGCTTCCGCGACCAAAAGTAGTGGGTTGCTTGCGGTGCGCCAGATACAATAAATGCTTCGCCGGCAACCTTAAAGCATAAATATTTATCATCAGCTTGACAAAAAACCGCCCGTGTTGCCGGACAAACGATCGAAATATGCGAGTTTGTATTTTATGTTTGTCGCTTTCGTATCAGGTTTTCCCTCTCCGCGCAACCTTGAACGCCGTTTTTTGTTTACTCTTTGAGGCAGGCAGCGTTGAAAAAATGGCGTCCAGCTCTCCAGCTTGGACCACGTCTCCTGTACGTATTTTTTCGAGGGTTTGCGCATCAAAGTTGTCAAATAACGCCAAGCAAGTAATTGCAAATGTGTGCGCCCGTACCAGGGTGCGTTTCCCGGTGAAATCTGTGCAGGAAGTACTGAGTGTTGTGAGCGAGGACACCGGAGTATCTCACCGTACCGTGGCGAAATTAGAGAGTTTTAGCAGTACGTTCGTTACGTTCGTTACGTTCGTTCCGTTGCTACCGGGTTTACCGGGACCCGACTGCGCATGCGCGCGTACGTACCGGGTTCTTTCCGTAGAGTGAGACGGAAAACGTGTTTTAGCACTCCGTAGCGTCGTACCGTTCGTTCCGTGTGACGGCTGATTAGCCGAGTAGTTGCAAAAATCCGCACGCTAAAAATACGTAAATAAACAACGCAGTTTCCCCTAAAGCATTGCAAATCTAAAATAAATCGCGCTCGGCCGGACGCATTGTGAGGCAGGGGCTGCGGTGGCGGCGACGGCACCAGAGCGAGCGCAGGTGACGACATGGTCGCGCGCCGTTCACGTGGAGGAATGGCCTTGGCCTTGCCCGATTGAAGCGCTAGACACATGTACATACAATTGGTACACGCGATTCGTATGCGACTGATCGTTACGACTGTCACCACGACTAGTCGTACGCGTGAATTTGAGACACATGGCCCGATGCGGGTGTGCGATGCCTCGTCGGCGCCGCTCCGCCCACTGTTTTTGCACCATGGTCAACTACGACGATCGCTGAGCTGAATTTGTAGATTCCGCGGGTTTGTACGCAAGAAATGGATAAAGCAGGCAATCGTGAAGCGTTTTCTGCATCGGAAACAGTCCGCGCACACGCCGGTCGCGCCTGCCAGCTCGGCACACTCAGCGGCTCGAACCGGCGCAGACCACGGTAGCAACCGCTTGTCGCTGTTCTTCCAAATCAATCTGATCACTAAAACGAAGTTCCACCTGCGAGAAAGTAGGTGTTAGTGTGGTGAAAAATTGTGCTAGGGATTGTTCTCGGGGCTTATTTTAAAAGCGGCGATCAGATATATCTGCCGCGATGCAAGCATATGCTGACCGGCCATGGATGCCGCGGCGCGCGGTGCGGCGAGTGGCCGAGAGATGGCGATACCTGCCTCGGAAGCATCGAAACAGGCTACGCAGATGTCTCGGTCACCGGTCGCTCACGGCAGTTGTAGCTCAAATAAAGTTTCACATGCGAGAAAGGGGATGATAGTGAGGTGAAACGTTGTGTTACGGAGTGTCATTCGCAGTTGCACATATAGCGGCGATCAAATATTCTCCAGGACGCTAAACCTAAAGTTTCTAACACCCGAGCAAGCCGGTTGCGGGCTCCGGATACGGTAACACGGAAGCAGAGCGCCGGGAGAGACGCCGGCCGCGTACGGAACAAATGGCGCATGCGCAGTCGGGTCCCGGTAAACCCGGTAGCAACGTAACGAACGTAACGAACGGAGCATACGTACTGCTAAAACTCTCTATTGAAGGCGGAGTGTCTGCGTGGGAATTCGGTGTCTCCAAAGAGAAGACCTCGCGACGTGACGATGTCAAGGACGCGGACCGTCAAGCATGACAGCTTCACAGTCCATGCCATCCGTCTGAATGTGAAGAGAATGTACGCCAAGAGGGAGATCCCGACACTGGACAGTGTGCGAAAGGCTGTCTACGAAGACGACGACTTGCCGAACTTCACGAAAACCACCTTGTGGAGGTTAATGAAGGACACGGGCTTCACCTATGATAGGAGAATACGGAATATTGGCATCATTGTCTGGCGCCGCAGGTACCTGCGGGCGATCAAGGAATTCGAAGGCACGGCAGGGGGGAATCGTTGATGAACTTCCCAGCAATGTGTCTCCTGTCAGTAGTGGCGGCTTTGTTCACGAGGGTCAACTGGTAGAGCTGGAGCGTGGACACCTTTCTATCCAGCCTGCTCGCGCTTCTTCATGCTGCGCCGATTCCCCGAAAAGGCTTTGTTACCGCGACAAAGCAAAATGTGTGTCTTCGTCCTGTGGTTTTGTCTGTGGAGTTTAACGTCACCAAGTGACCCGTGCTATGAAAGACCCTACATTGTAGTGCTGTCCTGTTCGGTCGTGAAGTGTATACAGCTGGAGCAGTCATATAACCTCTGCAAAAACGGGGTGGGCGACAGGAAGGAAAGTAAGAAGTCGGAACCCACCAGGAAATCGACCAGAGGTGCTCTTCTATAAATAAAGTTTGTTTTTTAAACCGCGAAAGTCAGCCTCCTCTTGGAATATTTGTGTATGACACACAACCGTATTGCCCCTGTATGCAATACGGTTGTTTGTCTCCATACAAATGTATGGCAACAAATCTCCAACTCATGAGCTAGTACTGTTATTTGTCGTCACATCATTCACCTATACCATAGACATTTCCTTGACACAGAAAAACGGGCCATATCAGGGTTCCGTATGTAAAAACAATTGACCTATCCATGATTGTCTTGCGAATAAGTGCCTAGCTTAAAGAGCTCTTTCTCCAATCACAAAAGAAAATATAACTCTTGCTTCCGGGGTGAAATATTGCAGTGAAGAAATAAATCACGCACAAGAATTCACAAAAATGTTGCATATATTCGGACTGGAAAGGGGCGAATAACAAATTTAAAATATATATTATGCGTTTCTGTGCCAGAAATCAGTATTCTAAGGTACAGAAATCTGTTTTTTGTCCTTTCCCATGAATAACAAATGATACGTTATTCGCACCAAGAGCTTCGGGCTACTCCAGAGTGCAGTGCCAAAGTCGGTTCCAAATGTTTCGGTAAAAACTGAACCCGTTGCTCTGCTGGCGGCCCGGTATAATCAATAACATGCTGAGTGTGTTAAGAGAGGCCCATAAAGAAGTGGATCGTCAGGGCAACGGCAAAAACGAAAGCTGAAAGCGAACACCTGTTGGTAATTCACCCTGGTTAGAGCAGCTGTGCTAAATAATTAATGAATAACGTGTTTTTCTTACACAAAGTTCTAGCTAGAATCAACGAGGTAGCTGACAATGGTATAGAATCGCGACAAAATAGCAATTGCTGGTCAAACATCGGTATGCATCCAGAACCCATACGTGCAGTTCATTTCCGCATGCGCGTAGTGTTTAAGTTACTGGGAACGAAATGAGATTTAGAATTGAACTCGCGGAAGATGTGATAAAAAAAAAAAGAAACGTCGGAACGCGGTTTCGAACCCATGTACTTCAAAATTCAGCGTCTTTTCTCCAGAGCGACGCGTTAGACCACTCGGCTACAAAACAGCGCGGAGCGATACACCTCCTTTCTTTGCGGACTACTTGTGTAGCCTTCACAGCGTTGCACTGACGCAAGCACGCACGCGCGCAGACGCTAGCCGCACAACGGCAGGTGTATCCCTCAGAACGTGCTGACCTCAGCCACCCGGTGCTCCGCGCGGGAGCCGGGTGCGACTGCAGCGCCATCAATGCGGCATGGTGCGGCGGCGCCGGGAAACACTTCGAAGTTTTACAACTGACCTTGGTTCTATAAACGTTGGGGGCAGCCATCTGCGAAGCGGAACGCCGAGCTCGTTACGTTCCCTCAGCCGAATAATACGCGACCGCCAGCAGAAGCGCGAAATCTTTCAGATCGCAGATAACACATCGCGGCGGCTCGTTCGCTCACACAATAACAAATTGAATAGAGCCCCTCTTCAAGTGGCACGAAGCCGCGTCGCTTGTCTAGCAGCCATGACAGCCGCCGTAGAGGTCACGTCAATGAGACGCCGGCATCACGGCTAGCCAACTACAAATGCAGGCGGAAAAACGCGAAAAGTCCGGAAACGCTGCCGATATATGACGCAAGCTGAAGCAATGAGGAAGCGCAACAGCGGTAGCGCATAGCAAATAAGCGGGCGTGACGGCGACATACCCGTTGATGCCGATTTTCACCATGTCCGAGCCGGCAGTGTCCGATTGGCTGAATTGGGTAAAGAATAACCTGCAAGGGAGAAGACGCTTTCAGGCAGGCACACAGGCTCAGGGGTCTAGAAGATTGCGAGAACAGTAACGATTGCACGGGAAAATGAAATTTCAAAGCGGAACCGGACTTTGGTTTGAGACGCCACGAAGAGGGAAAAACGCCTATGTGACGCCGATGCTTTGCCGCTAGGTAAAGCGAAGCCTATACTCCGTTTCATACATCAAGTGCAACCAGTCCGAGGTGACTTTTTGCTAGTTCCTCTTTGATTTACGCGCTCCAAGTCGCAGCGGCGCGGGGCAAGCAAAACACCCCTCCTTCTCTCACTGTTTTTCCCACTCTACCTCTTCCCGGCGCGACTTTAGGCGCGCATGCGCGACAGCGGGGTAACGGTCGCTGCAGCTGCCGGAGCAACAGCGGCGCCGGTGCGCGAGAGAAGCCGCGGGGCTCGCGTGCGAGTCGTAGAATAGCGGAAATATCGTGACAGCGTTCTGAAGACCACAGAAGAGCGGTTATATGCCCCATGCACAGGGACGAAGCGCAGCAAGAAGTGATTTTGCTTCGTGTTAGCAAAAGGTGAGACACTCGTTCGTAAAGCGTGAATTTCATCTGAACGATAGCGCCGGTGTCGTGAGCTGTACAACTACGTGTACCGTGTTCGATGTCAACTTGTGCTATTACCGTGTCGAACATCAGGCTTTGGCTACCAAATCTCTCTCTTTCTCTCTCTCTCTCTCTCTCCATATATATATGTATATATATATATATATATATATTATATATATATATATATATATATATATATATATATATATATATATATAAACTGGAAGCTATAAAGTTTTTCAATGAGCTAGTGAGAAATTCTTATGATGGAAGCATTTCTCTCGTACTTGGCTTGGCTTGCCACATAAACTAACAAAAAAGCAACGCCTCCTAAAATGAGGCATGAGTTGCATGAGTTTCGTACTGGTGCAGCGAGCACCAGCGGCAGTTCAAGCAGTCAACGCGCACTTTTGTCGCGTCTAGCAAAGAAAAAAAGATCAAGCAGATGCGGATATAGAGTTTCTCACTAGCTCTAAGCGTGATAAACTCTATGGGTGCGATATCGTCGGTATCGTCAGCAAAGCGCGCGGTGGTGGCGTGTTGTGTTCGTTCTATGCGTGCGACGCAAGCCGTCTGAGGAAAGTGTGATCAGTGATGGGTGATGGCACGATGACACTCTAAATTCAGGAGGTTGTGAAACTACTGTACCCGAAAAGTGATGACGAGTTCTACCGTCGCCCGGAATTACTACAAGACTGTCGTTTCCATGTGCTACGATTTCGATTTCAAAAGGCTGTTCGAATTGTCCCGAGCCACGTGTACCGTTTTGTTTGAGTGCGTGCTTCAAGTCGTCATCTTTTCCCCCCCAAGTTCCGTGTGTGGGCGCCAGCAGTTATCAGCGTGTGAGGCGTGTACGCTTGTGTACATTGGGTCGCAGACCTCTGTGTACGGCATCGCCGGGAAATTCGATGTGCCGGAATAGTGAACTGACGCGTGTTGTGACCGTTTTTGTGAAATCTCTTCACTCGATCAGCGATGGCGCAATATGCGTGTCCGACAGCGTGTAAAGGGCCCGCATCATGACTGGATTCCTAGCCAAAAGCAACAGAAAGCAGGCATACCCGAACACCATTGGGCGCATACAAGGCGTCTGCATCCAAGAGAGCAAACATTTGAACGTCTCTATCGGCTTCCCGGGACTCGCTTACGACGGCCGAGTCATGCGGGAAAGCCCATTTACAGGTGCACTATCGGCAGTGGACAGGAGATACACCCTCGGAGACAGCGCCTATCCGCTGTCTCTTGTTTAGCTAATTAATGACACCCTCCAAGGACAACACAAGCAACTTCCCAAGCTGGAAGAAGAAATTCAACAAGCTGCGCGACCAACAGAGAGTGGATATCGAAAATTCGGCTGGCGCCTCGTAGGTGTTGTGAAACCCCCCCCCCCCCCTCTACCCCAAGACGGCCGCCGCGAGAGCAGTCGGTCTTGATTTTGCCTAACCGGTCAAACCATGCTTTACGGTCAAACCACAACAACATGCTTTACTGTCCTGCGGCTTTCTGAAACAGCGCTTCAGGATGTTGTACCTTGTTGACGCAAAGACCGTGGCACAGTCTTCCTTTATTACGATGACAGCCTGTGTGCTGGAACCTGAACGTTCAAGCACTGACCGATAACACTTCAAAAACTCTGGCCACAGGATTGGCTTTGCAGGTGCAAAGGTGATTGGCACCAAAACAAATTACTTACAGAGATGAGTCCTGGCACATACAAGGAACTTAGAGAGTGCTGAATAGAGGTGCTGTTCCCCCCCCCATTCACGCCCACGGTGTCAGATGTACTACAGCAAGAAACGAGTACAAAAAGAAAAAAAAGGAGTTACTGCATATAACTGCTTCTTTATGGTTGAAATCAGTTGCCCCTCATGAAGGAGCCGAGCAGGCTCTGAAAGATTAGGACCACTTTTAATTGGCCTCTTGCTCCATCTTGATCTTTGTTGGATGCTGTTATCCTGCATATTGGTGGCAAAAAAAGACAGGCATTTCTGCAACGAAACCGTAGCAGCTTTATTGCCCCTTCTGTTGCCACTTTATAAAAGCGATAAGGGGTCCAACATGCCTTCGTCTTTACGGCATTCAGCCATTGCTGGCTGCAGCCTATTAAGTGCCTGAATGACGCTGCTGTTATATATGTCTATTCTTGTCTTGTTTGCAGCACAAGTCATGAGAGGAGCATAGCTTATGACGAGCAACCTACGGCATTGTAGCGTGCTCGTGACGGCAATGCCCACAACACAGTAACGTTTTTTCTCGTTCGTTTTACATGCAGCTTTTCATAAATTCCTGGCGAAGATCTTCACATCATAAAACAACTCGAGAAAACGTTTCTTAAACAATGTGTTTATTTTAGTTCACCAGGTCTTGACATTCTTTCAAGTCATTGGGATCATTCAAAGCGATGCAATAAAAATACAGTTCCAAGAAATACAACTAGACTGATGAAAATAAAACACTAATGCATAAAAAGTTTAAATGCAGATTACACAAAAAATATAGCGCAAGCGTAACATATAGCGACGAATATAACAAAAACATTGCTTTGTTGGAACAAAAATCTTGCAGCATGCCGCCGACAAATTGCTTGTTGAAAATGCCACGGTTACAAAGCTGTAGATTACATGATAGACCGAGGCAAATAAATTAAAAAGAGCCTTTGTACAACTTCTGATAGGCAACAGAACTGACAATACAATCTTAGCCACGAACTACACCTGCGCTCATGCATTACATACTTCGGCATGTGTACGCGGATCAAAACATCAAATATTGCAATGCAGAAAAGAAACATCACACACACGAAGGTAGATCACTACTACACAGAAATGCTGCTTTGCTAGGCAGCACTGTGAAAAAAACAGTAGACTGCTTTGCTACACGACCTAAAAATTCCAACTAACAAATGCATCGGAAGAACTACTAGTATTCATATGAAAGACATTGAGTAAATCACAGGAATGAGATCAAGTGCAGTCCCTGCTAAAAGAAAAAAAATTACGTAGCGCTGTTTAGTACATCTGCTTGCTGTGGAGCTTCAGGTGCTTGTGTTCCACGGTCATGTTAAGGCAAGTGCGTCCAGTAGCTGCGAATGCAGACTTGATGACCAGCATGGAGTTGAGATTCTCATTTCCAAGCCTATTGCGCTTTTTGGTTTTCACGTCGGCCATGTGCGAAAAAATTCTCTCAGTAGCAGCATTGGAGTGGGGCAAAGATAGTATCAGCTGAGCCAAGGTTGCGATGTTGAGGAACTCCTGCTTGTTTCCGAACGTTCTCATTTGATGTAGATCGGCCCAGAACAAAGCAGCTGGTTTGTCTTCCAACGTCAACTTCTCATCCTTGCTGAAGTAGGAAGGCAGCATTCTCCATTCCTCCTCGACTCGGCTGGCATCTGGCAGTAGGTGTGCGTAGCGGTTCTGTAGCGTCGGCAACGCAGGTAGCTTCCTTCTAGCTTCTGCGCTGAGGGCTGTCTTGGGGGTCACGAACTGCACTTCATGAAAAAAAGGCCCGGAAACTGGAAGCCTCTTTTTGACCTCAACGGCGGCTGTCTGATAAAACGACAGACAGCGAATACGAAGATCGCGGACCTCAGCGTCCATTCCAGCTTCAGCACACTTCTTCAGCGCAGAATTGCACCCTTCGCCCAGGTATACCTCTTCAAGTGGCAGCAGAACTCTTGGGTCCATGGGATTTACGTCATCCCTCTCGAGAGCAGACGGCTGGACAAAGTTCTGCAGCAGACATCGGAGGAGGCGTTGACTCTCTGCCTGGAGTTCCCCTATGAGGTTTCCGTTACTTTGAAAGAGCGCATTAAGCCTGTTAAAAAAATTTAGCACGAATTTCATAAACCTGAAATAGGCCTCTGTGGCACAGTTCATGTGGTTTAGAATGGATTCGGCGGCCACTATTCGGTCTTCCACTGAGGCTTGCAAGAAAAGGAGTCGCAGGGTTTCCCATTCTTCAAGTACACGCTCAACACACGCATAAAGCACGAGCCATCGGGTCTCGCATGGCCGCAGAATCTTCTTTTTCTCAGTGTGGAGGAACTCCTGTAGTGCCGATAGTTGAGCTTGTCTCTTGCTGCTCTGACTGAAGTAGTTGGAGATGTTTCGCAGAAGGTCTTCCAGGTATCTTGGAAGCTTCATTGCGGCTTTGCTGGCCGCGATGTGGAGGGAATGGCAGATGCATCGAATCAGCACGAAACTCCTGTCTGCCTTGTGCTGAAGTTTTTGGGCCAGGGAATTATGCTCGCCAACCATAACGCTGGCGTTATCACATGCCAGGCCTAGGATGTTTGTCAAAGGAATCTTTTTTTCTGAGAGGCAGTTTTCAACAGCTGCTGTGAGAGCCTCTGCGGAGCAATTTGTTGCATCCATTGGGATCACTTCTAGGAGTTGTGTTACTACATCTCGCTTCTCTTCAGAAAAATAACGTACAACACAGCACAGAAATTTTGTGCTCGAGATGTCCGTTCCCTCGTCCACAAAGAGCGAGAACATTGAACTCCTCAATGAGTTGGAAAGTTGCTCCGTTTCTGATGCGGCCAGCACATTCTTAATTATTGCAGTGCATTTTGTTCTGTGCAGCTGCACCTCCCGAGCAACGGGCGAGTCGGGGAAAATTTCATGGACTAGCTCCCCGAGGTGGTTAATCGCGCTGAGCGACAAGTTGTGCTCCGCCACAAATGCAGCCAGTTTGATTTCCGCGGTTTTCACCTTGTTACCATGGGAATCGACGGGGCCGGTTGCAAACATCGATGTTAGAAGGGTCTGCTTTTGGAGGCCTGCTGCGGCTTTTTTGTGGCCCGCTGTGTCGGCATGACGCAGCAAGTCACTGGATCCGGCACTAATGTATGCGCCGCAAGCCCTGCAAAATGCGCGCAGGGGGTCACCGGAGGGTGCACGGGCTAGCCATCCCTTGAATTCCGGCTGCTCCAACCATGCTTCTCGAAACTTCTGCTTTCGTGCGGAGCCTGTGTCTTTTGTCTGCTGCTGCCTTGCACCTTTAGCTGGTGATGGGCCAGGTTCCTCGTCGGACATCTAGAATAACATAGAACAAAAAGAAGATAACTCTGAGTATTTTTCAGTAGAATTAGTACATTGAGCATTTCATCACTGCTATTTGTATATTGCATAACCATAATTTTTAAAAGTAACTCCCGGACAACTTTTACTGCGCCGCAATTAAATGGCGCGTGAGAAATTTCCCGCGAGATTCAGGACTAGTCCACGTCGTCCGTTTATTTTGAAGGAATTAGGAGGCTAGCCATGGACACCCGCCCACACTACAACTTATTTCCTATTTAGCTGTTCGAAGTGACGAATGCGTACCGCCAAACATTTACACCAGTGGCCACACATATTTAGCTCTGCTGCCATTCAGGCTGCTTTTGTTTTTAATTTTGGTCCATTCTTTCGATGTGGATTGCTGGCAAGTCAGCTTTATTTACGCCATTCGCCATTACGAAGTAAACACAGACACTACCAATTGCATCCACTGCTAAAAGGATCATCGACAGAGTGGCCACCGCATTCCGCACAGCGGAGACTCTGAAACGTGGCGAGCATTGGATAGGGGAGGCGGGGTCACAGCACGCGACGCGGTCGCAGCCGCGTTTCGTCTGCTACAGCGCGCCGATGACGCTCATCTTGCAAGAGTTGGGAACGCACACTTTAGAAGGACGAGTGGAAATAAATTAAAAAAAAGTTTCTGTACTATCTAGAAAATAGGATCACCTATTAGAGGCATTTCTCACTGCTCGTTCAATCGAGGGTATGCTTTTATAATCAGTTTTTTTTTTCGCCATACAGGGCTCGCGCAACGATGTAGACACTGCTTGTAATTGCTGCTGTGTCTAACACCAATAAGATTTGTTTGCAACGTTTTTTTTTTAAATTGTGCACGCTATGAAACAATGCTAAACGCAGTCCATAAACGCAACGGAACATTGACAGCGTCCTTGCTGGCGTCGTGATTTTGCTTCCTGCGCGGAGAGTCTTGCAAACCTGTTTTTTTTTTTTTTGCACGTATAGCGTTAAACCTTGCGGCTTTTTTTCTGCAGTTTTTACTTGGGTAACTCAGCGTTGCCATCAGCGCTATTGTTTGTCTTTTAATGAACTGGTTTGGAGCTAAAACAATTCCGTGATCTGCGCTGCCGCAGAACTTCCGAATCGCGCGCTGGAGCCGTATCGCCGTGCGTAGGGCGGACGTCGCCGCAAAAACGGAAGTAGCGTCTCGAGCGGGGCCAGTTGGTTCAATCTGAAGATACAAAACAGCGCAAAAAACGAGGGCTAAGAAAGAAGCCCTTCTTTCTTAGTCCCATTTTTTTGCGCTGTTTTGTATCTTCTGCAAAAACGGACTCCGTGAAACGACGTCGAGCACGCCGCGACCGGACGTTGCCGCGAACACGGGCGCAGTGAAACGACGTCGCACACGCCGAGACCGGACGTCGTCCGGCTGATGTCGCCGCGAACACGCGCGCCACGAAACGACGTCGTACGCGCCGCGAACGACCGCCGTCAGGAGGACGTCGCATACGCCGCGATCGGACGCCGTACGGCGGACGTCTCCGCGACACGCGCTCCATGACACGTTGCCCTACTCGTCCCTTGAGAACCTCACAGCGAACACCGTACCGCCGCGAACCAGCGTATCGCCTCGCGTCGACTGGCCCCGCAACGAAAGCAGGCATCGTGAAATTTTACCCCAGTCACGGGCTTAAGTGCTGCGGTAATTTTTACGACTAGTAGGATTAGTCGACACAAGGCGACATGCTTTGCGCGCGAGTTTGGGAACTGCGGAGCACTACACGAAAGTGTTTTAGTTCTGAACACTTAAGAAATAAGTATACCCTTTTCTAGCAACAGAGAGGTTACTATAGGCGAGACTCGCAGTGGCGTAAATCATGGTAGGGTCAGGGGGGTCCTCCCCCTGCAATGTTTATGGATTTGCGCCACTGGGTAGGAGAAATAACGTCACCAGCGAGGGCGAAAAATTTTCTTCCGGAAAACAAGCGCCAATAGAGAGAGAGAGAGAAGGCTCTTTAATGTAAACTGGTGAGGTCAGCCCTGCTAGGGACAAGGCTTGCTACACCAGATGGTGGGTGACTACGTTGATGAGTGATGAATATTAGACATTAGGGTTACCGCAGGAAGAAGACAAACAAGAAGCGTTGAAAAAAAAAAAAGGAAAATATCATTTACCTAAGAACAGGGCTGAATGAGCCCTACAACATGCATACGAAACAAAGAAAAAATAAACATGTTCATACGTTGTTTACGAGACACCAAACAAAATTATTTTAATGACAATTCTGTGAAGGAGAACTTCGCCCTGTGCATTTTTTTTTATGAGTAGAGAAATCTTCAAACCGATAAGCCTTAAAACGCAAGGCGTACGAACAATGTAAATCAAGGTGAAATGCGGCTCGCAGCAAACATGCTGTAAAAATCTAGGGATCCAACACCGATATCTTTTTTTTTTTTTTGTTTTGTTTTCAGCCTACTCTTGGAAGCTGAGGAGCAACGGCGCGCCACAGCAGACGACACGCGGATAAAGATTCTCCCGCCTCGTGCGGTCTGCGCTCATGTACCGGCGCGGTTTCTCCGCTCTTCGCGGAGCGCGGCGGGTACGCGCTAGATTGTTCCCTTTAGCAGTGGATCCATCTATACACTGTCAGAGACTTGTACGGACCAGATAAACGATCTACTTTGTTCCAAACAAAACGAAGTCATAGTCTGGCAATCGAGCAGCATTCAGTAAAACATTTCAGCTCAAACACCTGTATTGAAAAAAAAAAAAAAATCACTACAAACACTATTGACAAAATACCTCTTATAAAGTAATGTTCGTTGAAATGGTATCGAGTGAAAAGCGTTCGGCAAACTGCTCGACCTCAGAATGCTGCCTTTACCAGATTTCACAGTCAACAACAACGAAAGAATATTAATAAGGACCGATTGACGAAAACACTGGGATGTATTAAATTTGAATAATTGTGCGCCCTAACCAGCATTAAGAAAAAATTTCAAGTACTCACGGTTGGTCGCCCCCGTCAGTTCCAGGGTTCCAGGGTGATGAGGCAAGTGGCGAGCTCGATCTTGTTGCAAACGCTTATAACCACTGCTAACAGGATGACGGCCCACGTAATACTAGCGTCCTCAATCCGGCAGAGTACAGCTCTCGATCACTGCCAGAATCGACTGCACCCAGATGCGGTCACTAGCGCGGTTTTTATAGAGGGAAATCTAACCGTCAAAATTTTGCGCACGAAACAATTTTTCGAACCAAGTAAAAATATACAAAAACTCCGAGAGACAGACAGAGAGAGAGAGAAACAACTTTATTAATACTCAAGGATCAGGTGAGGGGGTGGGGGCGGTCCAGAGGGCCGCCGCGGCTACCAGGGCCCGGATGAAGTCCGTTAGAGGAGAGTAGCGGTATGCGCCAGGGGCCCGCGACGCATGCGCGCTAAAGCACTTGGTCAGGCCTCTCGCTCATTGGTGGGCATAATACCAACTGTCATTTTGCACACGGAACGATAGGTTTTGAATTCCACAAAACAGCGAAGTCCATCCGAGGCGAGCGGCGGCACGCAGCCGGCGCGCATGCGCACAAAGGCTGCGCAGTGCGCAGAGAGGCAGTTGCGCCGCACGCAGTCAACGTCCGAATTGAGCGCGAACGCGATAACTGCAACGCGTAATAAATGTTTTCACCACCACCACCTCACAAATGAGGCAGATCACAGCTGATTTATGGCGCAACTAAATTGTAATATGTCGTTACTTCGAATCTCTAACTAACACGGCGCAGAAATTCTAGTGGCGGGATGCGGCCAGCTAGGCGTGCTTATATTACGGTCACCGTCAGGGTCGTCAAAGATATACCCAAAGTGCGCCTCGCGGCTTGCTTCCTTCGTGCCCCCCCCCCCCCCCCCCAATATTTTAAGGCGAGAGTCTTGTATGTCTCACTGGAAGTTGATCTCTAATGGCCTCAGCGTCGGCCTGAATGATGCAAAAACCTAACTGAACCAAGGAAGGACGGAAGCGAACCAAAACATGCCAGCCGTGTTTTAAAGAGAAATAATGATTACTAAATGCATTAATGATCCATTAGTGATTAATAGTAATGATTAGTGGGGTGGGATAAATGTGGAATAAGATATATTACGGTGGATAAAAATGATAGAGTGGAATGATGCTTGACTACGGATTGGTACTAATGATCGCTAAGGTATAATTAAAGTAGATTAAGGTGGATAAACGAAACAAACATGAATCAGGATGAATTAAGGTGGAACAAAATAAAGATAGAATAATGACGTATTAATAATTGATACCAGTGCTTACTAAGGTGGACTAAGATGAATAACGCGAATTGAGGATGACGGTAGGACAAAGGGGGGTTAGCATAAATTATGGTGGATTAAAATTAGGGTAGAATAAAGTAGACTAAGAATGATTTGATTGGATTAAGTTGGATTAGGACGACAAAATAGCTTGGCTGCTGTGTCGATGTGTGGACGTCACAGTAGTACATCATGCTTTCGACTTAGAAGCTAATAAAAAGACTTGAGTGTCCGGATAAATTTTTTTTTTCCGAGCAGCGCTCGTAAGCGCGACGGTTATATCTGCTGAATGTCTCCCTTCTCATCTTCCCCGCTTCGGTTACTAACCAAAGCAGCCTGATGGAGGAGGAGGAAAAACTTTATTGTGAGCCTGGTGATGTGGGTGTCCATGGGGCGACCGTGCTGTCTCGGCCCTGGACAGATACTTATTCCTCAAGTTGCTCAGCGCGCACGCCCCGGAAGCCCAAGCAACGTGCTAAGCCGCGAAAGTGCACGCCCTGTTTGTGAGCGCAAAAAGAGCACGTGATCATTTGAGCGGAAGGAAGCAGAAGCAGCTGTGGAAAGCCGGGCTAGATGAATATGGTTCATGGCTGGAACTGCGCGAAAAAAAAAAAAAAAAAACTGGACCGGGTGTGTGTTTTCTTCCCTGGTAGGTTTTTTTTTTTTTTTTGTGAGTGTGTGTGCGCAGTTCCAGTCATGAAAGAGACAGAATGGCGGCTGAGGGGAGTTTTTATTATGCACTGGCAAGATAGCGATGTGCTAGCCACTAATAGCGCATTACTGATTTTTTGAAGAAGCCGCCATTAAGAAAACTAAGCGAATAGTGCAATAACCTAGGGGAAAAAAAACGATACCCTTCCCTCCGCTATGGAGGTTTTAACCGCCTTGAGGTGCGCTCTCACTTGCAGCGCCGTGCTGCGCGCGCAGAACCACCGCCGTTTTTTAGAGGCCACACTAGACAGATTAGTTGGGCGTTCCGGGCGTTAGCGTATTGCTGGGCGTAAAGCGAGCGTACGCTCGTCGCGACGCGCCCATGGATAATAAGAGGAAGTGAGTAATAGTACTCATCGTGTATCTTATTGGTTCTACACCCGGTGAAGTGCATCACTAAACCGCCCTTCCAGCCTACCCGCTGTTTCAATTTGCGCGTCGCATTAGCGCATGCCATGTTTTGTATTTGTCGCATGGTCCTGCCATATTTCAGGCGAATAAGTGCCGAGCACTGCGTTTGCTTCAACTTCATTGCGTCGTGCGGTTGAGCAAAACAATCGCGATGTATCATAGTTTTCCCTAATACTGAACAAGGTAAGAGGGTTTTTTTTATCGTACTTGCAAGATTTTTACAATCGAAACCATCGTGAACGTATTGAAAAAAAAAAACCGTTCCAGTTTTCCTTGGTTAGCCACGTAAAGTTAAATTTGGGCTTCGCGGTGGTCAACAATTGGCGCCGCAAGTTAAATGTGGTACTTCGCGTTGTGTTCAACAGCGCCACACGCGTTAGTGCACGCTACGAAAAACGCTAAAACTTCGTCGAGCGTTTTAGGTACAGCGTTTTTCGTAGCGTGCGCTAACGCTTGTGGCGCCACCTGTTGAACCCAACGCGAAGTACCCAAATTTAACCTTGCGGCGCCACCTGTTGAACCCAACGCGAAGTACCCAAATTTAACTTTTTTACGTGGCTAACCAAGGCAAACTGTAACTGGACGTCGTTTCTTTTTTTTTTTTTTTTCAATGCGTTAACGCTGGTTTCGACTGTAAAAATCTTGCAAGTACGATAAAATATACCCTCTTACCTTGATTCAGTATTAGGGAAAGGTTAAGTCTCCTGCCACGCGCGTGGCACGAGCTGCGCCCCCCTGGCAACAGCTGCTGCCACGCAGAAGTGACGTCAAGCTAAAGTAATCACGTGACTTCCTGTGACGTCACAAAACAAACGTCATATTTACGTCATTTGATCATGCCACTTTTTTGTGTTGACGACGGCAGCCGGGTGTTCGCGTCTTGTGTCCCGATGTTCTCCGCCCGTGGTTCGAATGGCAGGCCTGACGCATCGTTACGTCCTTATCTCCCTGTACAGCGGCTGCCTCGCGGCGCTTTTTTCTTGTTGGGAGGTGTGCTTGTAATTATTTAGATTGGGTATTTTTTGTGAACTTGCTGTTGCACGTCTTGGTAAGCCTAACGCATTGTTTTCTGCACGCTGCTTCGCCCCGCTTTTTACATGCTCCTAGAACTGTACTGTTGTCGTTTAATATTTTGTAAGCTTCACGTTGTTTTGCAGTTCGCGTGCTATTTGCTTTACGCGCCTGCATTTGTTGTCTACTTGTGCCTCGCTTCTTCCATGCCAAGCCTTGTGTTCTGATTCTGGAGTGGTGGCTCAATTATAAAACGTAGGGATCAGTATTTTCCATCGCGTCGCGCCGTAGCGAGCGACGTAGTGTCAGCGTGTGCACGAATCGAGTGTCGTCAGGTAGCGCACGGCATCATCGAACGCAATCCGATCTCGCATGTAGCTTCTGCAATTTTTCCCCCGGGGCAGTAGTACTGTCGCCGAGAAATGTATCCTGACTATTCCACAGAAACGATCTGTGCACGTAGCGCTGCAGAATCCGTGCAGGGAGCGCAGTTGCACTTCCGTGGGTGGAGCCCAACTGCCCGTCCAAAGATATATCTATTCAAGATACCACTGAAACCATTCGCTGACTGGCTGGCTTCTTGTGCAAGGAGGCTCAAGCTCCAACTGTGCAAGCATGGGAGAAGTGCAGCCGATAAGATCGCCGTGTGAGCCAAGTTTGGAACTTCTGCTAATAGTCCTTTAAAAGTCTGGTGTGCATAAGGTTAACAAGTGACAATTCAGTTATTGTTCATCTATGCTCAGATTTGTTGCTTAGTACCATTGTGCTTTCAACTTAGGAAGTCTTAATGAAATGATAGGCAAGGCTTAAAATTACTGCTTGGCTCTTATTTCCCTTTCCTTCGCTCCAGTACCTTTCGCCTCCTCTAACCTGGTTAGGCAACAGAACTTCCTCCTGCATCTGCTTTGAGTATGTATTTTGATAGGCTCGTTCCTTCTTTACTCTTGTGTTTGGCTTGGTTGGAATTGAACATAACCAGGCACAATACTTTCATTCACTCTCAGCAGGATGGGCTAATGATGATGAGAGCTTATCTCGGAGGCTTGCAGTCTTTGCACAAATTCCAAGTGGCTGTGACATCTATATGCCCATCCCAAGCACTCTGCGGAGTTCAACTTGACACTAATGCTTGTATTCGCAACTGGTGAAGCGTGCTTAAGCGTCTACTGTCAAAGCCTTTGGGGTAGTGAACAGGAAGAGTTTCCAATTGTGAGGGGACGTTTCACATTCTATTGCTTTTTAACTCCGCACTGTGTAAACTGTTTTGGAAAATTGCTCAAGTGAATTTACTTAGTGGTAAGGGGCTTTATAAAATGTCCCAACAATGATGCAAGTCTCGTCAGAAGCCAGCTGCTAGAAAACACATTCACAGGGTTGTGTGTTGTGTGCCCATTAGCTGTTTCTTTTTCTTCCACAAAACGGGCACTTAAACAATCCTTTAAGCCAACAGGCGTAAAAAATAGTTCATCAAGTACAACTTCGGGGTAATGGTTGGTGTCGAGCGTGACATTGCCCACTCCCAAGAGTACTTCTTAATTCCTTGTGCAAGAACTGGAGCCAAGGCCACGTGCGTAGATGTGAATGTCTGTCGGTGTTTGTGAAAGTTGCAGTACAGCTGGAAGGTGTATGGATCATGGGTGGCTTTAACAATAAAATGACTGCTGAACGTACTTTTGCTCTGGTATCAATGAGCAGCATGTGAGCATTGATAAGTGCTTCACTGTTGACATTTTTGTTACACAAAAGCAGGCCATGTTAAGGCCCCCTGGCAAATATTCATGAAAAACACTGGACCAAAAAGCTGCCAACATATGGAAACCATGTTGATCACAGCACCTTTCCTAGTACTTCAGTACCGTTTATCAGTGCTGTGTTTTTTCCCCCCAGCTAGTAAACTATCCCAGCGTTGCACCTTAAGCCAGAAATCAAACACTTGCTTGTCAATGACAAGTGATCTGCCAAACTTCCGTGTCTATGCAAAAAGTGAGTAGCTCTACTTTCTCTGCACTGTTTGTGCTCTGAAGTTCCATTTCTAAACAAAATGCCAGGGTTCTTCTGGAAGATGCACAGCATTAAAACCTCAACAAAAAAGGAATAAGCACGCGATACTTTCTTGCACTACACTCGAGCCCTGCGGGAAAGCGAAACCAGCAAGTGATCTTTTTCTACAAAGCGCTGCAGAGGAGCCAAGAAAAATATTCCTTTTTGCGGACACCAAAGCTACGCTGGAAAGCCAAAATGTGTGGTGTCTGTTAATGCAGATTAGCTGCAAGACGGGCATGTTCACGCAAAGATTTATGAACCAGGCTGGCGGGGTAACAAAATCATTGAATGAGGTTACAACAAAATGTGTTATGAAAAATGATATAATACTGTTTGCTATAAATAGCAATTAAAAGTATAAAATGGTTCTGACACCAATTAAATGGCCTGTTGGAAATCATTGGCAAAACCTAAAGAGCAACATTTCATACAGCTGCAATTGAGAAATAGTAAAGCGTGGTTGGGGCCTGAATTCAGCAGGCATGCTCCAGCTGAGAATGTATAATTGCAGAGCAAAACAATTATAAAGGCCTAGGGAAAAGGTGAGCTTAGTTGAGTTTACCACCAAGGTATTTGGTAGAGAGAATAGTTACAAAAATAAAGAAGCAACATGGGAAGCTTTATTTTCCCTGATTTAAGTTTATCAGCACTGAGCTTCATGTTCTGCATGTCCCATTGAAGAATGTTACACCTGCATGCACTCGGCACATCACATTTTACGGTATAACACAGTTTACTTCGAACATAGGTAAATAAGAGAATATTGCATAAGCAGTTCATTTATACGTGAAATAGAAACAGCAGGGTTTTTAAAACGAAGCCCGTAAGTGTGCTGAATGAAAGGGACCAATGATGAGTTTATGTTGTCACTAATAACAAATTTCAACGACCTTGTCAGAAACAAACCCCTTCCATGGAGGGACTGTGTGTAATCAAGATTTTTTTGATAAAAGGTTGTAAATGCCCTGTAAATGTATGTCAAAAGGTATTTTAACGCCCTAGTCGTGGCCTGTGAGTCATCGGCGCTTTTTTCTGGTGTTTAGATGATCAAGGGCTGTTGTACGGGATCCACCTTCTCTTCTCACTTTGGTCACCATCTTTCTTAGTCACTGCATTCATGTGCTTGGTCAGGGAGCTAGCAAGCGAGGACGACAGTCGGCACCAACTATCAGCTGAGTTCCTTCAGGCTGGGACAATTGCTGGAGAGGCTAAACAATGTTTTTAAAATCCCTGAGAGCTTTCACTTTTTGTTTTGTTAAAGAACATTTAGGCAACCCTTCAACTGTCCGAAATAACAAAAATGACTATTGTGCCCGTTAAATAGTTAATCTACGCACAGTGAACGATGGCACAAAATCTATCAATGCGAACCTACCCTTTGAACCTGCTTAATATTTAGCAGAGACTCACTCCATTCATTAGCTGTTTTATGGCACTGTGGGTGGGCTACTGGTTTCCACCTATGGAGCCTGTGGGCCGCACTAGTTTCCAGTCGTCCTGGCAAATGTTTTTGGAGACTAGCACTACCCTGCAGTGTACGAGCCATGGATTCCTTGGGTTGGCCATGTGAAATTCTAGTGAATCGTTACAAGCCACCAAAGAAAGTGAGCATTTGTTTATCGACCACTGTTTTGTGGCCATGAAAAGTTTCGTTCATTAATTAAAAAGACTAACAAATGAGATCAATTTTATTGCAAACTTCAAACAAATAACTGGTATTACAGAAAATGTGTAAAGCAGCTGGAGCTCCATAGCCACTTTCCAGCTATTTCTCCATGCCATCAGAGAATCTTGTTTGTGCGACTAACAGATACCGACCTATTCCACTGCAAAGAAACATAACTGGGCGATTGCAGTGGGGCCTCTAGTTCCGTTTGATCATATCACTTGAGTGTTTACGTACAGTTAACATACTGATGACTGTGTTTATAGTGCATGCACATATAACATCAATGTAGTTTGAAATTGGGATCTTTTGCACCATTTCTTTTTGTTAAATTCGCCCCATGATAGCCTTGACGTTTGCCTATCAATTACATTTGCAGCATGCTCGCTGCTTATACCTGTTTACACAAACAATCCGTAGATGCTTTCACGTTCCAGGCACATCTTAAGATTCTCTTTGACGTTGCTTATTGAGCCTGTGCAGAACCCATAGGTTTTCATATGCTGGAGTGCATGTAGGTGTATTAGACATGATGGCCGGCCAAGCGTATACCCTTCCTATTGCCGTCTCTACAGCCTCTTCTCTGACCCTATCGTCTGGGTGTGTGTCCTGAATTAACTTCCTTTGCATGAGGGACTCAGTCAAGTCTGGCCAACATAGCGTACACCACGGTACAGTGAGACGTGAAAGTTATACCAGTGCAGTGGCTATGAGATGAAGCGTCTAGCTAGTCTACCTTTTGAAGGTCGCAGGTCCTAAACTGTTGTAGAATCATGTATCCTACTACGAAATATTTGGTTTCTACTAGGAAATCTTTTTAAGCGCTGAATATCACGCAATTATGATCCTTGTGGCGCATGCTCACAAGACTTTTCTGCTCATAAAACGTATCGTGGGTGTAAAACAAATTTTAAGCTACAATTTCGCCCACTAGAAAATAAGAACTTCCCGATTTTCGAGTTTTCCTTGCTAATATTTCAGAAGAGGAGATCTACTGTAGTGGTACGTACGTGGTACATGTGTGGGGACACCAAAGATTACCTTTCCTATTCTCGGCGCAATTGTCTGTAATTGTAATGCGCACATGTGCCTAGTAAAAAAACGGTTGCCGCCACTACCCTTCGTCCTCGGCACTGTACATTCTGATTATCTTTTGGCGCTGCTAAGTTGTCTTCATTTCGAGAACACACACCGCGATTGCAGGTCGCCCATTTAAGCATTCTGGACTTGCCGTGGTGCAAACTGTTGATAGCAGATGCCGCCGCGCCGACATGCGTCGGAAGGTTCACAGAATTACGCTCGGACGGTGTCTTTTCTTGTGTGGAACGTAGCTTGTTCGAACGAGGCCAGTCGGCTGTGCGATGTCGTCTCACGTACGCTGAAACTGTACGCAGGTACCATCGGCGTACACCAAGCAGAACCAAGCGGTCACAGGTCAACATTACTCGAGAGCGGCTATTTTGCTGCGGTCTGGAAAGGCTGGCTGGGTCCCCACGCAATACATAATCACAAGCAACTTTCTCACGTTTTCAGATAGTGCTTCTAACAATATGAACTCCGGTTTATCTACGTTGTCGGCCCGAGAAAATCTGAGCTTCGTCACGCTTTCGGATACGCGACTCCATGTGCGCGATACGGCAGCTGGCAGCAGCAGCAGCATCGCCGGCTGCTCCCGCAAGAACAAAAATTGTTTGTTTAGAAAAGTTTTAGCAGTTCAGTGGTGCGTTATTTTGTACTGCAAATAAAAAAAAATGTGCATTTCGGACTACACTACACAAAATAATGACAATTATTAATGTTATGACGTCATTATGACGTCACGCGTGGCAGCAGCCGTTGCCAGGGGGGCGTGGCTGCTGCCACGCGCGTGGCAGGAGACGCTGCCTTAGGGAAAAATATGATACACCCGTCGCATTGTTTTGCTCAACCGCGCGACGCCGAAGTTTTGAAGCAACACGCAGTGCTCGGGATACCCACTTTATTCAGCGATGAAATACGGCAGGACCATGCGACAAATACAACTGAGCATGGCATGCGACGCTAATGCGACGCGCAAAATGAAACAGCGGTTAGGCTGGCACGGCGGTTTGGTGATACACTTCACCCGGGTGTAGCAACTCAATAAGATACACGATGCGTTCCTATTACTCACTTCCTCTTATTCGTGGAGTCCAACTACAAATCCTTCACGTTTCACACGGTAGCGCAACGTCCTCGGCTCGCACCCGAGGGCGCGACGACGGCGCAGGCGAAAATTCTTGATTAATGGATGCCGCCGATCTGCACCAACACTGCGCGCATTCCACCGCCACGACACGCACACAAACACCGGCGCCCGCTTCGGGAGCCATCCAGGCTGTCCTTGGTCGCTCATTTCTGGTCTGCATGCCTGTTGGAACTGAAACGTTGTCGCCTAACGAGAAAAACACGCGACGGTCCGCGTTTTCAGTCGGGGAACCTCCTGCCACGACCGGCCGCCGACACCGCCGAGGCAGCAGCCATTTTGAAAGCAAGGGGCCTCCCAGCAGGTCCGCAGCGCCCCGCAAGCGCCCCGGAGCATACGCTTCCAGCCGTTGCGTGCGTAGCACCGCATCGCCGGGGCGTTTACGTAGCGTACTGCGCATGCGCAGTCGCGAGCCGCCCCGCAGGGGCGTACGCTCGTCCGGAGCGCGCGCCCAACGGGAGCGCGCGCGCGCGCGCGCAAAAGCGTCGCCGGCGGCGATGCAAACCGGTCACCGCCCTCTCCGACGGGGGAGCAGTGAGCACTGCCAAGCCGGGAAGAACGGGTGACGGGACTCTGCGGCGCTCGCCGAGTCGACGGCGCCGCGGCGTCGGCGAGCGGCGCGCCGATGTCGCCGACGCCGCGGCGCGCCGAGGCCCGAGGAGCGCACGTGACTGACCTCGTAGTCTCGTGACCCGGGCGCTGATTGGCTCGTTGAGTTTGGCTGGCGCAAAGCGCCCTGCCGGAAGGTCGAAGACCTCCTTGCCCGGCAGAGAAATCTTGCCGCCAAAATGCGACCCCCCTCCATCTGCCAACGGTAGGGCGTTTTGCGGCGCGCGTTTTTGCGCGCGCGGCGCCGCGAGTATGCTTCATAAGTTCGTAACTTATAAATGCCTCCTTGAGCGCCAGAGAAATCTTGCCGCCAAAGTGCGACCCCCCTCCATCTGCCAACGGTCGGGCGTTTTGCGGCGCGCGTATCTCCGCGCGCGGCGCCGCGAGTATGCTTCATAACTGATAAATACAAAAAACGTTATCTTCGTTCATTTTGCGTGGTGAAGAGACGCTCCCATTACCACGCGATGAAACGGGTCGCCAGGCGCTCTCCCACCGCGCCGCGTAAAAGTTTGAACGAGAAAGTTGTGGCTGGGGAAGGACAAAACAGCGAGTGGCGGAGTGCGCAGAAGCTGCAGGCTGCGGCCATGAAGGAAAGAAATTTTCTTCCCCTATGAATGCAAGTTCAACCACGACCATGCCGCGGACGGCGGAGACGGAGCAAAGCGCGGCCATAGCGTTAGCGGGCACGATAACCGTAGCCTAACGAGGCGCTATCCGTTTGATTGCGGCCCGCAAAACGTTAACGCCACAGCTAAAACGCTATACTAAAACTCTCGAGTGACTCCGACTCCGCAGCCGGCTGCTGCGCTTATGCGCCAAAACATGCGACAGCCCCTACCAATGGGTGCCGTCCGAAATAAGAAAAACATAAAGTTCAGTTGAAAATTTTGTAGCCGGCGCCCCACGATGTGCAAGATCTCCAATCGGCGCCTTATCCGGGTGGACCACGAAGCAACCCGAACGCGCTTTGCCTCAGAATCACACTCTCAAAATAAACTGGCTATTTCCCCTCGTGTTCAAAATCCCTCTAACAAAACAGCGCGAAACACGGGACAAAGGGAAGAGAAGACTTTGTGCCGTGCTTCGCGCTGTTTTGTTAGAGTTATAAACCAACTTGCCCAACTACAAACCCTGCTGCAAAATCCCTCCTCTCATTGCACATGTAAGCAGTTGCCCCCTCTCGTGTCCCGTCGACGTCCTCCCTCTCCTCGGCAAAAACGAAGGTTGGGTCGGCTTTTGTTGCCGCCAAGACGAACAATTTGGCAATGGCTGCCGTGGGGCGCACGCCGTACAATGCGTGCGCGGGGACGTACAGTGAGTGCTTCCCTGCTATGAAGCGCTAGACACATGGACGACAGGTGCATGCGATTCGCATGCGACTGATCGTTACGACTGATTGTTAGGACCGGTTTTGGCGGATCAGTCGCACGCGAATCGCATGCATGATGAGGGGGGGTATGCTCTCAGGCCTTAGCAATCAGCCCGTTTTAGGCCGCGTCTTCAACGTGTAAGTTCCATGCTATTATACATGGAGTTCCTCCATGCTATTATAGATTGACTGTAGGGTTTCACGCGCCGACGCAACGCAGACGACGAGGCGCGCCGTAGTGGAGGGCTCCGGATAAATTTTGACCTCATGAGGATATTTAACGTGGGCCGAAATCTCGTACACACGGGCGTTTTGGTTTTCGCATCCATAAGAAAAGCGGCCGTCGCGACTTCTGCTACACCCGGGAAAACCAGTTCCGAAATGGTTTCAACATGTTTGACTGCGGCGCTGGCTCGAACAGACGCGCTGCACCGTGGGAGTAGCCCTACGGACATGGAGGAAAGAAAAGTATTATTCCCATGCTAGCCCCCATAGCAACCGTTGTAACTTGTACCGCTGCGCCGGTAGCAATTCAAATCGTGCGCGCGCCTCCCGCTCCAGCACGGCCGTGCCCTCACGCCCCCAACTATTGCTACGCCCCCTACCAGCGGTGGAAAACAACTTTGCGGCGCAGCAGCCTGTGCATGCCACGGCCACAGGCCATTCACAGGGAAACACCAGAGTTTGAACTTTTGGGGCTTTCTGCAGAGTGCGCTCCCCCAATGGCTCGCCATCTTCTCCCTCTCTTCCGAAAGATCGGGTTCTGGAAACGTAATGTAGCGGTCAAAATTTGCGTTACAACCAGTTAGATGAGGACATAATTTCAGATTTTCGCGGCTTCATAAGCTTAAAATTGGAAGTTGAACAGAAAAATTCAAAATCGCCCTACGCTTGGCGGAAAAATGGCTGAACGGCCCTACGGCCCTACGGCGAGAAAAAAATTCCCAAAACGCCCTACATGTAGGGCGAAAACCCTACAGTTGGCAACACTGGGTCAACTGAATGAACGTCGAGATCGCAAGTGGTTTTGTTCGCCGGCACAAGCCTCGAACCCATGCTGCCTATACGTTGGCCTATACAACCTGCGCTCGCAACTCAAATACCTCTGAATAAATGCTTAACCAACAACTTAAAATATATTTTAATGCTATATTTTTACGTAGCAACAATAATTCAATTAAGGAGCCTAATGTTGTATTTTGATTTTTACTATCAGCATCATTATCAGTCACTTTTATTGTTGCTGTTTTTGGTTCTCGGACGTCGTCCGCAATCGGCGACCTTCAGCGGTCAGGCAAGCCGTATTATTTGGCACTTGCAAGGCGACCAGCAAAATCATGTCAGCGCAGACAGCTCCCTCGAAGACGATACCGAAACCTGTGAGGTTTCTGTTCGGTGGTTCTGCCGGGTAAGCCCACGACGCGCCAGTTTCGAGGTGATCTCTCTGAGTGTCTCTCAACCGCTCGATCACCGGCCGGCTGTTTGTAAGCAGACACTTCGCGTTATCTAGCGCACCCGTGTCACGGAAACGGCTCCAACTCTGGAATGCGCTCGTGCCAATTTTGTGGAGCACAAACTACGCGCGAAATCATCGTGGTTCTATGGAAGCTTCAAATAACAGGGTTGGAGGGCGCGAATTAACAGTTCGTGACCTAGGCCGATATTTGACGTCTGTCGAAATACGTACGGCTCCTGACGTATGGTGTATCCAGCTTCTTGTATTGTGCTTCGAAAAATTTTGTTCTCGCGTTATGATCTGTGTTCTTACCAAGCGCACGGGACCTGAATCAAAACATGTCATGGAAACTTCGATATACATAGTCAAACATTTGCGCAGATGTACGCGGTAATAAAAATACATCGAACTGCGACACGTATGTCGTATGTGCATATGATCTGTGCTGTGACAGTTACGTGCCTGAACGCACTAAAAATAAAAGAGTCATGAACGAACTTCAGGTTTATACCCCACAGCAGCCAGCAACAAATGAATGCATTATTTGCATTCTGATGTTTAAAGGAACACAGATCGGTGCGTTGCCCGTAAGCATAGAGGTTCATGTGCGTGTGTATGTTCTAAAACAAGAGCCCATATCTCGCGCACACCGACGACGTCTTCGAGTGATACCATGCCGCAAAACATATATGGCACCAATAGTGAATTAACCCAGGTGAAAATATGCTTTTTTTCTAGCTGGATTATTGAGCCAGAAATTTCCTCTAGCTAGGAATATTCTAGCTAGAAATTCAGTTTCTAGTTCATTTCTAGCTGGATTCAGGTTTACTTACAGCTCACATTTGTCAGTCCAGCTAGAAGAAAAAAAAATACCCCAAGCTGGAAATAATCGTCTCTAGCTAGACTAAGAATTTTTATAGTTAGAAGCTGTCGATTCCAGGTAGAATCTGATAATATAGTCAGAAATGAAGCCGGAAATTGCGATTTCTTGCTAGAAATGCTCTTTCTATTCTATCCAGGCGGCTCTGCACGACAGGTATTTTTTTTGTAAGTGATCCACGCGTTCCCACTTACAACTAACGCAATTTTGCGCGCAGGATGGCAGCCACACTCTTTGTGCAGCCCTTGGACCTGATCAAGAACCGCATGCAGTTGAGTGGCAAGTATACAAACCAGCAGCTTTAATTGCTTGTGCGCAATGTCCAGCCGTGAAATAGTTCTGCTGCTAGCTCCTACAGCCTGCTGTGAACAGGCATAATAAAAACTGCCTCTCAATCGGCAGGTGCGAGCGCTACAGAGTAATGACTTCTATCGTTTCAATTTTTGTGAGTCGAGGTCTGCAACATCAGCAGCTGTCATGTCTGTGCACCTACCTGAGGCAAGTTGAAAAGCAATACAGTAAGGCCTTGCTGGTATGCACCCGATTAAACCATAGTTTAGGATTGTAAAGTAACAATGTCAAATTCCCGAGTTGGCATCCGCAACTTTGTTATTAACTGTAATACCATTTTGTACGTAATATGTTTTACACCCTGCGATGTGTGCAGTTCAACAGGGTTCTACCGTGAATTTGGAGCCCCTTGCACCAGGCTTTCAGGATACAGGAGAATATATTAATTGTGGTGTGGCATGGTTGAGTTCTTCCCCTCCACTTACGTATTAGTGGCAAGAAAGGGGGACGAATTTGGTCCTATGCCTATGTTGTGGTTTGATTAAAGTTAAGGTTTGGAGCTCTCAGTTCGCAGTTTTTGCTCAAAATATATTTTGAGCAAAGGCGGCACACCGTTTCTGACTTTTATTCTTGAAACAAAATTTTAGGTTTTATTTTTTCTGCAGGCGTGCCTGCTAGCTATTTTCTTTCGGTGATGTCCAGTACCTCCATTTGCGAAGTACATACTCTAATTTTTTTAACCCAACTTGCCCAAAAGAGTTCTTGATCACTGCTTATTTCAGCACTGGGAGTCTTGTGTCTAATACTCTTGCAATGCTCTTAGGATATGGCATTGCCATGTGGAATTCAGGCTGTCACATGAGTGACTTCTTGGAGTGATCGGCCATAAACAGTAACCACAAGTGTAATACACAGCACATTCATTTATATGATTTCAGTTGTACTGCTAGTGAAACAAGAGCGATTAAATAAGCCCAAAATCGACACATGAAGGAGAGTTTGCCACTCTCACACGAGGCATCAAGCTAGAGTTCATCCTGCGGGTATCCTGGATCTCAGCATCGTTATTCTAGATCAGAGCAAAGCTGCTACGGCATCGTTTTTCCTTTTGTTTGGTTTCTTTCTTTTTGAAGACGAGCAGACTTGGCTTTGTCACTGTCTTTGCTGCGGCAGCTAATTTAGACACGCTCGTCGTGGCCACTGCCATGCCCATCAAAAGGAAAATGGTTGTGTGTTCACCTCCCAACGCACTTCCACTCCAAGAGTGAATTGTGCGACCCCCAAACTAAATGGGGGTGCACCTCTCACATGTGTTGCGTGTTGCAACCCGGGAGTAGGATGATGCACGTGCGCTCAAAGCATGGCCAGCTGGGCTCAATTTCGGCAAGAAGTGATCATGCACCTGGACATCTTGGGGACGCTGGGCTCACAGCATCCAATGGGCCGAGCTTCATGTGACGCCTTCATGTCCCATTATTTCGAAAACAAATTATTGATAATACCGGGAGATTGCCTCAGTGGATCTGCAGCGACTTTGCGCTGCATTTGTATGGCTACAGAGGCCGCTTTATGGTGGCTGTAGAGTTTTGAAACGTCTTTTGATTGCCTCAGTTGCTCCATGCAAATACTACGGCTCTTCTGGCAGCACATCTCCTTACTGTTACATTCGTGCAGTGCAGACTGTTAAGGGAATTTCACGGTTGCCTCAATGTATTACTCCATGAGCTCCTTGCTATAGCAAAAACAACACACCAGAATTGATCAAGTGAATTATACTTTTTTTACATAATTGCTGTGCGAAAATTTTTTCGTTTTTATTGTTCCTGGCACGATGACAGCATCACAAAACGAAATTAATATCACAAACAAACATGTATGCATGTGCTCGTGTGCATTCATGTATGTGCGCTTGCGCGCACACATACAAAGAAACAAAATTAAATTGCAGAGGTGTGTGAATATTCGAAGCATTGCATACTTTGCGAATAGTGTTTCCTATTCGATTTAATGCACCGTTTTACCATTAGATGTATTCAGAGTTTTGAATACTTTTTAAATTTATGAATAATAAAGCAGTAAAGTTGGCTTTGCTGCACGACATGCAAGCTTCACCGCACGACATGCCCCTTTGGGTTGGCTTTTTCGCACGACACAGAGCTCCGCAAGGAAGGCGAACGCGTGTACGCCTTGCTGGAAACAAGCGTATGTTAATTCGTATGATAAAGTTGTGAGCGTATGATAAAGTTGCACACAACTTGTGTAAAATGTATAAGCTGAGAAGAAGTTTCCTGTCAGCATTGTAGCCAGAGTGAGAATTCAAGAGTTATACTTGTTGGATTGCAGTAAGGTCGTACCAGCCACTAGCAGACATAACAAGGGCCTCTTTTCAATTGTTGGAAAGACTTCAGACAGTCATACAAGCTCCCTTTATTCACAACATGTTAAAGAACCTGGATTATTCATCGCAATAAATGTACGCCAGTTTTTTGTTTCACCGCTTTGTCATCTTGCTTCATTCCTGCACTTCTATTTGAGCACTCCTAGAATACATGAACACTCACATGCAAGCCCTGGCTGCCTAAGTTATCATTTTATTCTTTTTTGTAACTGTGCTTTAGTGCCTCTATACACACTAAAGCAAACATACAGTATTTATTTTTTGAATTTGATTGGATTTACAGTCAGTTTTTACTATTTGCATGTACAAGTAATCCATTGGTCTCGCAGTCAATTTTTGCAATTCGTCCCCGCACGGGGCACCTTGAGCAATCTTGGTGACGGTACTGGCGATACCGCGGACCCCGAGCCCCCAAACATAAGCTGGATCCAACCGTGGCGATGTGTTTATAGGTGGAGGGTTAGAAACCACGAACGGTGGCCGTCGGAGCCCAGGTCAAGCTCCGGCGGATGGGCTCCCTGTCTGTTCACCAGGCAGGGAGCTCCGGGACCTCTCAAGCTATTAGAGTAAGGTTTGAGACGAAAGTACCCCCGTCCCCTACTTTTTTCCAATGCTATATGGATAATTCAAAACCCCCCCACAAACGTGATCGGCCCCCGAAAAGGGGCCGCACCGAAGTTTCCTTTCCATCCCTTCCAACAATCCACATTCCGAAACCTGACAACTATCCTCGATTCTTGGTTATCGAGGCAGTTGACAAAACAAACCCTGTTTCTTCCATGTCCGTATTCTTGATCACTAAGTTCCTGGAAGGCATCCTCGGAAAATCGTTCGATGCTAAGAAACTCCGTACCGGTGAAGTTCTAGTCAATGTCAAGACGCAGCAACAAGCCACTAACCTCCTGTCGCAAACCTGCATGGCAGATCTGGCCATCGGAGTCACTCCCCATCGTAGCCTCAACACCTCTCAGGGTGTGATTTCGGAGACTGATTTGTTGAATGAGACTGAAGCTGATCTGTTAGAAGGCCTGAAAGATCAGGTTGTAACTGCAGTGAGGTGTATAACCATCAGACGAGACAAGAAGGAAATCCCCACAAAACATATAATCCTGACTTTCAACCGCTCCACACTTCCTGAATCCATTAAGGCAGGCTTTATCTCGTGCTCCGTTCGAGCGTACATCCCGAATCCGCGTCGCTGCTACAAGTGCCAGCGGTTCGGACATGGTACCAACTCGTGCCGGGGCCAGCCAACCTGCGCTAAATGTGCCCAACACCATCTCACTGATGACTGTTCATCCAATCAACTGCTCTGTGCCAATTGTCAAGGACCTCACGCTGCATATTCGCGAACCTGCGAGCGGTTCAAGCTTGAGAAAAAAATAATAAACATCAAGGTCACGGAAAACATCACCTTCCCAGAGGCGCGAAAGAGGTTCGCCTCTTTCCCCCTGGGGAGGTACGCCGACGCAGCTCGCCGGGGGGCGGAGCGGCGTCTGGTTTCGGCGGGGACCCAGTACCGCGAGTCGGACTTGGTCCCGCCCCCGCCCCCCCCCCTGGGTTGCCTCAGGCAGCCCAACCCGCCTCCGCACTGCTCGCTGAGCCAGCAGCGGCTGTGGGGGCAACCACGTCTGGTGGAAGCGATGCTGCATCCTCCACTTCCACTCCAGCGTCCCAAACCACGGGCGAGGGCGCAGAGGAGATGGACTTGGGGGAGCCATCGGCAGCTCCCACCACCACTGCACCGCCTGCGCCATCCGAGGCGTTCCTGAATCCCTCGGTGGTTGCGGGCAAGGAAAAGCGCACCCCAAAGGGTTCGCGGTCCAAGGAGCCTGATCCCTCAGGCGCTCCGAGGACATCCGAGGATGAAATGGACGTCGGTCCGTTCTTGTCTGCGGTACACCGCAAGGAACGCGTCCCGACGCCAAAGCCTCCCGACAAGCCAAAAAAGATGAGAATCACCGCCCCGAAAGACGACACATAAACAACACAGTCCAGTAGCTCCGAACACTTCATAATGGGAAGAGAGAACATAGTACAATGGAACTGCAGAGGCCTCCTTAAAAATCTTGACGATGTAAATGAAATACTGCATGCTAATCAGCCAAGTGTAATGTGTGTACAGGAAACACATTTGAATTCCAAGCACACAAATTTCTTGAATAGTTACCTGGTATACAGACAGGACAGAGATGGCTGCACACACTCTTCTGGGGGTGTGGCCATAATCGCCCGGAAATCTTTAGCATGCCACCCTGTCACTTTGAACACTATCCTTGAGGCTGTAGCAATACGCTTAATAATATTTAATAGGTTGATAACGGTATGCTCCATATACATTCCTCCTGATGTTACACTTTCGAGCTCTGACTTCGAGGCGCTGGTTGACCAGCTGCCCGAACCATACATTCTAACAGGCGACCTTAATGCTCACAATTCTCTTTGGGGCTCTTGTCGTACGGATGCCCGGGGTCGCCTGATAGAGAGGTTTCTTACATCCTCTGGAGCATGCCTTTTCAACAATAAACAGCCTACATATCATAACATAGGACACAACACATACTCATGTCTTGACTTGGCTATTGGCTCCGCAGTTCTCTTTCCTCTTCTCGAGTGGGGTGTGGGAACTGACCCATATGGCAGTGACCACTTCCCCACCTCACTTACATACATAGGTAAAGGCCCATGCAGTCCATCTTCCCATAATAGGTTCAATGAAACACGAGCTAACTGGAATACATTTGCAGAGACATCCAAACTACACCACACATCCATAGGACACCTACACGTTGAAGAATCTACCCAACTCCTCACGGCGCACATCCTCGACGCCGCCGAAAAGTCCATTCCCCACGCCTCTGGAGCCCCGCGCAACCAGCGGAGGCCGTGGTGGAATGAGGACTGTAGGCGGGCGTGAGAGGCCCAGAACAAGGTGTGGGGTATCCTTCGTCGGTACCCCACGTCGGGAAACCTCCTCTTGTTCAAACGGGCCAAGGCGTTAGGAAAACGTGTGCGCCGTGAGGCAAAACGAGAGAGTTGGCGTACATTTATAACATCAATAAACTCCTACACAGACACAAGGAAAGTATGGACACGAATACGCAAACTCAAGGGACAACAAACACACAGCCTGCCTCTGGTCAGCACTACAGGGGACACACTCGAAGACCAGGCTGACACACTCGCACAACACTTCCAACACGTGTCCAGTGCAGCACACTACACGAACACTTTCCTGAAACATAAAGCCTGTTGTGAAAAGAAGTCCCTACGCGACAACAACAAATCACAGACTTCTTACAACTCCCTGTTTTCACTACATGAGCTGAGGGCTGCTCTAAGCACGTGTAAACCCTCAGCTCCAGGCCCAGACAACATTACATATACAATGATACAACACCTGCACGCAGACACGCTTCTAACACTCTTACACCTATATAACAAGATATGGCTTTGGGGGCACCTTCCAAACTCTTGGAAGGAGGCTATAGTTGTAGCTTTCCTGAAGGAGGGAAAGGACCCGTCATCCCCCTCAAGTTACCGTCCTATTGCACTGACAAGCTGCCTGTGCAAGCTCTTCGAGAAGATGATAAATCGCAGGCTCGTGTACTTCCTTGAGTACAACGGTCTTCTCGAGAGCTGCCAGGCAGGCTTCAGGGTGGGGCGATCGAAGAACGATCAACTGTTAGCTCTTGACTCGTACATCAAGGATGCCTTCGCGCACAAGCAGTATTGTTTAACTGTGTTTTTCGACCTTGAGAAGGCATACGACACCGCTTGGCGTTATGGGATCCTTAGGGACCTCAAGTCATTCGGTGTTTCGGGTAACATGTTGAACGCTCTTGTCAGTTACTTGTCAGACAGAACGTTCCGAGTAAGAGTCGGAGGTGCACTGTCAAAGGTTCACGTGCAAGAAAATGGCGTGCCACAAGGTGGCGTGTTGAGCTGCACTCTCTTCATAGTAAAAATGAACTCTCTTGGTAAGGCACTGCCACCTACAATCTCTTATTCCATGTATGTAGATGACGTCCAGATATCCTATAAATCATGCAATATGTCAATCTGCGAACGTCAAGTCCAGCTTGGTGTAAAGAAACTTGCCGGCTGGGCAGACAAGAATGGTTTTAAATTGAATCCTGTAAAAAGCTCCTGAGTTGTGTTCTCCAGGAAGCGCGGTGTCCATCCGGACCCAGACATTACTCTGAATGGCGTGTCGCTTCCTGTGAACAAGGAGCACAAGTTCTTAGGTGTTGTGTTTGATCACAAACTCACATTCATTCCCCACATCAAGGAACTTAAAAATAAATGTCTCAAAGCAATGAATATGCTTAAGGTTCTCTCCCACCAATCCTACGGTTCCGACAAAGAACTCCTGCTTCGCTTGTATACTGCATTGGTTGGGTCTCGTTTAGACTATGGCAGTGTGGTGTATGGGTCGGCGACTAAGACAGCCTTGCGAATTCTGGACCCAGTGCTACACTTGGGCCTTCGTCTTGCTTCGGGTGCTTTTCGCACTAGCCCTGCCGAGAGTCTTTATGTCGAGTGTGATAAGTGGAGCCTTGAGAACCAACGAACGTACATGGACTTGCTTTATGCTTTTAAAATTTCGTCGCTGAATAATCATCCTTTTTATCCTGTCTTTAACGATACATCAACATCCTTGCTCTTTGTAAATCGCCCATCCGTTCCTCTGCCCTTTTCACTTAGAGTGAGAGAGCGAGCCTCGGATCTCAGTGCTTTGTTTTTAGATGTGTACAGGTCATCCTTTTCTAACAGTTTACCGCCTTGGCAAGTTCGCCCTGTGTCGTGCGACCTTTCTTTTATGAGTCTTGACAAAAATCGTGTACCACGAGCTGCAATACTGCAGCACTTTCTGTCTTTTCAGTTTAAATACACATGTGCAGAATTTTATAGTGACGCTTCTAAAACCTCCACTATGGTGTCGTGCGCTGCTCATGGTCCAAACTTCAATGCAGCCAGAACCATGAGCGTGCACACAACAATTTTTTCAGCAGAAGCGTATGGAATTTTACTGATTGTACGACACATTCTTGAAAATCAAATTCCCAATGCCATCATCTATACAGATTCTTTGAGTGTTGTCCGCGCACTGTCATCGCACAAGCCCACCAAAAACCACATAGTTGATCTTGTATTCAACACTATCATGTCCGTGTATGCACAAAAGCACGAGCTGGTCCTCTGCTGGGTCCCAGGACACGCAGGGATCGCTGGGAATGAGTTGGCAGACGAGAGGGCCGCTGCAGCTGCACTCAGGAGCACTGTAGACATTACAACGATACCCTACACAGACCTCAAGCCTCACATAAGACAACACCTGCGCAGAACATGGCAAACACACTGGGACGAACAGACAGACAACAAACTACATGTAATAAAGCCACACTTGGGACGGTACACATCCGACTCACACAACAGACACACGGAAGTCGCCTTGGGTAGGCTACGGATAGGGCACACGCATGCGACGCACTCGTATCTGCTGACGGGATCTCCTAGACCCCAGTGCAGCAGGTGCGGAGAGGCCCTATCCGTAGTGCACATACTAATCACATGCAAGGCACTTCACACAACACGACACAAACACTTCAGAGAACTCTACAGACAACATATTCCCCTACATCCATCGTTTTTTCTAGGTGACGAAGCCATTGTTTCCGTGAAACGTGTGTTTGAGTATTTGTCGGACGTGAAGTTTTTAAACCTCATTTCCTATCACGCATAATGAAATCTGGCCCTATACACCAGCCATGCTCATTGTCGTTCTGTGATTTTACTTTTGTTTTTCTTGACTTTACGTAGTGTTTAAGGTTTCCCCCCTCATATATGACTATTGTTTTGGCGCTCTTTGCCCCAGTTGGCCTTGCGCCATAAACATCCAACCATCATCATCAATTTTTGCAATTCGTGTTTGATTTGCAGTCCCAAATTCGATATTCACACACCTCTGCTAAATAGACACTCACAAGTGTGGCTAAAATTGCCTGATTCTCAGTTATAATGCTAGCAAGCTGCTGTTCTGTTAAGCTAATTAAAAGTGGCTCTTTCAGTAGAAATGGACACCACAGAGACGTCTGCTGTTGGTAACCTTACCGACAGTTACGGCAGAATGGTGTTGCTCTAAAAGTGCATGCAAGAGGAAATAATCAACTGCATTCAAATGTTTACTGCATCTTTATTTGTCACAGAAGAAGTCCATTGTTCACAGAAGTAGAAGCAGCTTTGTGAATCCTGAACTATACAGATTTCTGAAATGTTATTTGTGCGGGCCCTAAGGTATTGTTGTGGGAGAAAAGAGTTTTGGCCTTTTCAGTCACGGGGTGTCTACAGCAGTTGAGAAGCCACTCTGGCAGTAAGCGACTTTGCCTCGCCTGTAAATAAGAGAGCTTGTGCTGATTTGCATGTGTCAGTGTAGTAACTTCACCAAGTACAGTAACTTCACCAAGTACAGTGTAACTTCACCAAGTACAGGGTGTCACGACAGGGTGTCGCACTCAGACTTCACACGAAGGTGGCATTTTGTGGTCTATTTTGTTTGACACCATGAGCAACGATAGTACTTACCTAGCTGTTTATTCTGAAAATAAATAAAAACAATTTTTGCCTATGGGAAAATGGCGGCCACTTTAGACATGCGAGCCACTGCAAGGTGATCTTGGAGTGACGGCGCCACCTGGGGTATGCACAGTGAAATGGACGATGGGGGTTCATGCTCTTTCCATGGAAGGATGGCGCCAAATGGGGTAGCAGACGATCAGAAAATGTGAAAGCAGGTGAGGAAACAAATCCAGTGTTTATTAGCAACGATTAACCGTGGGAATATTTTATTATGATTGGTATCAGTTGTCATGTGTCAAGGGCACCCCCGGAGAGGGGATGCATCAAAACGCCCTGAAATGGGAAAAAAAAGAAGAAAGAAACGGCTATTTGAAGTGCGCACCAGGAACGCACCAATGAACGGACGCCGTGCCAAAACACCGAGGCGTCATGGCCAAATATGGTAGTGCACAGGTCAGCCAATGAGAGAATGCAGCGCAGGAGTCAAGTGGCGTGCGTGATGACCAAATAAGGACATGAAAAGCAAGGAGCCAAGCCAATGAGAGTGTGCCGCGATGAAGCCCAGAGGGGTTAAAAGCCGGACGCACAAAGAGAAGGGAGAGGCAAGAAACCAGGAGGCGGAAGGAGCACACGAGCTTCAAGCAACGAGCCAAGGGGATGTGGCCAGGCCACCGACTATGCCTACCAAGCCTGGGCGGGAGTGGGCCGACTTCGCATCGGCTGCAGCATCCTAGGCGCACCACGAACCTGTGTCTTCATGGCCCCAGCGGCGGTGGCTGGGTACCTGCAGCCAATGTCCACGCTCCGTCGAACTTCGTTTCGATGGCCCCGAAAGGCTACATTCATGCCGAGACCTACCTGGGACCTCCAGCGGGAGCGGCCACCGAGGAAACACGTCGGGACGCGCGGAGCCCACACCGTCCAAGGAATGACCGCACACATCGAACGCCAGCATCAACAAGAGACGACGACGGCTACCACCGGGTCGCGGCCACACAACGGGTGTGACACGTCAGTGCCGACGACCGGGGTAGGCCTTAGGGACACAGTCGTAGGACACAACTAGGGAGTTGTGGTGTGAAAGGAATTAACTGGGACTTGATGTAATGAGCGCATTTGGACTAATTGGGTCGAACTTTGTTGTAGAGACTTTTGGGTTTTCATTTGAATGGTATTTTGGGATTTTTAACTAGGGGTTTGAGTGTTTATTGGTTGAGTGCAATTGATTTATTAAGGGGTTTGCTTAAGGGTTTTTTCAAGTGTGCATTAGATGTGTGTTTTGTCAAACCCGTCAACCTGCGTCCATCTCTCTGAGCTGGTCAAGACAACCTCACCATCCGTTCACGTGACCTCACCTGTTACGCTACTATTTGTGATCATCATAAACTAGGGACGAAAGAGATTTTCTGATCGTCTGCTACCCCATTTGTCTCCTTCCTACCGTGAATCCCCATCGTCCGTTTCGCCCTGCATACCCCAGGTGGCACCGTCGTTCCAAGATCAACCTGCACTGGCTCGCACGTACAAATCGGCAGCCATTTTCCCATAGGCGAAAATCGTTTTTATTTATTTTCAGAATAAACCGGTAAGTGCCGTCGTTGTTCCCAGTGTCAAATAAAGTACACCACAAAATGCCACCTTTATGTGAAGTTTAGAGCGCGGACTGAGCAGCGGTTTGCTCAGGAAAGAATTTTTTAAGCTGTTCCAATTATCGTTGCAACACTCTGTATATACCCGGAGTACGTGACTAACGGTGTCAGTAGGTCTGCGAGCGGTGTATCTTGGTATGTGGTTCTTTGTGGCCCACAGGCGAGGGTGGCAAATCAAAAGAGCACAAGACCAGCCTCCATGCCATCCGTAGTGTCATCCAGAAAGAGGGCATCCGAGGAATGTATGCCGGGTAAGTGGCTGCCATCATTTCTTGCTAGTTATTAACAGTACGCCTTGTCAAGCACATGAGCAATTAATGTGCAGTTGATGTTTAGAGTGGGTGTTTCTCAGATGTAAACATAATTTACCGTATTTTTGCACGTATAACCCGTCCCTGCATATAATCCGCACCCCCCACTTTCAACCTGCCGGAAAAGAAAAAAGAATCCTCGCGTATTACCCGCACATTTGATGCAGGAAAGGCTGCCCCAAAGCTACTGCTCAAGCAACACATCACATACTATGTAGACAGAAAAAGCGTGTATTTAGCAAGTAGAATACACTGACTGCAAGGCGAAACTCACAGTTCACTCAGTGTCACTGCTCTTGCTAGAGCTACCACTTGAACCGAAATCTGCACTATTGTACACACAAGGCGATCTTCGGTTCCATCCATGTTTCTTTTTTTGTTCTTGTTTTCGTCTTTGTTTTTTCTTCCTTGTCCTTGCATGTTTTGCGTAATCCGTGCCATGGAAGGCTTAGTCAGTGTTACTGTGTAGGAGCTTCATGGCACAACCCGCACTGCCGTGAAGCTGCAGTAAATAAAAAAAACCCGCATATTATCTGCACCCCTACTTTGTCACTGAAATTTCCGCATTTTTGGTGCGGGTTATACGTACGAAAATACGTCATACTTGACATTGGAATCGAATAAAGCCAATGAACTATGTGTATTAAACTTTTAAAAGCGATACTAAGCGGCCTTTACAAACAATCTGTTTCTACTGGCCCTGTAGCCATCGATGTACAACAACTTCGTCTTTAGAAGCAGTAATTGGAAAGCTGGGATAAAGCAAAGTGTGATTGGAATATTTCCTTAGTTGAAACGCTGTAGAAATTGGCATTAGAATGCTTTGATTTAAATGGATATCATGGTGTTAATCACTAGGACAGTAGGCTGTTTTACAATATTTTGTTAGCCAACCTCAATAATACGCTTAAAAGGTCTTTTAAGGCTTTCTAAGAGCTGTTGCTGCAGTTCACACCTTCTTAAAAAAAAGGGAACTATCTCTAGGCTGATCACTGTCGATCCTGTAGTTTTATGCCCATTCACTGATTGGCACATTCTCAGCCATAATTGCGCCACAGTTTTAAGGCAAAAAGCATTAAGTGCCTTATTTTGTGAAACGTTGTTGTCCGGTCAACAAAGTGGCTGCTGAAAAAAAAAATAAAAAGAAAACATGTGTGAACTTGTGAGATTTTGAACCCGGGTCTCCACAGTACTAGCCAGATGCTCTACCAACTGTGCTATCCCAGCAGATTCTGAGCAGTGGAACAAGAACTGTTGTCTTTGTGGTTGTTCCTTTCCGTTTGATGCACACCCACTTGGGAGTTGGCCAGCAATCGGGAGCTTTGAGCGGCTAAGGTGCCTGCTTCACAGAATTCACGAGACTGTGAATCGGAAGTGTAAAAGCTGTCGAATAGTGCGTGCCACGTGACACCTTAACTTGATGGCACGTGAGCAGAACAGGTGCTCACCAGCCGTGCAGAACGCTGGTTCCAGGGAAGCTGGGGCAAGTGCCAGTCTGCTTGCTGACATAATTTGCGCAGCAAAGCAAAGAAATGAAAGTGAGCAAGCTGACCGAAACGTGGTGTGTCAGAAAAGAAGCTGGCCTTGTAAGTAATTTGCGCCAAAAGATGAAGAAATGAAAGCAAAGAAAGAGATGAAAATATGGTGTAGCAATGAAGTTGTTAATAAGTATCGCCATGGCTTTCAGTTTCAAAGCATGTAGGCAGAGTTGTTAGGTGCCCCGAGGAATTTTTTTGGCTTAAATTTGCTTGCTTTCTTTGGGTAAGATTACCTCATAAGCAGTAATCTACTGTAGCTTCAGGCATTCTGCTGTTGAGCTCACAGATTAGATTTTTAATCATGTTGGTGACTTTTCTGATAAAAGCAAACGACATAAAAATGGCAGCATCTCCACTCCGTGGATGATGGCAAGGTTGCGGAGTGCGGGGACTCGAAATGACATCCACGTTGCACCCTGAGTGACATCTGATTTGCGCCCAGACCGTCGTTCGATTTGAGCCGTGAGTTGCACCTTGATTATTCCCTAAATGAAACTGCAACTCACGGCTCAAATTGAATTTCGCTTGATTTTCGCTTGATGGTGGTGTGCGCACGGATGGACGCGGACGGGCACTGGGAGGTCCTAAGGTACTCCGCACCGTTACGGGTGAGGGAGTAAGCCGTTTGACTCTCGAGTACTAACTCACGGTCGTAACCCAATGGATAAGACGACTGACACTAACTCTGTCTGGTCTACCAGACGCAGGCTCGAATCCTGCTGGTGCCTGTGTGATTTTTTGCGATTGTAAATGCTATGCGCACGGACGCGTACGGACATTGTGCGGTCCTAAAGTACTTCGCGTCTAAAAGCTAACTTGCAGACATCATCCATGATGCACCTGTGCTCGATGCTCCCCTGTATGACGAAAATGGCACCTAGGTCGAGTTCGTTTGAAACCTGGAAAGCAATTAAAATGTGTTCTACAAAAGCACAAGAAACATGCTTATATGAGTAGAGGTGGTCATTTGCTATTGCTTGGTAGAAGTGTCCAGTTATGGAGTCTCCCTTTAGCTCATGGGCTTGCCTGACTTGAACGTTTCAGCAAATTACTACCACGTTTGGCATTGCAGGCTTGCTCTGCCAATCTCATGCCAGAAGTACATTTCTACTACAGTTAATGAGAAACCAAATGAAATATATATTTGTTTTAGGGTTGCCACCTGACTGGGATTTGACTGGCCCGGCCAGCTTTTTTTTGCCCACCGAGCCGGCTGTCGGTCCGTACCTAAAACCGGTTGTTATTGGCCGGTTTTTTGGCCATCGCGCCGTGATTGTTTTCTTTTTTCGCGTTTTATAAGCACCAATTCAGCAAGTACGATGACCAATATGCGTCAACAAGCTGCGTAAAGACACGCGAGGAGAGGAAATATTCTGGCGAGCGCGCTGCCCGAGATAGAGGGGGATCAAGGGGGAACAGCCCAACGAAATGTTGCTGCCGGGATAGCAAGAGAGAACGAGAAAATCATCCAAGCCGCTAAGTAAAATTCTAAATATACATTCAAGTTGCACAAATAGGAAAAGGCGAGGGAATAGAGTTTTACCTTTTGTTGTTCTGTGTTGTATTGCATAGTATTGCGCATGTAATATGAATATCAAATACATTTTGTCATATGCACTGCCTACTTTTTAATGGTCGTTGGGTGGAATCAAATGCAAAGGAGAACAACTGTGGTCATGATTGAGTAGGGTCGCGGACACAATGCAAGCGATGAGGCGCGCCGTAGTGGAGGGCTCCGGATTAATTTTGACCACCTGGGAATCTTGGGAGGTATGTGCGGTTACTTTTCAATGCAGAAAATTCAGAGCAATAACCAGAACCTCAGTCACTTTTAAGTACAAACGTTATGTTGATTCTCTAGGAAAACGCTACAATAAATGGCATTGCATTTAAAAAACACCGCGTCTTTTTTTCAACACAAATTCCACCTATATACCACGCCCCCCCCTCCCTCGAAGGGTCGTTTTCCGGTAAAGGCAGCAACCCTAATTTGTGTCAATATCCTTCCAGTCAGTTGTATAAAAGTACTTTCCTTTCTTGATATGTCGTGTTATCCTTGAAGCTGTAGGTCTTATCTGCAGACTTGGATTTCTATCTTCTTATCAGTGCCTGCGAGACAAGTGCTTGAAAGGGGACACAGCTGTTTGCCCAGACTGTTTGCTCAGACGAGAGACTACCAACAGAGACACACTTCATGGACTGACTAATCATATATACGTACTTGTATAATATCAGAAAAAAAAGGTAGTAAAGATAAAAATACTAGCATGCACAATGGTACGCAGTGAGCGCTGGCTTTTGTTATGTTAAATCTTGCTACGCGTGATATGTGTAGTCACAACTATGATGAGAAAGGCAAAGAAAAAACCCTTTCAGTGCTGCTTTCACGTTTGAAGTTCATTTATTGCGGCTCAGTTACTGCAAAAGAAAATTAATGCCGATGTAGAAATACTCATCAGGGAATAGGCCCAAGGATTGGGGCCCTGTGCTTTCAGTGCAGTACAATTGGTTTGGCGTAGTGGTACATGAGAGGAGCAAAAGTTTTGTCGCTCGTGCGTAGCTGTAAGCATGCATCACACCCTGGAGAGAAACGCAAACCACTGGAGGTCATATCGTATGTGCGCATGATGTTCCGTACCATTAAAAAACCTTTCTGTTGGATATGATAGAAAGTTTGGCAGCAAAGATGCCTCTGTGATGGAGGCTGGCAGGTAAAGCACAGCTGGTTGCAAGCTTGTGCTTGAGACGTTTTTTTTCACGCGACTAAATACGAGAAACGTTTGCCGAGGTAACAACTTGATGCAGCAAATGTGGTGGCCGCATGCCTAGTTCCGTCTCCAAATATTTCGCTGTGCAGGCTGCTGGGGGCAACTTTTTTCCTCTCATAACTTAAGCCTACCGTTGAAAAACTCACGAAACAATGACTTAACTTTGCCATCCTTGAAGCGATTTAAAAATTGTTGCCCTTTAAAAATGTCGACATTAGAGGTTGAGTCATATATATGTATGTGGCATCAGGAAATGAACAAGTGAATAATATTAATTCCCATATGACATCATTATTAGGCTAGTATGACTAGGCAAAGCCAGTATGACTAGGAGCGTCTATATGCATCCTATATGTACCCAAAAATGGTCTGAAAATAAATCCTAAGGAAAAAAAAATTTGGCTGGCACAAAGTTGAGAACGAGCAGCATACACACATTAGGACTGGCACTGTCTCGAGATGTGTGCAACTGTTCTAAGTAGCTGCCTTGAAACCTTACCACCTTAGCGAAGAGCTTCCTGCGTACACGTGGCTTACTTGATGTAGTTCAGAAAAGTCCACTGAAAACCTGATCCGCTTTTGTTTGCTCCTGCTTATGCGAGCCACTACTTGTTCCACTGCTGTTCAAACTGAACCCAAGTTAGCGCTCAATAAAGTGAGTGTCACTGCACTGTTGTGTTGCAGGCTGTCAGCTGGTCTGCTGCGCCAGGCATCCTACACAACAGTCCGCATGGGAGTGTACACGTCGCTCTTTGAGACCTTCAGGTAATACGCGTGCAACTTTTTTTCCTTTCTGCGCTGCTTTGCCGAGGCAATAATGCACATGGGTATACAATATGTTGGCTCTGATGCGTGAGCCACTACAGCTGAAATGGTGCAAGTCGGGGAGTGTCTCTGAGTGCAGCTGTCCAGCTTATCCTACCTCTTCCACAACTCGGAGAAGTTTGAAAGTTAGGGGGGTACACAGGTCTTAAAACAACTTCTTTCAATTTTCGTGTAAACTTTGCGAAACTTGTCAGTCTTGCTGCTTTTTTCCCACTGATTTCGAATATGCCATTATTTTTTCAGCTGGTCAATTAGTTCCCAAGATAATTAGAGATAATTAGCCATTTTCGGAGGAACAATAGACAAAGCAGTGTTACTCATAGAAGTGCAATCTTTATATTTTCCTATACTGTGAACCCTGGTGAATGCAATAAGAGAAGCAGTTTTTTGATGCATCGCTGGAACTAATTTTACAGCTAATTAGACTTCGTTGTGTGAAATGGGCACTTGAAATGGTTCTTGCCACTGCTGCCACCAAAGTTTAATCAGCACACACAGTATAGGTTCACAGTGTAGGAAAATATAAAGATTACAGTTCTATGAGTAACACTGCTTTGTCTATTATTCCCTCCAAAATGGCTAATTATATCTAATTATCTTGGGGACTAATTGACAAGCTGAAAAAATAATGGCATATTCGAAATCAGTGGGAAAAAAGCAGCAAGACTGACAAGTTTTGCTGCCTCTTAAAAGAGTGTGCAGTTTCCTGTGGCATCTGGACGGTGTCTGTTCTTGTTCATAGCTGTGAGTGTATTGCCTAGTTTTCCCAAAGTTGTATTTTGCTGCTAATGTGTAAATCTAAGTGCTGAATTCTGGGGGACTGATGAACTCCTGCACAAATCACAAATCAAGAGAGCGAGGCAGGCTCACTACTTTTTATTGCAACAATGCACTGGCTGTATGTGATGTGTATGAAGACATTTTGATTACGTTTCAGATTAAGCATGCTCAATTATAGGCGAAACTGATCAGATGTTGTACGGCGGAAAAACGGCCGATTTTGAGTGCTTCCACAAAACTATTTCTTTCTCTTGAGCTAGAGGACACATTTAGCATTGCTATGCATGGAATTGTAGCTCATAGATTGCTCTTACAAACACATGACAGCAGTTTTGTGAAAAGTACAATTACTTACAGTTTATTAGTCAAATATTCAGAAAAAAAAATGCACAAAAAAGTATACACGCAACGTGTATAGGCGATTGTAATGAGCTTAAAAATTTTATTAGGAATTCTAAGATATACAAATTGTTCCTACATTTCTTGGCTATGATTCAATATATATATATCAACGCTGTACACCAAGTTTTGTATTTTTGTGGGCCCGTCAACCTAGCGGAACTGACGGCTGTGCCACTCCTCGTTGTAAGTCGGTCATGCATCCAAGTCCACTTTTCTGTGTTCTGACACATAATCCTTTTCACTGTAGTGATAAAAACCAGAAAAAAAAATCCAGCGCTCTTGAGAAGCGTCGCACATCGCTCCGTAGCGGTAATCTGACACGAGTGCCAGGCTATCATGAAGGTGATAACGCGATATGACACGGCGCATTTGGCAAAATATCCCCACCATACGTTGTCCAGACCCTACACATCAATATGTAATGCCACAGCCATCAGATAGAAAGCTCGTTTTGTTCATAAATGCAGCCCAAATATGGCTGACGCCGTTTTCACACAACTCACCACTATCGCAGGTTCAAATTTCACTCTTGGCGCGGTCTCTGCACGGAAATATCAAAACATAATAAAATTGAGAAATGAGTTGCCAATAAATACGCCAGATGGCGTTAGTTGTCCGCCAGGCACTGTTTCTAGCTTTCGCGGGACGTTTGAAATCATCGGAACTCCGTGTCCAATGGCCTATGGCGCCGTAAGGAAAGAGTTAAGAGGGGGAGGTCCTGACGTCTCCCCGTCATTTTGTGTCCGAAACACTACTCCATTCCACCTCCGTTGCGGTTTTTTGATGTGACGGCGCCGTGACTGTGACGTTTGTGTGATGATGCCTTACAGTGTTTAACATTCGATTCCCGGCCGCGGCGGCCGCTTTTCTGATGGAGGCGAAAAGCAAAAACGCCCGTGTGTACGAGATTTCGGCGCACGATAAAGATCCCCAGGTGGTCAAAATTAATCCGGAGCCCTCCACTACGGCGCGCCTCATCGCCTGCGTTGCGTCGGCGCGTTAAACTCCACAATCAATCAATCAAAGTGTTTAACAGATTTGTCATGTTTAACAGATTTGTCCTGGGAGCTCATTAGATGAGGAGAAGAGTCAGTTTTTGTTTATTCTCGTGGCAATTAGCACAGGGGAGGCTGCTGTGGTTGGCGCTGAGCAAAGTCCCCTCTTCCTCCCCACGGCAGTTCGGAAGGCAAGCCTCCAGGATTCCTGACCAAGGCGTCCATCGGGATGGTGGCTGGGGCCGTGGGGGCGTTTTTTGGGACGCCTGCCGAGATCTCCCTCATCCGGATGACTGCTGACGGAAGGTGAGTGCAACCACTTCTGCCTTATCCATAGCTTGCAGAGTAGCGTGCTTCTCCGGCAAGCATGTGCTCACCCACTCAAGTTAGCCATAGAGTCGTTACTTCAAGGGTCTGTGAAAGCCCTTACTGCATGATGACTCCTCAGGTCTGAACGCTCTGTCAGGTCATTCCACGTGATTGTACCCCCTGTGGAAGTGCAAAGAATGGGCGTTGCTATAGAGCACCTTTGCAGAGTCCTGGCTTTTTTGCACGCAACCCCACCTGTTACGTTGTCTTTTCTGCAAGGCCCTGGTGCTGTGCCAGAAAGTTGCTTGCACATGAAATAAGGCTGTATCAGCGGCATAAACGTCTACAGGGTCTTTAAACATTGTTAAGAACAACTAAATAAAACTGTGCCAGCACAGTCAAATTTGCATGCATTTTATGCTGTAGTTCGTTTAACGTCGATGTCCCCGACGACGCATGCTTGGTTTTTTTGCAGTTGAACAAAAGAGCCCTCCTTGCCTCAGGGGTAAGCATATCCGCATGATGACCTTCATCCGTGTACAGAAAAAAAAAATGAGGGGGGGGGGGGGGGAGGAGGATGGTTTGCCTAGATGCATAAACGCAGGAAAGCCCCCGAACGTAAACATTTGTGTCTCTAAAAACAGAGCTGGAAGATCACCCTTTGGTCCTTTGTGCATTTATGACGAAATTCAGCATCACTTTTTTAGGACCCTCTTGTTTGGTGTTAATGCCTGTGGCATATTTTATAGGCAATTTTATAGCGCAGGTGCTGGCGAGTGGAATTCCGAGACATGGCTAGATCACAACAATGCTCTCCTCGCACTAGTGCACTGCATTGTTCTAGACGTACCTGCCTCGAAAATATCCCTCGAAACGTGATGGGCGTGTTCAGAAATCTGCCGTTGTTTCGAACGGCATCAGTCTATCAATACAGGCCACCTGACAGCCTCGTTCATTAAGTGTAATAAAGTGTGCTAGGCTCCCTTTCTTCCTCTTGTTTTCCAGTTGTCTCCTAACTAAAGCCGTGACACTGTTTTGACCAAGGCATATGCTGTCTTCACAATCCCTTTTTGGGGGAGTAAAAAGTGTTGAGAACGGAAAGAGTGGGTGCCGCTAATCGGGGTCCGCATGTTCTCTTCTCTGCCCGCAGATTACCACCGGCCGAGCGTAGGAACTACAAGAATGTCTTCGATGCACTCATGCGGATCACCAAGAAAGAAGGAGTACTCACATTGTGGAGGGTACGGACGTAGAACAACAGTAGTGGTGCATTCAAAAGACGTCCTGTTAGAAGGCGGCTGCGAGTCTTTCAGCCTTCCACAATACGAGGGTAGTGAACTTCTTGTAAAGCCAGCAAAGTGCAATGGAAGAGCGCTTACTTGTGTTCAGAAAAAAACTGAACAGGATTTTCCAGGTTTCAATGATCGAAGCTGTGTTATGGCGGCCCCTATATTCAGCTGAACGAAAGACGGAAGGGAAAAAATGACTAAACATGAATGTATATGGCAAAGAGGGCCACAGACGCTAGGGAAGGCTGTGGGAAGCAAGCTCTGCGAATTTTTTCACTCACAAGGCCTTCGGGGATTCACTGGGCTGCATTGTGCAGCAACGATGCACTGCAGAAGTACAAAGGAGCTAGGCTGAAGCCTTAGAACAAGAGCCCACCAAACCTGTGGCTAGGACTGGAACGTCACTACCATCTCTGTCAAGTGTGCATAGTGATTTTGTCCAGTGAGCGTTGGTACGATGTGTGGTGTCCCCGTGTTTGCAGGGATGTGTGCCGACGATCGGGCGAGCGATGGTCGTGAATGCTGCCCAACTCGCCTCATACTCTCAGGCCAAGCAGCTGCTACTCCACTCAGGTGATTCTTGTGTTGCATTAGCACTGAGACGTAATTGCCATGGAACTTATCAACTGAGCTAGATTTTCAAACTTAAGGTCGCGGGTTCGATTCCCGGACGCGGCGGCCGCTTTTCTGATGGAGGCGAAAAGCAAAAACGCCCATGTGTTCGAGATTTCGGCGCACGCTAAAAATCCTAAGGTGCTCAAAATTAATCCAGAGCCCTCCACTACGGCGCGCCTCATCGCCTTCGTTGCGTCGGCGCGTTAAATCCTACAATCAATCAATCAAATCAATTAGATTTTCGAACTTGGAGTCTGTCTTAAGGAGGAGCTGAACCATGCTTCTAGACTCTGTATACAGGCCTTGGTGTGATTAACTTGTTATTTCTTGCTAAATAGAGCACTGTTGATAGCAGGTGACTTTAAAGGCACGTCCACAGCAATGGGGATAACGAAACTTGTTGCTCTGTGATTATTCTTGTTGCGCTGCCATAGCCTCACTGAATGCAACATTTGTGCTGTGGAGGCATACACGAATTCTGTGGGTTTCAGTTGTGTGCATGACAAGAACTGCACCTCGTTCTCGAAATTATTTCCCTGCGATCATCAGAGTTCTTGCTCTTCACCCTTCCACTGTGTAGCATAGCGAGGCTGGTTGGTGACAGTAGAAAAAGAGACCTTTGTGGTGTGCTGTCTGCTGCAGGGACACTGTTCGTACGCTACAGACCATACCGAGATTTCCAGTAGGGCATAAACAAGCTCGCATCTCAGTTTGATATTGTAAGAGTAAAAAAAAATCGCAATTGCAACTTCAGTCGCTCAGACCGTTGTCATACTCTTCACGATTTAGTATTCAATTTTAATTTGTCTAGGTTGGCTTAATTAAGATATGCATGGTTGTAAACACCAAGTGCAATCCTGTGCATGCGAATAACAGGAATCATTGCAACCTGGGCCAGACTGCTAAGAGATCAGGCCAACCTAAGCAGGTAGCGATGCAACCTAAGCAGTTGACTGAAATTCCTCCTGAAAATGGCTCTGCTCGCACGATGGACAACTCAGCGCTATGCTTCCCACTGTCAAAATGCAGGGCCAAAGAATCAACCCGCTGTGCTCTTAGCCAACCCTTGGGCTCCAAAAAAATATTCTTACAAGACAACGACGGGGCAGGCAGTGGCGCACGGCGCAATGGAAGCCTGAGTGAAGAAGATGATGTACTGAAGCATTTGCTCGTGCCATCATTTAAAGCCCAAGGGGTTCTTGGCTGGCCTAGGATCATTAGCGTCTCTCAGTCTCACCATCTCCTAAGGTCGCATTTTATTACAGAAGAGGAGTTTATTAAAAGTGGCTGTTACGTATGTCTAGGAGGGCTTCTTCATTCCTACAAGAGCTGAAACAATCGCAAAATGTGCTGCAATATGGAGTGGGTAATAGTGCAAGAATATTAGTGTAGATTGGGCAGAAGCACTGTACAACTTTCGCAGTGACTTGGAGCTAATGCCACAGCCCCGAGTGTGCAGGGAAGAGTAGCAGTTCAGGCTTGCGGGTAACAGGAGTGCCACCGTGTAGACAGCCTACGAATTGTTGCCTCACTTTGCCTTTTCTCTCTTTCCACCAGAGTATACCCGCGGTAAGCATTTGCCTTCCAGTGCACAAAGTTGCACGAGAAGTTTCCGTCGTTTTGCACTTTTAAAGGGGCCATGAAGACAGGATACAGGTTTACTCCGTTCAAAGGACTGCTTGGTCTTGATAACAACAACACCAATTTTACTGCAAACTTCAAAGAAATAACTCAGACATTAAGGGGGGAGGACTTGAGGACAGTTTTGTCTTGACTGGTCTTGAGGACAGTTTTGTTATTTTTTAACCTACTATGTGTCTATGTACTGTAAGTTCTGAGTTGCCTATGAAATACTTTTTTTATCCCTTTGTGCTCTGAAAGGACTAGGGGGTGCAATTGTACTGCTGCAGTAATTTTAGCACTGTTTCTGCAATTGCTGTAAACTTGTTAAATGTCAAGTCATCAATAACCAATGTTTCTGTGAAATGAACTACATAAAAAATTGTGCTAGCAAAAATATATTTCATGTTTTTTGTGGTTTTATTGCACTGTTCAGTTTATAAGCTCTCGAACGCAGCAAAAATGATACAAGTCGAACCAGTACATCCCAAGATATTGTACCCGGCAGTTGACCTTGCGGGAAAAAAGTTGGCCCTGAAAAAACAAGGCATGAAGTTTGGAAACACGTGAAAATGGTCATTTAGGCAACTTCAAAGGGCAACAGCTTTGTAAATACTTATGGTACAGCTACAATATTTTTCAGGCACATTCTTGGGGGACCTGTAGCCTGCAAATAAAATTAAAACAAAAAAAATCACGCCATATCCACGGAATGAATGATGATAAGTGGGGCGAAGCTCGAGAAGGGGAAATCATCGGCAACCTTAACTCTCCCGTGAAAGTTACCTGCCCTTCAGGAGAGGAATTAACCAACCTTTTGGGCGGGTGAGGAGCATCGCTAGGCGGATGTGACGTCACGTTTGCTCGCAGCGTTCCCGCGCGGTATGTTTACATTTGCTGCCTACACGGCGTACGTGGCGTACGTGCCGCAGCGATTCAAGTAGTCGCGTTCGACTTATGCGGTCGACGCAAGAATTCATAAACTGGCGATGGTTGTCGCCCTGTCAGTCGTCGTTCAACAGCTCCAGCGTCTTCTGGCACTACAGCTTTGCAGTTATCTGTGGGCGTTCAACTGTCCACCATCGGCCGACCAGGTGAGTGTTTTTTGGCGGGTTTGCAATCAGTTCGCATATCTCCTACTGCAAAGCTTGCTTTCTGCTCGCGGCAGTTATATTAGCGACGTTTACGAAATTCTTGCGCGTTCTCCCCGTCTTGCATTATTGTCGCTGTTTATGCTGCTCGTTCGCGTCTGTCGGCGATCGCGAGCTGTTGACGGTTTGTTGCACGGCGCGGAAACTCGCTCGCATTGCAAACCCGTCTCGCCCATGACGTTTCCTTGTCTCTTTAATGTGGCGTCATTAACATCACTTGTTTTCCTCGACGCTTTTTCTAGACAACGTGCCTTGTGCTAACCGATCTTAATATTGTAACGAAAATGAACTTGCAGTACGATCTGTTGGTGAAGTTAGGAGCGTGACAGGTCCCTGTTGGCAAGGTTTTCGTGTGTGCGTGTGGTTCGTGAGGGCGTTGTAACACGCTACTTTAGCCTGTTGCACTCGTTGCTGCATCCAGCACTTTTGCTGCCAGGAGTGCCTGCCAAGGAATGCTTACGTCGTTATGTGTTTTCATCTTTAATAGTGGGGCCAATCGGCGTTCAATAACCGATGGAAATTCAGCGGGAACGACCCTGATAACGCAGGGCGGGCAAGAGCACTGCTTGTGTGGTCTTCGCTTTCGTTTGCCCTTTTTTTAGTCATCCTAGATTGTTTATTACTGCTGCCTCAACGGTGCTTCATTCCTCATGTTCCATTTCTTTCTCTTGCAGCATCTCCTGACTGCAGTCACAGTGCCCCTAGCCTGCCTGCAGCACTCATCCTGCCATTCTAGTGGGAACTGCCATTCTAGTGCAGGCCACTTGTCACAACCAAACGGGTTCCCGACTTTTCCTGGCTTCTATTTGATGGTATACTTTAGATCCACCAGTGCGTTCTCACTCCGTGTACATTTCAAGCGAGGGTTTACAGTAACACGGTAGTTGATAGCCATGAAGACAGCAGCGTGTGTACTAAAAATCAAGTTTAGTTATTTATGCCAATGTCAAAAAACCAACCTGGTCTATGCATCCATTCCAGCCTGACATTTTCAAATACAAGTCTTTCAGTAGCTAGTGAAACAATGAAGAGGTAGGGATAGCTCATGCACTGCTTAATTACTACCTTCATTTTTTTACTGTTGAAAATTTATGGATGATGCTATATGTACCACCTAGTGAAGTCCCACCAGAAATTGTTATATGCACTACCGATATAGCACAATCTATGAGGTGGGCTGGCGTGACCTTCGTGCAAACAGCACCGTACGTGGTTTCCGTCACGACAAAGTTTGCACTGTAGTCTTGGGCGTGTAATGGGTTATGGCTGACCACAGGGCCGTTTACAGTGCTTTCCAGCTTCCAGTGGAGGCAGGAACACAAATTACGTGGTCGGCCAGGGCACAGTACATGGTGTTAGTCAACACCATAGATATACCGTGCCTCGGATGGCCGCGTCATATATATATATATTTCTTAATTTTACTTTTGAGTTTTGTGTAAGCAGGGATGTATCTAGTGCCCCTATGCTGTCTATCCTTGGTTTTTGTAAACACTAAGTAATATCGCACGGTAGCTTTATTCATCGTAATGAGATTTCTCAGGTGCCAGATTGCTCAGATCTCACATGGTTTCCTATGGCTGCAGGGATGTACAATGTCTTGGGTTCGATTCTTGGCTGCCGGGGCTGCATTGAATTTATAAAGCCAAAAAAAATAACCTTCTGTACACAATGTCTTGGTTTACGCTAAAGATCCTTGAGCGAGAGGTCTACCACACTGCCCTGTGCCTCATAGTGCGAAGTGACCTCAGTTTACTCGATTATGATGCAATTACTTAATGCCTTCTCATGTAAACTCTTGAGTGCAAACGGGAGAAGGTGCACCTACCTCGCCTTGAGCTGTTAGACTAAGTTGCCTTTTTCGCACGACATCTAAGCTGTGTGAGAAAGCCATACAGGGCTAAGAATGTTGTAAGAAATGCCTCTTACGTGAGGCAGCTCATACATAATGTTTAAAAAAAGCGTGTCACATTATTTTGCAGTAAGCTCTTTAAACGTTTTACACCCCTCCTACCGCCCTGCTTTTATTGTTAATAAAGGCACTTTGCATATGTAGACACAGGAAAATGAAGCAGAAAGACATAGATATTTTTTTCAGCTGCACAGTGTCGCAGGCTATGCACCTGACGCAATGCTGTTTGTTCATCACGGTTTGCACTGTGCTTTGAAACAGTTTGTTACCAAGGTCCAAAGATTCACTTGGCTATTTCATGTCAGGAATGATACAAAGGGATCATCTGTGGAAGCAATGCCCATCTTATTCTTGTCCTTTTGTAATTTATGAGAGCTGCTGCAGCCAAGCATTCTATGGTATATTTATGAACTAGAAAATACATGGAAAAGGCAGTCTCTAAGCTGGAGGGAAACTATCGAGTAGCATATGCATTTAGTTTAAATAGTGGCGTGTTGCCCAACTGCTGGGCAACCGCATTAAGTTTATGCCGTGCTTGTGATTTGCTCAAGTATGTGAACTAGTCTTAGGCATTTACGTGTTGATAAAAGAATTCCGTGCTATCTTCATTCATTCACTGCAACTCGTTTGTGCTCATGGGGAGCATTCGGAATATGACCCTTAGCATGATAAAAATCAGAATACGCTTTACTCAGTTGGACTCAAGATATACCTGATCAGGACACGTCTACTCCTGAATGCTTAGATACCTGATCACATAAAAATTGGCCAACTTAACAAGCTGCAGGAAAAGAAGCAGCCCCATTCCTTCACCATAAAATAAAAAGAAGACAAGAAGAAACTATTTTACATTTGCAAAAGGTCCAGGCGAGGCTGTTGTTTCTTACGCTTTCAAGAATACATTAATACTGTTGTTGTTTTACAATATAAAGTGAATTTTCCTTACACTACTTCCTCGACTTCAGTTGTTTTCCTTTCTGGGTGACCTATGAGACCAAAGGTGCAATGTAATTAACAGTATGGTCATGTTGGTTGTAAACATGATAGAAAAGGAGCACAAAAATATGCATGGCAAAACTCAGGACTTTTGTTGTGTTGTTTTTCATTTATAGTTAATTTTGTTTTGTCCTATGGCACAATGCAATTCTCGAAACCAGCTTTCCTCAGAAACCTATTGAGCACAATTTTTCATACTAGGCAACATTACATGCAATGGCTGCACAACACTTTCTGCCTGAATATAAATGTGGCTAAAAAATGTCTTAGTTATTTTGAAGCAGGCAGTTTTCATTGCCAGTCAGACAAAATGGGGCCAGATGCCATCTGTGCAAAACCGCATGTGACCGCACCATGGGAGGAGGAGGACAAACATTTTATTGAGCCTTTAAAGGCCCCTTAGGGGACGTGGTGACCGGCGTACCGGTGTCCGCAGCAGCCCTCGCCGTGACCACCCGCTGGGTAGACAGGTCGGACCTGCCCAGTGCCTCAGCCCAGTGCCCACCGTCTGCTAAGAGAGGATAGGGGTTGTGGGGACAGTTCCAAAGAAGATGGTCCAGTGTTTCCACTGCTCCACAGGCCGTGCAGTTGGTGGAGGGGTAGACGGAAGGATAAATACGGTGCAGGTGGTAGCGACATGGGAGGGTATGGGTTTGCACCAGTCGCCATAGCCGTTCTTCCCTGTTGGATAAATCCGGGTGTGCGGGGGGGAGCTGGCGGCGTGAGAGGCGGTAATGTGCCGTAATGTCTTGGAAGGTCAAGAGACTGTCCCAAGCTGATAGGGCTCCGTGAAAGGGTTCGAGGCTAGGGCCTGCTTGGACGGTGAGCTCTCGAGCGGCCCTATGTGCTGCCTCGTTTCCCCCCACGCCCATGTGGGCCGGAGTCCAGATCAGCTTTATTTGTATGGTAGGAGGATTTTTGAGGAGAATTTTGAGCACCAGGGGCGAGATCATGCCTCTGGCGTAATTTCGAATGGCCGTTTTCGAATCCGAGATGATAGTGATAGGGGGCGGCCTATGTGTAAGGGCTAGCGCGATAGGTGACCGGTAAAAGGTGCAAAGGCTCATGGGTACGTTGTCTGCTCCAGCCACTTCCGGTTCGAGATCTCGCCTGGCCTCCCGTACGCCGGCGGCTTTCACGCGCGTGTGTGCGTGTTGTTTATTTGTCACAGAGTGCTAACCTTTCAGAGAAGCCCCTAGTAGAATTCATTGTTGTTACACATTGAATGTGCGATGCATGAGCGGTTTTTTTTTTTCAGTGGAAACAGATAAACAACAAGCACAAGCGCACGTGAAAGCCGTCGGCATATGGGAGGCCAGGAGAGCTCTCGAACCGGAAGTAACAGAACTCCGCGGGAGCAGACAATGCACCCATGAGCATTTGCGCTTTTTACCGGTCACCTATTGCCGCCTCTTCCGCCTCAGCGGGTCAGTTGGTGCGGTCTGTTAGGGATTTAAGAGGAGGAGTGTTGGGATGGTTGATTACTACTGCGACAGCGTATGCATCCTGCCATCGATAGCAAGCTGCGTCCACATAAACCGTAGTGGGGTGGACGGGGTATTTCTCTGTAAGTGCTTGTGCTCGTAGTTCCCTACGCTGCTTGTTGAAAACAGGGTGATATTGCGCGGTAAAGGGTGGATAGTGAGGGAGCCATGAATGTCGGCTGGTACCGGGAGCCTGTCATCACAGAGGATAGGGGCTTTAAGGTTAAGAGTAACAAGGAGAGTGTGACCGGTGGGGGTGGATGAGAGCCTATTTAGCTGACCGATAAGGTGGGCTTCAATGAGTTCCTCCGCAGTATTGTAAATGCCGAGTTTCTCGAGTCTGGCAGTGGTAGTGCTCTGAGGGATTTGTAGCGCCGTTTTTTAGGTCTTTCGAATGAGGCAGTTGACTTTAGAGAGTTCGGTACGCGAGGGCAAGAGATACGGGAGGGAGTAAGTGAGAAGGCTGAGCCCAAATGCCTGTATCAGCCGGATACGCTCCGTTTCTTTGAGCCCCTTGTTGCGGGCAGCAATCCTGCGGATGAGGGCGATCGTCTGATTCACCTGAGAATTCAGCTGTGCTAGGTACTTAATGTTTGCGAAATTGCGCTGTATGCAGAGCCCAAGTATTTTCAGGACTTCCACTTGGCGAACATCCCTACCATCAATGCGGACCATAATGGTGGGTGTCTGGGCTGGGTTGCCGGTTGATTTGGCGGGGAGGATTAAAAGCTCAGATTTTTCAGGTGAGCATCCAAGCCCAACTTGCGCGGCGGCGGTAACTAAGTCAGCTCCCTGTTAGAGAACCTCCTCGATTTGAAAGTCGCTGCCTCTGGTGGTCCACAGCGTAATATTATCGGCGTATATGCTGTGGAGTAAGCGAGGGATCGCGGCGAGCTTACTGGGAAGGTGGATTAGGGCAATGTTAAATAGGAGTGGGGATAATACTGCACCTTGAGGCGTGCCAATGGTTGGGAAATGGATAGTGTCGGATTGTAGGTCACCGAGCTGAATAACAGCCGTGCGGTTCGAAAGGAAGTTACGGATATAGTTGTATGTGCGGCGACCCGGAGTGAAAGTGGCAACGTTACACAAAATAGCCTGGTGTGATACGCGATCAAAGCTTTCTAAAGATCAAGTGCCAAAATGGCTCAATTATCTACCTTTGAAGGGGCAGCGATAATTCTGTGTTTTAATTGCAGGAGTACATCTTCGGTTTCCGCACCATGGGAAGTGTTGTCCAGTTTTTTGCAAATCGCTTGTTAGCCCTACGGGAACCGCAGCACGTGTAGTGACTGCCATAATCTTTGTCTCAGCCCTATAAATTGACGTGAACCTTTTTCCTCCTTACTTAAAACAGATTTCCTTTTTTGTTGTTTGATCCTGTTTACAGCAAGCCCTTTTTTGTAGAGAAAAGGAACTGCCACCTGAAGAAAACCACCTCTGCTTCAAAAATGCACTGATCAAGATTAGTATCATACTACAATGAGAACATATAAATGTTAAAATGTAAAAAATTAGCCATATACACAAATAACTAATGAAGTGTGCCGCTGCACAAATTGGTTTTCAATACATAAACAAAGGAGTGCTTCAAAGAGAAAGGTCAAGAAAAAGGGCAGGGGTGTTTTCTGGTCTGTTTCACTACAACCTAAAATGATGCTTTGGCTCTCGGTAAGATTAAGTACACTATTTATATGGTACTAGGAAGTGTCCAAGCAGCATTTCTGACTCGCCCCGTCTTTCTACGAGCATTACTGACAGTTTCTCTCTTGTTGATCGAAGAAAGGAGTGAAATGCGCTGAAAGCATCAAATCTGCATTCGCACCGTTCAGTTGCATGGTCTGGCTCATTAACAAGGAACCACACGACAAACAGACGTGCTCACACGTCAGCTCAGAGTTGCGTATCGAGAAATTCTGGGCGAGCTAGAGAAGCTTGCCAGGTCTTGCACTTAAACATCAGTAAAGCATGCATTATGCGACAAACCAACGACGACAGAAATAGCTACCTTCATACTGGGCAAGTGTTCGAACCACTGTGGCGTGTTAACGCCGCGATCAGAAAGTTGCCACGCCAGTTTGACAGCCCTGGCGCGAATCGTGTGTGTCAGTCCGGCCCACAATTGAAGACTTCCGCGTTATTACTGTGATTTGTGGCAGCCAGATTGGTGGGATCGACCCATGGATGATCGGTCAGAAGCAGTGACAAGCAGCCATTTTGACCCTCCGAACGCTTGAAAGTACGTGTAAACATATAAAAAAGTGTTTCTGACTGCAGCTAGATGATGCTATATCGGTGGTGGGTATAGCACTTCATAGGTTGTATTCACTGGTGTGGCCCACAAGTGGGCGACCCTGTGTGTGCGCCGCCATGTATGTGCCGCAGCGTCTGTGATACGTCGGACTCCATGAGATTGCGGTAATGGACCTTTTTCTATTAGCAATCTGCACATGCGCGGGCTGGTAATCCGCCATTCTGGACAGTCGTCTCGGGCAAAACAAACAAAAGGGTGCCCCCTCCACTTGTTGCTGGGGTAGCAGCTATGCTTTCTAGTGATGCACGTTTTTATTTCTTCTTTTTCGACAGCATGTGGTGAGCTGTGCGTGCACACAAAGGATTTCAAAGGAAAGGGGTGAAGACTTGAGGTTGACCACGGTACGAGCACATGGCTACCAGCAAGGGGGTGAGCGGTGCAAGCATGGCACAACTCGGGAGATGGCATCACGTGCACTGGCTTCATTTAATATAAATATAGAATATAACTATAAATTGGCGTGTGCATAAAGCATTTCTTCGAAAGCAATATTTGGTTTTGGTTTTCAACTGTGCATTAAACGACACTTGTGTCAACATCGGTAGTCGCAGGCGACTGCAGCGTTGCCTCTGGCATGCCGTGTCACTTTCGTTCATAGCCGCAGTTTCATTCTACAGTGATGCAAAGTTCTTGAGGGCAAGGAGAGCACCACCACGTAATTTGAGTGCAATTAATAGGTCTTCTCTTAATACTAAGGCCGACAATCGGGCTGAAGTGGTGCAGACGATATGCACCGAGGTTTTCTTTTTTTCTGCGAGGTGTGGGCACAATGCGCAGGCACAGACGTGGTGGTTTCCAGTGTTGTCGGGTGAAGAAATCTCCCTCTGAAATTTTCAGTGAATACCATCTATTGGGTTGCAGTCCAGTATTTCTGAAAGGTTCACTGCTATTGTGACAAATTTTTTAGAGCAGTCATGGTGGCTAAGATGGTAGTTATGAGAAGCTGAATCACTGTTCCAGAGGAGGCTGGAACAACTGCGCTATTGCTCCGCTTGTTCCCAGGCTTGGGTTGCGACATCAGTGTCCTGACAGCACCACACCTAGCTTGCTCATCCCAGAGCTTGCAGTCTCCTCCTGATGCATTTTTCTTGCTCTTTGCTCCGCCTCCTTTCCATCTTGAGGTTCGTGCTTAAATACTCTCATCATGTCTTTGCAGCACCTGCTGACTGGGCTCTAGCCTGTGCCTGCTGGTGAAGAGAAGTTTGCTGTGAGACGAGGGTCTTGACGAGCACGTAACTCCTGTTGTTAAAGTGAAGCTTTCAGGGCCTCACTGATTGCATTCAATGTGGCTACATAATGCACTGCAGGAAAGCTAACTTTACACAGTGAGTTTCACAAAGCGATGAGGATGATAAGCGAAAGCACATGCACCTCAAGAAAAAACGCTTTCCATGGTCATAATGGAACCAGTGTCCCTTGCATTATGAAACCATTGTCTGTCAGACTGCGCCCTTCTGATACGGTCGAAGCAGTTTAGATTTTGGACTTTGACTCAAGTCGCAAGAGAGAGAGTGAGAATAAACTTTAATTAAATGCGCAAAATGCTTCAGAGAGGTGTCCTCATTCCAGGATGCCTTGAGCTCAAGCCGCGTTGACAGTCCTTTTGATCAGGCACAGCTGACCTTCGAGGCTGGAGCTGGCCAGAAAGCCAGAACTGTGCACAAATCAAGGACTGACTGCCATAAGACTAACATTATCATTATATATGGTCTGTAGCAGAAGTTACAGCCATGTGAAGTTTGGGCCTAGAAAATGGGAACCAGGAAAACTGGTGGTGCCGTCCAGGCCCAAACTTCAAACAGCTGTCACTTCTGCTACAGACCATATATAATGATAATGTTAGTCTTATGGCAGTCAGTCCTTGATTTGTGCACAGTTCACCGGTACCTTGTTCAGCTGCGCCCCTCCAGCAGTTTTTTTATAAAGGCTGTCAAAAAATCAAACATAAAAGCCAAATAAAGTTGAATGTAGTTGTTTTACACAGAAACAAACTTCATATCTACAATTTCAATGAAAAACCACATGCATCACCCAATTTTTATCGTCCTAACTGTAAAAACCATGTTTTTTTTGTTTAAGACCAGGGTGCCCACTTAGAAAAAAAGAATTTGAGTTTTTTGGTAGACAGCCCGGTAAAAGACCTCCCAAAAGCAAAGATTGTGGTGTGTTTCCACCATACTACTCTAGGGTGCTGGTGGCAACTGCCCTGGATGAACTTCTTTTAAACTTTATTTCAGGAAATGAGTGAAGATCAATCCCCTTTTACGGTGGGGTGCTACATGAATGGTTCATTTTTAGCCACTAGATTCAAATGTCATGTCTTCATCCTCTCTCTAAGGGGTTTTGGCACTTCCCCTTAAGGGTGATTGACCTTGACTTGTGACAGCCACGCAGCACTTTTTTCATTTGTAACATCATGGCAATTCGCAGTCCCACTTCCAGTTTGTTTCCTCCTACTGTGTACTGTGGAGTACAGGCTACTGGGTGGTAGTAGTGTCGCCAGCAAGCAGTCCTCTAGCTCCCACGTTGCTGTTCATCTATACCATCCAGCCACACGCCTGGTTGATAAGAAAGTACAGTGGCTACTAAGACTCCCAACCCTTAATTTTGTCCATTTGCCGTATTCTTCGTCTCTGTTCAGCTGCGTGGGAAGGTTCAGCCGCAGCTGCTGTGCTCTTCTATTGCTCAGTCTCCTATCCAGAGAGTTCCTCTCCACAGTTATGTGCAAATCTGTGGTTGTCAGTTTCATCATTGCTCTCTGTTACTTGTTCTGTCATGTGTTCATTAGTTGCTGTGATTGCAAGGAAAAAAAACGTGCACGCTTTTGTCTTACGACAATAATGGCTTTTTTTTTAACGTTTATTGAAATGTAAAAAAAACACCCGGGGCCTCTTGCTAGTGCATCAGGCCCCCTTAGAAGTAGCGATTAGTTAAAGTTCACGACGGGTATGGGTGGGAAATAGCAAGGGAAAAATAGTGGGTCGGTATATGAAATGCAGGAGTGTGTCCCACACTGCCTCCGCTAAATTAGGTGGGTAGGAGGGACGCAAGAGATCATTTAAGGAATTTGGTTGCAAGTTAGTGGGAAGGGTGTCTAGGAGAAATTGTCTTTCAGTTTAACTCAGTTTTCTCACGAGGGATTCCTTGCTTGATTGTCATCTGAGCTTGGACGTTGCCTGTTTGAGCTATCACTTACTTGCATGCTGTTTGGACTTTTGATCGCAGTGGCTTTGAAACTTCGCCACTTGATTTTGCTCGACGAAAGCTTCGCGTTCAAACTGTCGTCGTCATTAGAATGTGAGGTGCACCATTTTTGTCTAATTTTGCATCTCGATGCACCGCTATCCAGATTCAAACTACTTCGACCATGTTGCAATGGTGTCACGGAATAGATGTTGGTTTCACACCGCGAGGGTCCTGATTTGTTTCTGACTGCAGGAAGCGTTTTTTTTTCTGCACTTCTTTACCCACGATCATTATCATTGTCAGAGAAAGTTGGCTTTTCTGCAATGCCTTTTTGGCATGGCATATTCCACTGGTGAGACATAGAAAGTTTTGCTTTAAAATCAGGGTCTTCAAGCACTTTTGGTCCAGTGAGTAGCAATGTGCACGTATTTGTAACCATACAATACTGAGTTAGCACCCTTCGATCCTTCCTGTCTTGTGCCAGCAGTCTCGTCATCCAACACATGAAAGTGCCCTCGACTTTTGCCCGCACTTTTCACTTATGCCTGACCCAATAACTTTTGTTGATTTCCAGTGTTGCGCATGTCACATTTTCATTCAGGGTCACCTTGGGGCAGATAAGCGCCTGCTTGTATTTTTACAAGTGGTTTTAGCCATGGAGCATGCTTCGCACTCTTGTGTGAGCAGCATTATGGTGCCTTGTTGCTTGTCCAGCAAGTGATGTGATGCCATGTCAATAAACATTCTTCAGTGTTTGTGATGACTTTGGTGTTTTCTTGGCTTCACTTTCTAATAGTGAGAGTTGCTATCCATCAAGAAGCATACACTTACAAATGCTATGTATTCTTATTTTTTCTTGGAGGTGAAATTTACAAAGTTTCCTTAGCAACACAGCATAACATCAAAACAAATAAAACCAACTAAAATAGCAAATGTGGCATATTTTTAAAATTAATAAACTGTGGAAAAACAACACAGCACGAGAGAGAGAGCACGAAAAGTGACAGCACTGCGTGTTTGTACCATTCTGTTGTTTTCGTGCTAAATATTTTCAAATAAATAAATATGCAAGGAATGCAGTTGAAGTAGGGTAACTTTTTATTTGAGCTTGTCTCTTGGACATACAAGTACATTTCTTGAATCGATTGCTGGATGCAATTTTCGATATTAGGCAAGCACTGGATTCTCGAATGGACACAACAGACGTTTGTTCAATTCTTATTTGCAATTGCATTGTGCAGTTTAACCCGTACAAAACATTTCGCCAAAGTCCAAAGCATTGGTTAAGGTAGAACAAAAAAAATGCCTGTGTGCCAAGATTTCGAAGCATGTCAAAGATTTATAGGTGGCCTGACTTAACCTATAGCCCTACACTGCAGTTACCCTTCATAGCTGGCCCAAGTTATGCTGAGCTTTTCCTCGTGAAACCTAAAAAGTTGAATTTTGATGTTTACAGCTACGCTGTGCAATGTATAAGCCTAGCATAATTTACTCTTCAGTATTTTTACTCTATCCAGGTTTTATGTTTATTACACCACAATAAAAGTTTGCAGCCAGTGTTGAATTGACGAGCGTCAACCAATTCAGGTTGAAAGCACAAAATGCTCTAACAGAAATCGCAGTCTTCACATGTGATCAAATACGTAGTTCTTTAACACTAAACAAGGCTACTGCGGAATGCTAGGAGCGTAAAATATACTCGATGAGGTGCAGTTGGCCAGTGTGTAATTTAAGCAGCATTGTTTTAAGACAAACGGGAATTGGTGAAACAGCCATGAGCTTCTGACAGCAGCTATCATCGTGACTGGCCAATTCACCTGAGTGGGGATGTTACGGCTATGTGCTGGCCTAATGAATTGCCAAGAAATTTAAAACTCATTGTATGTCGGGTTGCTTGTACCTGTGGACTTTTTTCAGTTTAAGGTCATAATTTAGTCAGCTAGACCCACTGAGCTATAATGGTGTCAAGGATGTGGTGCTGGACTTGCACTAGGGATGTCCTGGGTTTGATTCCCATGTGGTTTGAACTCTCCCCAAAGGTTTGAACTCAATCCACTCTTTGCACTGCCGGCCGGTTTAGGAGCTGTTGTGCTAGTACAGCGGATAGTGGCTTCTTAGTCAATGGGCCACTTATTGCTTTCGCGTTGATAAGGTAGAGTTTTCAAGATTGTGTGTTACGGTCGGTTACACTTGCCACATTTAGGGTGCTTAAATCCGACCATGTGCAAATTGCAGGCCTGTGATAAATGAGTACAGGTGATTATCTAGATGCATAAAACTGCGCCTACTGTCAAGGCATGCCGTGAATTTGTTGGTGGAATGGACATTTACAAACATGTATTCACACGATTTCCACTGCAGCATAAAAAATTGAGGTAAAAAAGGTGCATTGTAATAAAAGGTGCATTGTAATTTTGCAGCTCCCAAGTAGTACACTATATAAGACCAGCACTGCTTCCCCTCGTGGTGCTTTGGGCGGCTCACAGCAAAGTCCACTAAGCATCAGAATCAGCTAGTGCTTGATGTAGTTGCTACATCTATTCCCTTTGAAACGCAAGCTGCTGGACACCAGATTTCCCTACACTAATAACATTAGAATTGGGTTAGAAAAGTGAAATGAACTGGAAAGCTGTGGGTGAAAAGTATGATCAACATGACAATTCCAACAGGGACAAGAGCACCCTGTTTTGGGAGCTTTACCTGAAAAGACCAAGGCACTTGGCAACGAAAGGAGCCCCAGCTGAAAACAGAGCAAGGCCTCATGGCTTGTGGAGGGTACGTGCTTCTCGTGGTAGAATATAACTGCCTGTCATCATGCGATTTCGACTGCCCAGGAGTCTTCACCACCACTGTGGTGACATTGAAGGAAGGTGACAGGAAAGTGTCCGCAAAGTCGCACATCAAGGCTACTATTCCTGTTGACACTGGACAGATAAGAGCCAAAATTACAACTAAACTAGTTTTCTGCACAAGAAAGAGCTCACTTTCTTGTTTTGCCAAAGCTAATAACATGCCCTTAAATAATCCATGCATGACATATGTTCATCACAGATGGGTTTGGGTGCACCAAATTATTTGTTATACGGAACCTTTTTTCCCCGCTGCGAACTCGCAGGAAGCAGTTTTATTTCGTGTAAGGCATTTCTAAGAGCAACGCAATCACTTTGTTCTCTGTCTACTTTACTCATACTATCAATTCGTAAATTTATACCAGCAAATAGAAAACAAACAGAAAGAAGAACACAATTTAGCGCACGAGATATCCCCAGCTGTCCATTGCTTTGACACTCGCTGAAAGATTTGTAATGGTCAAGCTGGCATAGATCTGTAGATCGTTTGGTTTTGTTTTCACTGGCATTGCCAGTACACACGCTGCTGTCTTCATGGTTATCCACTGCTGTGTTAGTGTAAACACTCGCTTTAAATGTATGCAGAGAGAGAACGCAGCAGTGTATCTGAAGTATACCATCAATTATAAGCCAGGCAAGGGCGGGAACCCGTTAGGTCGTGACAAGTGGCCTGCGAACATCAGTTCCCACTAGAATGGCAGGATGAGTGCTGCACGCAGGCTAGGGGCACCGTGACTGCAGTCAGGAGATGCTGCAAGAGAAAAATGAAACGTGAAGAATCAAACAACGTTCACGCAACAGTAAATAATCTACGACGACTGAAAAGAAGGGCAAACGACAGAGAAGACCACACAAGCACTGCCCCTGCCCTGCGTTGTTATCGGGGTCGTTCCGCCTGCATTTGCATCAGTTATAGAACGCTGAGTGGTTCACTATTAAATATGAAAACACATAACGAAGTAACCATCCCTTGGCAGGCACTCCTGGCAAGCAAGAGTACTAGATGCAGGAAAGAGGTGCAAGAGGCCAAAGCAGCGTGTTACAACGCCCTCACGAACCACACGCGCACACGAAAACCTTGCCAACAGCGTTCTGTCACGCTCTAACTTCACGTATAGATCGCACAGCAAGTTCATTTTCGTTACAACATTAAGATAGGTTAGCACAAGGATAACAAGCGATGCTAATGACGCCACATTGAAGAAGAGACAAAGAAGCGCCACGGGCGAGACGGGTTTCCGCGCCGTGCAACAAACCGCCAACAGCTTGCGATCGCCGACAGACGCGAACAGAGCAGCATAAACAGCAACAATAATGCAAGACGGTGAGAACGCGCCGTTAACAATTTCGTAAACGTCGCTAATATAACTGCCGCAAGCAGAAAGCACGCTTTGCAGTAGGAGATATGCGAACTGATTGCAAACCCGCCAAAAAACACTCACCTGGTCGGCCGATGGTAACTGGTAACCGGCCGATGGTAACAGATAACTGCAAAGCTGTTGTGCCAGAAGACGCTGGAGCTGTTGAACGACGACTGACAGGGCGACAACCATCGCCAGTTTATGAATTCTTGCGTTGATCGCAAGTCGAACGCGACTACTTGGATCGCTACGGCACGTACGCCGTGTAGGCAGCACTCGGAAAAATGTAAACATACCGCGCGGGAACGCTGCGAGCAAACGTGACGTCACATCCGCCTAGCGATGCTCCTCACCCGCCCAAGAGGTTGGTTAATTCCTCTCCTGAAGGGCAGGTGTGAAAGTTCGCCCATAGGGACCGGGCAGCTGGACGGGTGGCGCCACCACTCGGCGCTCCGCTCGTCAGTGGAATGAGCCGGTGCATTGGACTACACAGCCTCCCGTTGTTTTTGTCGTGTTTACTTCGGTGCTTTGTATGTTTTGGTGGCGTTGTGAGCAGACATGTGAGATGAAACGAAGTCTATACAGGTGTGTTGGGTTCTTAGATGCAGTAATGACTACGTAAACTTGTCAGACGCGTCTAAAGTTGGGTATCGGCTGCAATGGCATGAGCGCTTTTTGCAGCGACCTGCGCTTGGCTCCACCCGTTCTGAGCTCGAATAAAACTACTATTATTAGTATTATTTTTTTCTTAAATGCACTAACGGCTACGCAAACTTATTGGATGCTTGTAAAGTTGGGGGAGGGCTACATTGACACGAGCGCTTTTTGCAGCGCTCTGCGCCTGGCTCCGCGCGATCTGAGTAGGAATAAAACTATTAGCAATATTAAAATTCACTTCTACCACTTTAAATTATCTTCGCTGGTTTCAATGACTACGGTTTCCATTCCAGCCTTAGCGCTGGGATACCTCGATACGTGTGCTTTAAATAGAAAGGCACCTGCATACGAGATGGATTACCGTGTACGTAGAAATGTTGCGGTAGTTTGCACTTTCTGTAACCGTAAGCCTTGTACCTTCGGTTTTGGCGAGCGACACTGTGACAGCATGGGAGCCTGAAAGCCGAAGTGGAAATCCCACGTTTGTGGTGGTCATTTTTATCAAGAGCCAAAGTTATTCACCAACTCAAAAGCCCAAGCTACAAACCATCCCTCCTCCTCTTCCTGTTTTACCACCTGCGTAGAATAAATGCTGGCACCGATAGTTAAAAAAATGTGGCAGTGTTAACGTCAGCCGGTGTTTTTTAATGCTAAAGTAGAGTACCTAAAAAATCGTGTAATGCCTGGTGAAGACACCAAAAACGCGCGATTAGTTGCCTCAAATATGGGTGCATGAGCCCGAGTCCTCCACCACAGACATATTTCCGACACGCTGAAAAAGTTTAGATTTGGAGAGGGGGCAGCATTGAAGTTCAAAATTAAACAGAAAAATCATCTCGCCCTCCATCTAATGATTATGATGGTTGAACACAAAGCTTTCTTCGTGCGAAATTGAATGGGAAATGGTCAAAGGCAAAGACGCTGCGATTAAAATACCAAACTGCGTGCTTGTCAAATTCGACGCTTAATTAATCAAAGTTTAAATCCAGAAGGCAACCAAGGAAACCCATACGATAGATCTTTGCGATAAACGATCATCGTCGTTAGACTGAGGTGTGCATGATTTTTCAATCGTAGGTGGCAGCTTGTAAACCGACCGCAGCATTCAGTTGTGAAGCTGAGTACAGGTTTCGGGCACCCTCCTGTCTTGCGTCCTTCAGCCACGCAGGAATTAGTTTCTGAAAAACAATTTACCAACTAGCCAGCAACCATTGCAATTCTTGTAAAGCAGTGCTTCTCCACGACAAGCAATAACGTTCTACTATCATGTGATATTACTATTTATTCTATCAACGATTCCCCATGACTGTAGTAAGAGCATTTCTGTTAAATTAAACATGTTTCAGCCGCCGGTAATGAAGTTACGGAAGCGTCGTCCATCACAATTTCTGTTTTGAGGTAAATCTTCGAAGACACCCCCAAACTTTGTCTTTCGCTTGTGCACGACGTCGACGCCGTTTCGTCATCAACTGCCAAAGGCCAGCGCCGCAGCATTCCTAGATCGGTTGCACACCCCGGCTTTGTGGGAGCATTTAGCGGCAATATACTCCTCGATTCGCAAAACTGCATGCAGGCATGAAAAAAATTGCATGAAGCAACGAACCTTCACTTCCAGCTTGACTTCCAGCTTGGCGCATTGAGCGTCGTCTGCTATTTGTAAATACCGAGTATGGGCGTAAATAACACACATGGAATCCCTCGTAAACGTCACATTCACGCTCAAGATTTACCGATTTGAAAAATGCCCGTGGGGTTACGTACGCTTTGCAAGTCGCACCGCAGAAAAACGACAGAAAGCCATGCACAACTACGCTTTGCTGACCGCCACCGGCATTCCACTGACGAGCGGTTCGCCACGGGCGGCGCTGTTCGCTGAAACGACGGTGGTGCCATACAACGGCCGCCCGGTCCCTATTACATCATTAAGAAAGACGTAAGGCTGTGTGCGTACATCATATAAATCAACTTTTATTTTCGGAGTCAATGCTCCCAGGCCCAGACCTGGTGAAAGACCCCACGCCATCGAGGACTACCCCGCACCTCCACCACAATTTGTCACATAGGATGGGACACAACGGTAAAGAAAGAACTTTTATTTAGGGCGAACTTGTGCCCGAACAAGACGAGAGGAAACGAGCAAAGGTCCTTGCGTCTCGTTCGATCTCCGAGAATGACTGGCTGCATTCGTGGCGTGATCTCTTGCGTGATCTCCCCCTCGCAGTGCACGTGCGCTCGCGCCTCCGTTGGCGAACACAGACAAGCTCGCGCTCCCGGTGCTGAGTTTCCGCTGCCGGTTGCAGCCGGTTCTTGCGCGTGCAACGCGGCCCACTTTGCGACATCTCCGAAAGCATGCGGCGGTCACGTACCACGAGACACAAGGGATGGACAGACCCATGGCTTTAGGAACTTCGCCCCTAAAAATGAATTTCTTGGTAAATTTTTGGTCCTCAAGACCAGTGTCCACAGGTGTAGCAGTAGTGACACCCCAGCCACTTTCGGGCAGTTAGTCTATTACGTCGGATAATCATGTTTGTGCGATTGGCGGTTGCCAACCTTAGCCGCACCCAAGACACGTGATTGGGCGATTGTAGGGGGGCCTCTCGTTTCGTTTGATTGTGTCCCTTGACTGGTAATGTGCAGTTAACACACTGACCACTGGCCCATATCACGTCATTCCTGACCACAACACATCACTGTTGCGCAAAATTTGAAAGTTCTTCAATATTTCCTAAATTTTTCTGGTTCAACAATGTCTTTCATAGCTGGAATCAAGCTGACAAATTTACCAAAGGCTAGGTCTTTCAAATCAAACATACCGTGTTTATTTGAATATAAGGTGAGGTTTTTTTCCAAAATCCGTAGTTCAAAGCCATACCCCGCCTTGTATTCGAAGCTCAGTATATATGTATATGTAGCAATTTTTTTTGCTTTCCAAACTGCACCCTCACCTTATAATTCAATAAATACAGTAGTTGTAATTTGCCTTACAGGCCTTAATGCTTTAATTCCCAAGTGCACCAGTAACGGCGTCCTCTATGATGAACTCACCTGCGTGTTGACTATGCTTAGGTCTGCTGGTGTCATCCGCTGTCCTCTCCCTCGCGATGCAGGCTACTTCAGGGACAACATCATGTGCCACTTTGCGGCCAGCATGATCAGCGGCCTCATCACCACCGCTGCCTCCATGCCCGTGGACATCGCCAAGACGAGGTACTTGCTATACGAGGGTGCCCTCACTTTTTGGTGGCAGCTGTATGCTCATTTAGCTTCAATGAGGAGATGTTTCGTTTTAGTGCTGATCCATGCGACAAATGAGCTTGTTTCTGAAAAGAAAAACTTGTAATGCCATTGAACTTCTCACAGAGCTTTTGGTCTGTTGGTTTTTTTTACCACCTACCTAATTGTCTTCCAGAGGTAAGAGATCAATTTGACCTTCAAACCAAGGATGGAGGGAAAGGGGGAAGGGGGGCACTTGAACATAGCTCGAGCGTGCTGTTCAAAGGATTGACTACAGTGCAGGCTTCATGTTTGGTTTTATTGTTGCACTTCTGAGATAATCCAACATAAATGTCATTTAGCTACACTGAGTGACATGGGCCTGACCTACACTAAGAATTGAAAATGAAGGTGTTTCGACACTAAGACGATGAATGGTGTGCGGTGCAGAAGCTAGAAAGTACTGGACTAAGCGGCGTCAAAATTGCAATGTTGTGAAGCGTAGCGAAATTGTCAGGGTGGCATGAAAAAAGGAATTTGGCCAAAACCACGTAACAAAGTGGCTGTGTAAGTGCATTTACACTATTCATAAATGTGGCGACAGGACCATCCTGCAACCAGGCTGTTAGGGTTGCATTAGTCTTTTTACGAGATATTGTTGGATACTAAACTTACTGGGCTAGCCTCGCATGACTCGCCTTTAGCGCATTTCTGGCGTAAGTGGGACACTTTTTTGGCGGTATCTTTCGGTGATGAGTACGCATTTGAGGTGTCATTCGGTGTAGCCAAGTACCTAACTCCCCTCGAGAAATGGCACGGCCAAATTTTGCTGGTACTGGGCGACAGCTTAAATGTATCATTACAGTTTCACTGACCCTCTATGACTAATCTTGTTGTAAATTGAACATTTGGATAACATTTTATGTGAAGTTTTTTCACTTTTTTATGTATATTTTCCTGCTGTATTAAAATGTGCTTATTTGTTCGTCAGCACGTGTGTTGTGTGTTTCCCTTGCTTAGTTCCATCTTCTGCACTGTTTTTATTCAAGTTGCAGTGTACCAACAAGCCCTTCAGCAAACCCTTCTGCAATTGATTTTGCTAATTTCATGATAACTTGGCCAGGTACGGGCGATTTTTGGCAAGACTGATGCAGCTGCGTTGTTGGAACTCCCGTGATGAAGCATTTGACACTTCACGTATGGTTCTTGTCAAGCGTTTCGAGTCATTTGTTCAATTGGGAAGTCGGTGCCAAAATCCTCAGATCAAAGAATGCCGTCGCATTAAAAAAGGTGTACCCCTTCTAGGCAATGCATGTGCCAACTTTGTGTTTTCTGCAGGTGTGCTTCTGGCCTCTCACTGTGTGTTGAAAGCATAACATGCACACAATTTCAGTGCACGTTGCACTGATCAGGAAAATGTCACGTGTGCATAGCATAGTACATGTTCCTGCACTTATGCGTTCCTCTAACATGCACCAACTACCGAAAAAATGGGTACATTTTATGTGTACAATGCACCTTAGCTAGACTTGGTGGTGGTAGCGTCTAGTATTGAGCAGATTAAGCAGCTGTGCCTGTAAAAAGCAAAGATGCGCGAGGAAGGACCCAAACTGTGCAATGATGGTGATGAGTTGTTTTCTTTCATTTTGTAGCCTGCACTACGTTTTGTTCAACATTGACTACATATCTGTGGATATCTTTTTCTTGCTCTCACCAAATGCAAGTGCACTTGCATACACATGTGTAATGGACAGGATGTCGTCATTCCAACTCCAACCTGTGCTTTTCCCGTTCTGTGTTGCAGTATTCAAAACATGAGGATGATCGACGGCAAGCCAGAGTACAAGGGTGCCATTGTGAGTACTGCTGCCGTCTTCCTCTTTGAGTGTCCCTACTCATTACGGCTGAATAGCATTGGATGTTGCCTCTGCTGACATTGCAAATTGAACAAAATCTCCAATGCCGCCACTGTTCACCCTTGGCTCTTCCTCGCGATATTCTGTTCCAAGACAGGCGCAAGCTCAGCACTTCCGGTGCAATGCACAATGTCAATTAAACGTGTCGATATGCTGTGCTCCACCCTTAAACCCATCTAAGAGGTACCAAACCACCCTTATTTATCGAAAAAAAATGCTTAGAATTTAGCTAAGAGAACACTTTACAGTAAAAAAAGTTAGTGTTGACAGCTTACAACGTATGTTGTGGCAGCTGCGAAAGTCCACACTATAAGCGGTACTGCACTATAAACAAAACGTGTGAATCCGACCACATTGCAACATACTTCTCAAATAATTCTTTGCTTACCATCACTCAAATGAAGGCCTCTTAAAAACAGAGGTGCTGTCTTTATTTCATTTTTTTTTCCACATCAGCACTGTTGCACGGTCTTACAAGCTGGGAGGGCAGCTTTAAATTCCTTTGTGTTTGTGTTTTGAGGGATTATGGCTACGTTTCTTAATGTCTATGAATGAATTCCACGTGACAACGTGATAAGAACGCAAGCGGAATACTTTTTTTTTCTCACCCCACCTTGTGTTGGCGATACTGAAGGCGGTTGCTTATCAGCACATTCTAATAGAAAACAAACAAGGGGCGGGGGGGGCTTGCTATCTTCCAAGGTGTGTCAAGCAATGCCAGTTGTGGTTATCATGCAAGTACAAATGGAACGCACAAGCTGCAGGGTGGTTACTCTTTTCTTTCGGGTGACAAGGTGAGAGAGCAGGGAGCGTGCACTGTGTCAGATGGCTGATTCCATCTTTTTTTTCTTTCTAAAACAATCCCTCAGCTGTGCCAGTCGATCACTATGCTAAGTGTTATGCTTATGCATCGAGTTCTGTGAGAGGCAAAACGATGGTCACAAAAAGTCTCGTTATATCCGGTCCCGCACTATAAGCGGTTACGTTATAAATGGTCTGCACTGTAGTTTTGTTTGGAAAAAGTGTTACCATTGCTGGATCTTGAAGCAAGGTCGTTTGAGTCAGAACCCCTGACTCTACCCCTGAGCTATTGGGCCGAACAGGGGTCTTCTTTGAGCAGTTGACGAAAAGAACACGAGGAGTGAAAACAGATGCGCACCACACTGCTTCAACAAACATTTATTGGTTCAAACAGCGTGTCCCTTCACAATGTGAATGCGCTGGCAACACTGTTACACAGAGCACACAGACTGCTTGTCTCTCTCTGTTTAAATGCACACGCAAGCAAGGCACTGTGCACCGACCCGTTTCCTTACGGAAATTTACACTTGATGGGGCAACACTAATCGTATCATGCACTTTCCTCACTCAATCCATAGAAAAACGTGCACACCCCCCCCGCTCCACTGTCACCCTACACAATTGCCTGGTACTGGTGTACAATGCAGGACAAGGTTTTAACAATGGGACTAGCCTCGAATGCCTCCGGTTAAACACAAAGTGCTACTAGACAAACACTGACAACTCTCAGCTTATGCCTAGTGACTGAAGCAGCAAAATAATGTGACACGGCTGTATCATTAAAGCTCTGCACCCTGGCAAACAACATGTCTCGCAGTCAATGCCCCTGAGGAAACAGAAGTAGGTATACTCTGCGCAGCTGTGTGTAAAAGGTAACAGAAGTGCATGCATACAGCCATGCACAACCCTGTCGTACACATTTCGTAGTTTTTTATCACTGTATCTTGAAAGGCAGCGCACACAATAAAAAGCCGCACAATACACTATCTTTGGTCGGAGAAAATGTCAATGATACCTCTTGAAAGAGAGAGAGAGAGGTGTTGGAATTATAAAAGTGTTCCCCTAAAATATCTAAAACATAACCAACATGACACAACACTGAAACACTGAAGTACACCGCTAATATCTCAACAAAGGGCATGTTCAGGTAATAACCCAGGAAGCACAGGACTGTTCGGCCTAAAACAGGCCGGTGTACTTTGGCCGGTGATTTTCTATCCGGCCGTTTTCCGGCAGCCATGTTCGGCCCATGTCCAAATGTGGGCCTTTTGGCCGTATACGGCCGTACTCCCATGGCTGTCCAACGGCCAGTATCCGTCGGCCAGTCGACCGGCTTACGGTCATACGGCCAGATTCCAGCCGTAGGGCTCCGGCCATTCCAAAGCTACCCGTGTACGGCCGAAGTACGGCCGCCGGAGGACAGCCGAGATGCGGTCGTCGGACTCCGGCCGGACTAAAGCTACCGGAAATACCTGCTACGGGCCGTGCTACGGGCATTGGAGTTCAGCCACAGTACGTTAACTGTACTGAGGCCGGTCACTGCATGTCGCGCAAGCAGATGACTCATTCGCGTAGTGCAGAAGCAGCACAAACCCAGCATTTTGGGTCCAATGCAGCCACATCAAAGTGAGCTCGCGCGCAACCACCAGCCGTCAAGCTTTCAGGCAGACTTGCATAATTACCAGCCTCAGTTGACAGGAAAATTCGTTTATTAAACAGTGCTCACAAATTGTCGTTCCTTTAATTGCTGGGCCTCTTTTACTGCCGAACACAGAAAATATTCAGTTCTTTGTAGAGTTTCAATAGATGTATTGTCCAGGTCCTGATATCCTCTGTGGGCGGCTTACCTGTAATACACGGGGAAAGAGGGAGGGGGGGGCGGAGGGCGCATACTTTAGTGGGTTGAATTTCAGAGAGATAAATTGCGCCGCTTTTAGACAATTTTTTTAGGGCAATAATCCGGAACACTTTCATGCTATGACTACGTAAACTATTTTTATAACAGTCGCTTGACCAATTTTGCTGTATATAAAACCGGCGTGAATGCCTTTACGAAGCGTTTTGGTTCTCAACAAAACACTCAGGAGCATTTAATATAACTCCTTCACAAAAAAGTATGTCCAGTTTTTGCCCATTTTTCTTGCAAAGACATTTTCTACTCGATCACTTTTCTGATGATCTTGCGCAGGGCTGATCCTAAGAAGGAGCGAACAGGTACTTTCATTTTCAATCTATTTTAATGTTGTTTTCATGAGTATACGTCCACACCACTTAATAGTCCAAAAGAACTTAATTTTCTTCTTATGTCATACTACGTTCAAAAAATTCCAAGCGCGTTGCGAATGACGCTCTGCTTCAGGTGACTGCAGTTGTATCCCTCTGTGTTCACGCAAGGAAAGGCGTAAAATTAGTTACATAATTTGTTTTACCAATAACATAGCAATGGTAGCATCCATACAGGAAACCTTGCATACTGCAACGAATAGGGCAATAAATATTTTATTGGTCAAGGTTGAATGCGTAGGGTTCTCAACCCGTCGGAGGCAAACTTGCGCCTCTGGAAGTTTATTTATTTATTTATTTATTTATTTATTTCATGCCTGCTTGCCTTTTCATGCATTACAGAAGGGAGATACATAACACTAAGCATTAAATATGAGACAAAATAACAAAATATTTCTACAAAGCGCGCTGAAAATCGTCAATATAAACACTTATTGCAATCATACGTGGAAGATAATTACACTGCAGTATTGATGTAAAATAAAATGAATCGCGCAAGGCGTCACCTTTAAAGGAAAGTTAAAATATGCTTTAAGCAAGCGGTCGCACTTATGTAGAATGGCGCTTGAACATACTTCTCCCCTTCTACTCCAGTTTTCGAATGATAGAATATTACGAAAAAAGTTCAACCTGTGGTTTCGTCTGTGATCATTCCCGTCCTGCCATTTCAGTTTGCTTTTACTTTCTCTCATACTAAGTTGAGCGTGCCAATTAGCTAATACGAATCGCACTGACATATTCTGTATCTTTTCGAGCGTATCAACCAGCTCTTTGGTGTAGGGATCCACGAAAACACATGCGTACTCGAAGATTGAGCGCACATGAGTGAAATACGGTTGTTCTTTTAGTTAGATTGCGGTTCACTGAAATTTCGTCTCAGAAAGCCAAAAACATATGCAGCCGTCACTTTTATGGTGTGAACCTGCGTATTTAACCTCTAACTACTCCTTAAATAAACTCCTAGGTATTTATATTCCTCGGCCGTTGTCACAGCAGCATAATTAAAGGTATACGAATTCAATTGGAATGAAGGTTTTCTTGTAAAGGTGCCGTTAACATACTGTTTAACATCCAAAAACCTTTCTGAATCAGCACACCAGGATGTTATAAATTCGAATAAAGCTGCAGGTATACGGAATCACTTTCATTCGCTATAGTCCGGTAAACTACACAGTACTTTTGAACAAAGCTATAAGGCCAATAGTAATAACAATGCAAAAACCGATTCATTCAGTTCATAGGATGAAATGTACTTCGCAGAAGGTGACATGGAACACCATCATTTGCTTTTTTGCAGTCCAAGAATATTTAAGCTTATATATTGCAAAAGCCAAATCGTGCGTGAACTCAACAATCTGCGTTGAGCAAGGAAATCCTGACAAAATCCGTGTTTGCAAGGATGCTGGCGATTATGTTTAACCAAATGAGTCTTATCCCAAGAGTAGCTAAGCTCACCTTCAAACATCGGAACGAAATTAGCAGCTACGCTTAGTCAGTGACAAGGCTCTGTTGTTATCGCAAATTTAAAATAATTTTTTTTTCTAAATAGGCAGTCGTAAAATCCCATGAAGTAACATAGTGCAGGGCATGAAGTTGATCCTACCAATGCACGAGCGAGTCTCTTCTACGTTTATCACCAACAACATAGTGCAACATTGCTTGTCGCAGTTTAATTGTAAGCAGACTAACTTGCGCTTTTGCTCGCACTTGCCTTTCTTTGGTGGGGAGTCCTTGACATGGTGGCGGTTTAGTTCCTGCGTGGTGGCCGCTTGCTCGACGCCCTTGAAGGCCAGTTATTCTGGTGAACCATCTCCATCTCGGATCGGACATCTCTGCCGGGTCGATGTCTCCAATGCTCTCCATTTCTTGAGGGGGCGAATAGCCTCGAGCTGATGCGTCGACGAAGCCGGCGGCAGAGGCATGGTAGCGGCGATGTCTGGCGAGGCTTAGCTCACCCGTCGGTGTGGCACAGTCTTCTTGTGGCAATAAATGACATTTCGATGGCCTAAAAGGTTCCCTGGTAATGTCCAGTGAGTCCTTGCACCTGGCCCGTTCACCGATAACACTCATTACTGTTTGACAAACGATGTTCGTTCATTTAAAACGTAGAAACACGGAGCGGATGAAAAACGCGTCCCCGTCGTTCGGCTCCCTAACGGCTTTATCTCCGCCCAGGAAAAAAAACGGTCGGTCTCCTTCCAAACACGTCTGTGCATGAATTCTCGGCGCCCAGGCGCGTGCCGTTGTTCGGCTGTATGCCGTTTGCCGAAAAAATGACGTATAACCAGATACCTTACGTAGGCCGGTCTCCTCTTGAACACCGGTTGCCAAATATTCTGTGGCCATTCGCTTGCCGTAATTCGGCCGAGGACAGCTAACCGAATGAAAAACGTATATTCTGGGGCCGTACGTCGGCCGGTATCCTTCATAACACTGGTTGCCAGAAGAAAACGAATATTCTACCGCCGGACGCGCGGTTCACCGTTGAAACAACGAATGCATGGCAGCCGCGCTCCGGCCGGTCTCCTTTCGAACACCAACTGCCCCAAGAATACGCATATTCTGTGGCCGGTCGCATGCCGTGCTTCGGCCGATTACCGCTTCCCGAAAAAAAAACGGATGCCCTAAGGCCGTATTTCGGCCGTTCTCTTTCTCAACATCGGCAGCCGTAAGAGAACTGAATATCTGGCAGCCGGTTAGCTGCCGTTGTGCGTCCGTACACGGGCGGACGGAAAAATCCCGAAGCGCTGGTTGCCGAATGCTGGCCGTTCAACGCATGATCAGTGGCTGCCAGAACCTGGATGCTGGCCGGGACATGCCAGAAAGCGGCCATAGACGGGCCGGTCTTGGGCACACTTTCTGTGCCGCCTGGGAAAGATCCGTGAAGTAAGTAGCATGGCTTCCAAGGAGGGGAAAAAACAAAACAAAAAGACCCTCCTTCTAATCGTAAACTAAATCACGGTGTTTGAACTTGGCAGTATGGAACAAAAACAATATTTTACAACAACAAATTGCACAGCAATAAACTTGTGCTGTTTAACGGCACACGCGGTGTTGAACAGTAAGGCGTGACAGGCTGCTGTAAGGGCAACACTCTGGACATGGCCCAACAGACAAAGCTGCAGCAACTCGCAACACTTAAAGAAAAGGGCCGCACTCAACATGACTGCACAAGGCACCGATGTGTGCAAAAAATGGTTGAGAGGGGATAGCTCTGCATTAACGTACCGGTATGTGCTTTGGTAAAGGATGTTCACTGTGACACCATGAAGACCGTATCACAGCAATGGAAATGATCACAAAACTTGACAGCTCATGTTTCCGTGACTCCCGAGATTCTTGTGCAAAAGCAGCAGCTGCACATGGTGTGACAAGAAGGGCTGGTGTGGCTTCCCCCCCACTCTGGTAGTACAGTAAAAACCTCGTTACAAGAGACACTTGGTTTATAAGACACAGCTGAATGAAGACTGTTTGGTTAGTTTTCCTGTGCTTGCCATGTTAGCAACATCGCATACAAGGGACTTTGCTTACAAGACACATTTATTTTCCGGGTTTTTGAGTGTCTCTTGTAGCGAGGGTTTGCTGTGGTATACGAGAGACTTGTTAGTCTTCAGCTGATAAAAATTCTCCAGTTAGACAATCCGATCCACTTGAACTAGGACAATTGCTATTGAACAAGTCAATGGACAGCAGTTACAGATAGCTGTATTTGACATTAACACATTCAGCACACCATTAGGGTGGGGGAAAAACAAACAAAAAAAAACAAAAAAAAACACACATGCAAGCCCCCAGAGCTGTAACTTTCCCTCCAAGATCCTGAGACTTGTATTTCCTGCCCAGCAGATGTGAGTGAACTACTATTGTGTCAGAGTCATCTGCAGTCGAAATATTGCTCAACAGTGCAAAAGTATTGCTGCAGTGCATGGCTTAACATCTCTTCAAGGCAGCCACAAATTGATCCAAGGGCTCAGCTCTCACTCAGGTCATTGCGGTACTGGTTGCACAACCCGCAGCGGGCACTCGCAAGAGTGCTAACAACCAACCAGCTTGCTACTTTGTGGATCATTACATTGCACTAGGGCTAGCAAACAACATTTTTCGCGTTACAAGCTACATTTTGGGCCATGAGGCTTGCCATTCTGAAATCTCGTGGCTAGTCTAGACTGGACGGGACGAATTTGCACGCACTGAAGCCCCGTGCTGAGCACATGAAACTGCACTGTGTGTAAGATGTAGTGTACGATCTGTCTCGTCAAGAGCGACAAGGGTTCAGTCTGCCAGCAATCGCAGGATTATTATAAAGGTGACAAGCTTTGGTGCATGCGGGCGCAAGGTGCACATAACCCACACAGCCAGTTGTGCCTTATCCTTTCTACACTGCCTGTTTATACGTACCATAGCGAAGCATCTGTCATGGACAAATGGAATGCGAAAGTGAAAAGTATGAACTCGAATGCATAAACAGCGCCATTTCTTTCCGTTCAAGTGAAATTATCACGCGGGCCCTGTAGCATTAACGAAGTTTGTAAATGTGGCTTTGCAAATGTACGCTGTGACTTTGTTACAGTGTACCAGAACAGAGAAGTGTGCTGTTTTGGCCGATTGGGGGGGTCCCTTTTGCGATGAGCTGCTTACCAGTTGGTGTTAGAAGTCTTGCTCGCTAAATTAATCGTTATTTATTGCCCTAAACTGTTTTATTTCCTCATTTTATGGTATAACATTTTATAAAACCCGTCAAATAACTGCCGAGTTTGATTTAGAAAACTTTTAGGGAGGGGGGGGCTAGCTGCAACAGTTCTCTGGGGGAACGCCTGCGCTCCATAAAATTTTTTCATCGCAACAGGACCTGCGCTCTCCATTGGTTTTTTCCCCCGCACAACACACCTCTACTTTCTAGTACACTGCAACCTCGTCATTATGCGATCTGCACAAACCACATTCTTCGATTTCGAGTGTACCGGTTCATGTTTCCGTGTTCCTCTGTCCATGAGTGTACATCTCTTGCACATCTCCCTTCTCCCCCTCGCCCCTGTCCCCTGTCAGGACGTGCTGAGCAAGGTGGTCCGCAACGAGGGCTTCTTCAGCCTGTGGAAGGGCTTCACCCCGTACTATGCCCGGCTGGGACCCCACACGGTCCTCACCTTCATCTTCCTGGAGCAGATGAACCAGTTCTCTACTACCCGCGTCATCCTCGGGGACGCCTCCGGGGGAAGGGGAGGCCTCTGAAACAGACGGGGGAGAACGCCGTCGAGTCGCCGCCTGTCTTTCGAAGTCCCCGCCGACAATCAATCGGCCGTCCCATCGACCCCACTGCGCTGCTGCTGCTGCTGCTGCTGCCAGACTGTTTACTTAATCAGATTCTTAGAGAGAGGGCCGGACAGGGCCGAGGTGCTTCATTTCGGTTGGTTGGTTATTATGGGAAGAGACAGTAATAAAAGTTCATTCTTGCGTTCACTGAGCAGGGTCGAAAATTGTGATGGTGGCGGGGAGGGCACGGACGCCTTGCACTGCTGCTTTTAGAAATGGCAACACTGCTGTTCAGATTATTCCCATGCATGCGTGTCAATTAAATGCATTTATTTAATGCATGATTAACAATGCAGGTGGCAATTAAGCACGAAGAAACAACAGTGTGGTAGTGTCTCGTTTATAGCACCAGGTACCTAGCAAAGCGCCTACACACAGCTACACAATGTAGTGCATGTTTCCCAAAAGTTTCTGTACTGCAGTAGAAGGCACTGCTGAAGTCAGAGGTTCCTCCACACAGACTTCAAGGTCTATCCACAGCCTAGTTCCCTGTTGTTACGAATACATGGGAACTGCAATCATTTACTGTATAACCCTCTGACCCCTTCATGCCACTTTCAGGGTCCCACAATTACCTCTGTGAAAATAACTGGGTTCTACGAGAGCGCAGTGCACTCCCACCAGATAACCCAAGTACCATGTGCCACTCATGGCACCTGGTTTGAGTTAGATGGCGATCGTAAAGGCTGTGCACCACTGGTGCTTGGGAAAAATGAGTTGCCATGTTTCCCATCTGGCTCTTTATAACCCATCCTCCGGAAAATCCAGCACACTGAATTTTCTGCTGAAAAATTACTCAGGAGTGAACAGGGATCAGCAAACTTGGGTTTACTTTAGGAGTGCTCTTGCAGGTGTGCGGCCGTCTACAGCGGCAGTAAGTCCACTGCTGAGTGTCATCAGCAGCTTTGTCAAATGTTGCCAAAAGCTTTGAAACAACCCATTCGTTGAACCAAGAATGTGGCCCTTCAAGTTCTGAATTGCAGACTGCAGCAAGCTCGCACTGATTATCACTGCTAAGATTTTTCTTTTAAAAAAGCTCAATTTTTCGTTTTTGTTTGTCTGGATTAATTTGAGATTCTGCTTTATTAGAACCTTTTTTTGCGGTTGAGTGGGCCTTTGAATTTACAAATTTGTTCTGCATTTTGCAAAACTATTTCTTAACCATTAGTGACATTCCCCCCCTCTCGTCATCACAAAAGTGTAAACTACTGCAAACAAGGTTCTCGAGTAATATCAGAACCTATACATACTTAAACAGCACCCTTTTGTGTCTAATGTAGACACCTGAAATGCCTTTTACTGCCTAAACTTGTGGTCTCTGTTAAACAAAAAGTAGCCTTTGCTTACCATTTGTGCAAAAAATAGAATGGTGAAGGAAGAATAATGGTAGATTTTGGCTAACATTTGATTGATTGATTGTAGGGTTCAATGCGCCGACGCAACGTGGGCGATGAGGCGCGCCGTAGTGGAGGGCTCCAAATTAATTTTGACCACCTGGGGATTGTTAATGTGCGCCGAAATGTGGAACCATGGGCATTTTCGCTTTTTCGCCTCCATCAGAAAAGTGGCCACCGTGGCCGGGAATCCAACTCGACGTCCATGCTCAGCAGCACAACGCCTTTAGCCACTGAGCCCACCGCAGCTAACATTTGTTTTATGTGCGCCCACAATTTACACAGGTCAGAAGTGGCAGCTTCTTTAGCTACCAAATGACCATCCAACTCAAATCTGTTGCATTGCTGTAAGGTACCAGAAGTTCAGACTAGCTCGAAATGCTCACCTCAGCCAGCGGGGAGTGACGCACCTTCCCTGTGAAGATACAGAAGGGCAGCTTCGAACAGGAGAAGGAAGAGGGAAACGGGCAGTGCCGCCCTACGAGTGGAACACGCGGAAGATGGAGGTGATGTGGCGGCGGCAGATGGGGCAGGCGTCCTGCCGCTTGAGCAGCATGCGGCCGCAGGCGGCACAGGCGCACAGGTGGTGGCAGGGGTGGAGCACGCAGTTGCGCTCCTCGTCCATGCACACCACGCAGTCCTTGTCCCCCCGGCCACCCCCGCCCACTCCCCCGCCACCCTCCAGCACCTCGGCCGTCAGGGCGCTGCACAGGGTGTCCTGCAGGGACAGGGGAAGGGAGCATGCGAGGGCAGCTTAGGCTGAGCCTGGAGCAACATCTTCCCACCAATGCCGTAGTGTTTAGAAGAGAAGCAGACCTTAAGAAGATCGGTGTAAGCTTGGTTATTGTGGAAAACTGGGTGTGTTGGTACATTATCGAAGAAAAAAAAACGCAGTGCAAAAAGACAAGGACAGGGAGAGGACAAAGAGGAAGCTTGGTCTTTGTCAGGTGGTTCTCCCACATTGCCTGTTGCACCGGGAAGCATACGTGAACGGGGCTGGTATCAGCAATTCGTAGAGAGCACTGTTGCTGAAAGGAGAGAAACACCGACTTTCAGAGTGAGAACAGCGTCAAAAAATTGAATTTATGCACTATTTTTATTTATGATCGACAGGCTCTAAAGAAAGTGCTTGGAAGCTGTTGCTGCCCTTGCACAAATATTTACCAAGCTGTCGCACTCCGAAGTCCTCTAAGCGACTATTTCTGTCCACCTACATTGCTTTTATCAAACAGCCTACACCACCTAGAGTTACAATTTTTCTGTAAAGGATTAGGTTAAATGTACTAAAGGCGGAAAAGCAATTGCACATTTAAAATCAGAGCAAAAAATGGACGATGCTGTGAAGCTTCACACCTAATTTTATCACGAAAAAAACAACAAAAGAAGTGCCTTGAAAACCTGTGGAATGGCCTGTGTTTTCTCAAACGACTCAGGAGCCATCCACAAAGCCACACTCTGGAGGCTATAGTGAGAGGTGCAGTTTTGTTGGTATTCTCTTGCTACCTCTTGGGTATACGCCTCGAGCTTCGCGATCGCTGCGCCGCCTGCCGCCGCTTCTCCGCGGCGTTGACGGGATTTGCGCCGCTGCGTGGCTGATAGGGGCCCGTGCAGTGTTTTGGTTCTGTTTCGCTTCTTTTCGCCTTTCCGCGCCCTAAAAAAAACTCGTTATGGTGACGTCTATAGACAAAGAGTACGTTAGGTACTTAAAATGCAGCTGCGTCTTCGTAGAGTACGCAATCGCCTGCAAGAGCTACCCGGGGACGTGGTTCTGCGCGCTTCCGTCGCCGCTGTTCCGGGCGTCGGCGACGCAGCGGCATATCGCCCATGTCACCTCCAGAACATCAGGCACAAATGAATTTTACTGTCGCCTCGTTTAGACCTGATACTGGCACAATGAGAGGTTGGCTCAGCGTGGACAGCGAACGCGGCTTCGTTTCGAGTATATACGTCGCAGAAAAATGTGTTTCGGGGATGTGATTACCCAATCCCGGACAATAACTAATGTCTGTTATAGAATATAAACTATGCGAAAATATAAAGTAAATTCCAGCCTGTGCGTCGTTGAATATGTGCCCACACACGCCATATAGCAAGAACCGAGGCAAGTTAATGAAACCACGGAAAAAAAATGCTGTGTAAGTGCGGACTTAAGAAACATGATAGCTCTAACAGAAATGAAAAAAAAAAAAAGTGCAGCTTCTGACATGCTAAAGACGTTCGTCGAAACCTAAGCCAGGTAGGGTTCACTAGACCAACTACACGCGAAATGCACTGCTTTTTCGCGAGACATCGTGAGGGGGGGGGGAGGAAGGGGAGGGGGACGCTGTGCACAATGCGGAGGCGGAATCAAGCAATGAACGGTTTAGGAATCCCACACACAAATCTCCGCGTTCACTTTCCTTTGTTTTCCTACTTCAACGAAGAGCTGATCGTACGGCGGACGCATTTAAGTGCGAATGCACTTTATAAGCGACCCTGTATTCCGTGACCGCCGTCCGTCCACTTAGCAACAGCTGCGGGTGCGCGCGCATCCTCGTCTTCCTTGGCAACGGGGGGAGATGGGCGCGCGCTGCCTGGCCGCTGACATTGGCACATACCCACGTGGGGGATTGGCCAGGAATCTCCTCGTCTTCCTTGGCAACGGGGGGAGATGGGCGCGCGCTGCCTGGCCGCTGACATGGCACATACCCACGTGGGGGATTTGCCAGGAATCGGGCGTGAGAAGGGCTAATGCACCCGCTTAAAGGAGTACTGACACGAAATTTCAAAGCTGAGATCCGCTCTAGCAATCAAGTACAACGACAACACAAATAGGTGTCTGTGCATGGCACATACCCACATGGGGGATTGGCCAGGAATCGGGCGTGAGAAGGGCTAATGCACCCGCTTAAAGGAGTACTGACACGAAATTTCAAAGCTGAGATCCGCTCTAGCATCAAGTACAACGACAACACAAATAGGTGTCTGTGAATAAATGCATCTTCTTTCTTTGTAGTTGTGTGTGTGTGTGTGATCTCTCTATCGCGAACATTACCGAACCGCGCAAATTCAACTCCTGCATTCGCACTTTCACATTCTTCCCCTCGGGGAAATGCGGGGAAATTTTTTTGGAAGTATACAGGGTAGGCTGTTCAACAATTAAGCGATGAAAGGTGTCGTTGGAAGAGTGTGGCATGTGATAAGGCCCTCTGGTTTCAGTTTCGGCTTTATTCTGCAGGCTCCCTGTGCCATATGACGATTATTCAAAGAAGCACGGTCACGGACTCGGGCTATATTCTAAGCCCGTCTCCGCGCTGCTCGCGGAGGATATGTGTAGCAGATGAATGACTGCGCGCGGGCGCTCACCTCACGACAAGACGACTCTGTCGTGAGCTGATCCCCGAGTATAATTATGGATTGTCCATCGTACTTTTGTTGAATATTCCCGAAATTAACACAGACTGGCTTGTAAATGGCGGTGATCAATATCTGAGGTATACTATTGCCAAACGTAACTGGCGCGCTGTCAGGTATCAGTGCTCCGCTGATTATGTGAGCGCACAAAACCGATTTAAATCGTAGTGTATAGCCGTAGCATGAACATCTGAGGAACCGGTGGTTACGGAGAGACGGCTAGTAAATTCAGGTCAGTGTAAGCTACAATCGGCTCCATCATACGCCGGTTCCGCGACGCTGGCCTTTGGCACACATCTGGCGCTTATACAGACCGAATATACCCCACTAAGATCGCGTCAGAAACATTTACACTCTCGTAAACACACCCCATTTGCGAACAGAGTGACTGCTCCACATAAACATGGATTTCAAACGCTCGGAAACGGTAAATCTCAGTCGTGAACGTGCCGCAAAAACAGCGGTGGCACTGTGGAGCGGGGCGCGGACTCCCGTGGCTGCTTTGGAAACGGGCCGCTAGGGGGATTTCAGTGGCGCCCCTACAGGCCGCGCTCGAGGCGTATAGTCAGCCACAGCTCCTCTCTGCAAGTTCTAGTGTCTGTGAAGCTATTTCAAGGCAAGTGCAATAAGGGCTTCTCCACCATGCTGTGGAGATCTAGAGCCACCAGATGAGGTTTTTATTTAGTGGCTCTAGGGTGATCACATTGAAGAAAAAGTGGATTCCACATTGCAAGGCAACCACTTCTGGCGAAGACCCTCCCTCTTGTTTCACCTGTCTGGAGAAGCAACGTTTTTCTTTTTGTTTCTCCCAACCTCCTCATGGTATTTTTCTGAAGCATCTCATAGGGGCAAACTGGAGACGCTTGCCCTACCTTTAGTAATTGGTCTTAAAATGCGGAGTACTTCCAGAAATGACCGTACCGCTTGCCCTACAAGTCAGTGCTTGAAGCATCCACAATAGCATTGACTTTTTCCTGAGTTCTGTCAACTACCAGGTCACCAATCTGGTGACCCAGAAAAGAAACTTTGCTCACTCCAAAAAGGCACTTGTCACTTGAAGACCGAGGAGTTGTTTGTACAACAATTGCGAGGACTTGTCAGGAGGCGTGTCTGAGGGATCTTTCTCACTAACAATTATGTAACTAAAGTGCACAGCTGTTATGGTAGTCAGCATGGAGTCCATCACAAGCTGTGAAATCCCTGATGCTGCAGAGGGTGTAAGGTAGAAGTCTCTTGGCTTTGTAGAGCTATTCTGGAATGTTAATGACTTTCTCAGTGACCTGGCTGCTTCTGGCATGCCAAGTTGTCTGCACAATGGAGACAGACAAAGAGCACCGAACATCTTGCCTCCTCTCCACTAAGTGGACGATCTCGTCAGCTGTTGGTAGTGGGTAGGCTGCCTTCTTTGCTGCTAGGTTGATTGTGAAGCAGCAGTAGCTGCAGATGTGCACTGTTCCATCCTTTTTTTTTCACACTACTGCAAGATATGTCGCTTATTTTAAATGCTGGGTTGGCTGGACAATGTTTTGATGGTGAAGTTTCAAAACTGTCAACTCTCTATCTACAGAGGGCTAACAGTTGAGGCGAACTAGTTGAACTTCCCAAAACTCCAAGACTGCTCTTTCAGTGAGTCCAATATCAACATCAGGGCAAGGTATCCGGAGTTGCACCCGTAAACTCTGGGCTGGTACTTATCTAGTGGCTGCTGTGCAAGTTCATGGTCTGAGGCGCTTCTCTGAATGCAGCTAGTCGCCTGCTATAAGACTGGGAACCAATTTTTTTGCTAAAGATGTACAAATGTCAAATTCGGGGACTGACGCATTGAACACAAATAGTAAACACGAGAGCAAACTGAATCGAATATTCTTGAATACAAAACAGTAAACACTGAGTGCAAAATTGAATTGAATATTTTCAAATACGAATACCTTGCGTCAGTGCGTGTACAAGTTGGCCACAAGTTGCCTTAGTGTGGTAGTACCATTTGCGCTCACTACTTTTCCCTTACTCTCGGTTGCGACAACGGAAGAAGATAAATTGGAGAGCTGACTTGGCTTTCTGAGAGGCTTTCTGAAATGCGAAGCCATGTGTGCATCAACGTGGCTTGCAGGTGCACATTGTAGTGAACCATTGCAAGCACTGAATAAGTGTACGACAAATTCACATGGCAGGAGGAAGGGGGAATGAGAAAGGGCAACTCTCCGCTTTTGGTGTTCTTGAAATAACCATAAAACAGCTTTTATCTGCATCGTTAAAGTCAATCGTTTGCAGCTGGCCTTCCTTATGTTCTGACACAATGTGCCCTGGCAGGAAAATCAACTCACCAAGTGTGTGTTCCTGGACGTGATGACCCAATTTCATGCGCATCACTGCATTTCATGACAGTGCAGCATCTTTTGAGACAAATGTTGCAATGAAAGAAAACGAGCCACTGAAAGGGTGGACAAAGGGGGAAGCATGTACGTGGGCACTATGAGAAGAGTGCAGTGAAAGCTGGCTGTGCAATGCTGCAGGGACACTGTACGTTCATGCAAATGATCTGTTAAGACGTTGTGATTTGCACTCAAATGCGTCTTTCTCTGCGGTTGTGTTAAACACTGGAAGCATGCTTGACAGTGCAGCTCCAGAGGCTGTGGGTTGAACTGAGCTTTCGAGGCATCCACACTCTGGTCAAGGCTGACCTCACTGGGCTCCCTGGGCTGTCGCATCACTGTGGTGCAATGTTCATCCGAGCCACGAGTCCTGTACTGACCTCACTGCCAACTGCCGTTTCCACCACATGGCCACTGTACGTAGCTGGGAGTTTCACTAAGGCAAGCATACAAAAGAAATATGCTACACCACTGCTGGCTTGCAGAGTTCAGAATGTGCAAAGTAGTGAGAAGAGCCACTCAGGCCCGACTGTCTTTCACACGTCGCAAGAGCACACTTATTAGACAATATGCCGCCCCTTTTATATGTGTAATCCCAGGAGGGGTGGATTGGTTGTGCAGAACTAACTGCTGTGCTAGCTCATGGATGACGCAAGAGAACTATGCACTGGCCTACACCCAACGTTGCCGGGGGGGACGGGAGAGGCACTCACGGGGCTGGCCAGGTCGGGCGGGGAGAAGGGAGGCGGCTGGCGGGCCAGGGCGGTGCGGCCGAGCAGGGCCAGCGCGGAGCGGCGGGCCTCGCGCTCCCGCTCGGAGAGCACCAGGGGCTCGGGCCCCGCCCGCAGGAAGGCCGTCTTGCCCATGCGCTCCAGGAAGCCCCGCACCCAGGACAGGGTGGCCATCGAGGTGCCCCGGCACAGCTGGATCTCCACCTGCGCACCCGGTCACCCTTCCTTTGCCGCCACTGCACTCTCAGCTGGGCCCCACCCAACAGGCCCCTGAGGTCACTGCAGCTCCCACACCACCTCTCCCCTATCGAGACATCACTCAGTTTTATCAAACCACTAGACGAAAGTTCCCGAGCCCTCACCCAACCCTCAGCAAAAATCAGGAAATCACACTCCGACAACTACAAACAGGCGCTACGGCACACCCAGTCCAAACGCATTTATTGTTTCCCACGCAGTACACTGGCTCAATGCAAATTTGGTCCATAACCAGGTGCCCTCGAACACGTAATTCTGGAATGTGCAAATCCAATCCTACGACCCCTCTTCACCTGTTCCTCCCCTGAGCTGTTGGAGACACTGTTGACCAGCTGTCGCATGGAGGACCAGACTCTTCTGGTGACACGGACAAAGACAACTAGGGCAACACGTGGGTTTCAATACTAGCGCTCTGCTCTCACTTTTGAGCTCTTTGAAATGTTTTTGTTCTCTCTGTCTAAATGGGCTACAGCCAATGCACCGCACAATACAAATGTAATACAGTTGTCCTAGACCGTGTGGGTTTATCAATGAAATGCCTTGTGGTCTTACTAAATCAGGTCATGCTATTGTGACCAAACTACGGCAAGTGGTAGCAAGGGCATATCTACTCAGTGAACAATATCATAAGTAAAGGTGGCGCTCACGTCATTTTTGGGGGGGGGACAGGATACAAAGGCACACAGCAGAGCAGCTTGAACCACTGTGTACCTTGAAATCAACAATTGAAGATAGAAAGGGATTCAAGTGAATGCTGCACGCATTGCTACCTCCTGTCCCCCAGAAAGCTTCACCGTTTCAGGGTCACAAACGTACATGTACAGAGGGCAACACACTTGTCTATAACACAGGTTTCGTACTTATAGCCTTATCTTGCCTCGGCCGAAAAACATTTCAAGAGAACTATTGTGTCATTCTGAAGTCTTAACCATATATTTTGACCTCAACGTTTTTTGTGACAAGTTTGAGCCCGCAGTTTTGCAAGGTAACTAGTTGAAGTTGAACTCGGTGTTATAGACAAGGGTGTTGCGCACTGTACGTCCTCTGCAAACACCTTCAAAATGGTCAATAACGTGCATGTACATCCTCGCTTGTATGTTTAAAAAGCGTGCCTTTTTCGCCAACTTCTCTTGCTTGGCATGTGCTACCACACTGCGGAAATACGTCAAATTAGTATTTTATTGCGCCGATGGCTCTTCTTTTTATTTTTTATGATTTACTTCAGCGGCGCGCCGGCTATCGCTCGCACACCCGCCGACGAGGGAGCGCGCTGGGTATCGCCCACCTAAGGCCCCTTACGCCCACCAGGCGCCTCTCGCTTCTTGCACCTGCCACAGACCAAGGGTGCCTGCGAAACTGATCAGGCTCCTTTCTCCTTTTTTTTGTTGTATTTTTTAGGAGCGGTGCGCCGTCTATCGCTCGCGCATCCGGCCGCGCGTGCGGCGGCTGGTTTCGGTATTGTCGTCCGGGCGCTTCCCGCTTTTTTGCGTCCGTGAAACTGATGTCTATCTGATTTCGATTCACTCAAAAGGTACTGGCTTGTTACTCTCTCATTTTTATTTAGAATTTTTCTTGTGTTACTCATGAATAAACCAGATGTTTGTAACAACACAAACGATTTTTTGTCACTTTATGGTCACCCTAATAAAATTAGGATAATTTTTTCTCGAAATAAATTCATCCGAAGAATTTAAATCAGCAATAAAAAAAATCGACCCTGAGGACTTGCATTTGACGAAAAAAATTCAACCCTCAAAGGGTTAAGAGAAATGCACAGCCAAAGATCTGGGAACAATAGATAGAATATAACACAAGTAATGGTTTCTGGCATTAACAGCAAAGATGTTGCACCTCTTGTCAGTGTTAAAAGGTGCACTGCTTATGTTGAAAGTTTCGTTAGTCAGGTGGTACCCCAACTGGTGACAACACATTATCTAGCGCATGACAGGCACTTCACACTAGCTTTGTTCTTATCAAGACTGGCACGTTCAACACAAGCCAGGGAAAAAACTTTGAGGCATCTTTGAAGGTGCCCGTCTGATTGTAGGTAGCAGCTAGGCTTGCAGAGAGCCCAGAGTATCACCTGGAGCATGACCCCAGCCGTTTCTTACACAATACAGTTCTTCCTTTTAAAGGGACACTGAAGTGATATGTAAACATTGCGGGATTACTAGCGCAAATTGTAGTCCGGAGTCCCCAGGCCATGTTTCGACCACTCTAGGCGCGTTTACGCGATTTTATTTAGTAGAAAAACTAATTCGAAAACGCTGTCCTCCTCTCTTTACGCTCGCCCATTTTCTGTGGCGTTTTCGTGTGACGTCAGGAGGGGATGAGCTGGCAATTGGCTGCGCCACGGCTGCGCTACTGCACGGCTCCCCGGCCGACAGAGTCAGTCGGCCCAGCGTTTCGTCCGCCGGCCGCCGGCGGGTCGTCGCAATCAAGGAGGTTAAAAAAAAATTGCTTGGTCGCAATTCGTTCGCTTAGTTGAAACGAAGCCAGGACACGTTTGTGAATGGAAGAATGTGCCTTTCTTTACTTGGTTTGTTTGTACACTGTATCTAGCTCCAAGTCAAGGTCGCTTCACACAAGCGCTGCACATGCGACGCTTCGCTGACTGGTACGCCAGTAGGAAAATATAAGGCCTCTTGAAGGCGGGAGAAGAGTCAGCGAAGTCAATATAGGTACTAAGCAAATAAAATCAACTGATATTTTTACCGTACAGCGTAAAACTAGGGCGCGGGAAGCACTTTTTTGCGCTGGGCGAACAAGCACAGCGGTCAGCAGCACGACTACGCATCTGCGAACGCTTTTCCGTCTACGAAATGCAATTGCTAGACGTGAGCTACTGTGGAAACTCGGGCGACGCTTACTGCACGATCGCAGTACAACAAATAGTCACCTAAGCGGCTTGAAATGCCAAAGCTAAATAAAAGTGTAAACCGGTTGTACAATATATACCATATATTAGTAAAACAATCGCGTCCCGCTCCGTGGCCTAGCAGTCTGGGGCGCTAGGATTTCATTCCAAATGTTTTGCGAGTCACGAGTTCGAATCCCCGCGGGTACGTGCTTTTTTTTTTTTTGTAAGTTAACTTTTTTGTTTTCCGCCGATGTTTTCTATATTGAGTTCACCTTTTTTTGGGGGCCGCAACGTTCATGGCTACACGAACTAGTTCACAAAACGCGCGCAGGCTGGCACTGGCGCGCTAGCGAGTTCTCGTTGGCGTGCTGTTGCCATAAGCACCGACTGCTTGCAGGCAGTGGGCACAGGCCAGAATGAACAGACCCTTGGCCTGGTGCGAACACGCTTTTTACGATACAGGCATGAGGGAGGCAAGCTCCAAATATGGGGGAAAAGCGCATGACATTTGGGCGTCTGCGGGTACGCGGAGGGCGTTCATGCACTGCGTAGGTCTCGGCTAGTGAATGCTACGACTACAAGCCGTCCTGGGAGGCTTATCTTGTGCATTTTACAGCCGACAACATGGCAGAAGCGCGGTACGATGATTACTGAGATATTGAGAATGCCCATCCAACAAAGCCATTGGTTATGTTTTACAGAACCGAAACCGAAACCGAAACTTGTGTGATTGCTAACCTTGGGCATCGTCCAATCACGGCGCCCCTCCTCTCAACGTCACAGCCTTAGTTGGTGCGGCCGCCGCAAACCGCGCATGGTAGTTTTTCTTCTTTCGCGCTTTGTAAAATAATTACCGATTTGTGAACCGGATAAACGATGAAAAGTGTGCTAATTTGAGCCAGTCTACGCAGTGCAAGCAAAAACGGGAGCTTGACAAATTCACTTCAGTGTCCCTTTAATAAACGAAATGGGGTGGAACACAGAGCTTGAAGCCAAGCTGCTTTAATGATAGAAGCATTTCGGCTGGAAGCAGTTTCAGGGGAACTGGCCCGGAATTCCACTTGTGCATCTGTTTGTGCGGGGTTCTCTATCCTGGACAAGTATCAAGTTCAGGGTCGTTTTCGTGAATTCGCTCCCTGTCAAATGTCCTTGCTATGGGGATAGTTCCCTGCCATGAGGACAGAGGTAGACACACCATTCTACTGAATACTGCCTCCTCACATTAGGTGGGATCGTGATCTGGCTCATTATTCTGCTCGAGAGGCAAGTCATTGGCACGTGGATGATGGCACTGTATGGGCTACATTGAGAGCCACAGCTGTGGCATGCACCACCACATCTTTATAGAAGAAAGAAAGAAAAGGCGAAGCCCACACCTCGGGGATGGCGTAGACGGGGAAGAGGAAGCGGAGGCCCAGGCAGCGCTCCTTGCCTGCGGCGCGCTCGAAGACGGCGTCCATGGGCAGCCGCATGCTGCTGCTGGCCAGGATGGCCGTGGGCCGGCACCCCTGCGAGGCCACCTCCATCAGGGACACCTTGGCCGCCAGGTCCTCCGTGATGCACTCCAGCACCAGCTCCGCCTCCTGCAAAGTGGAGGTGGAGGGGACAGCTGCCTCATCTGCCTCATACCCGACACCTCTGAATTGTTGTCACTCGAGGGGCGACTGCAACATCCAGCCATTCCGGTGAACAGCTGGACGTGCAGACGTCTCTCCTACCCGGTTCTTTCTTGAAAATACGTCACATTGCTGCTCACTACACTGCAAACGTCATCAAAAGACAATAGTTTTCTGCTGCTCCTGCCCCGCCCACCTCTCGAGGCATCAACATAGTGGATGTTTGCCGAAGTTTATTAAATTCTCACGTGTTCCACTGCTTGCGCGCCATCTACTGGAACCTTTCATTACTCTTGAACTTCTTGGAATGCTGCCTCGAGGTCCAGGGTCAAGCGTGAGCACTCAAGCGTGAGCACTTTTTGCATTTTGGGGTCAAACCGTTGTTTTCGATGCGTATCACTTAATTTGATATTGCAAAAATCAACCACACATCCATTTTCACCTAAAAGAACAATGCAAATATCACTTATGCATTGATATTTTGCCGCAAATATGCCTAATGTTTTCTTTTTGCTGAACAGTGTCAAGTATGAAGTGTGGTACCATATTTAGTGGTTCGGAAAGGTTTTGCCAATTTTACTTCTCCTTTCAGAATTCTAGGTTTTGGCCACGAGGCTGAATAAAAGGACAGACAGACAGACAAACCAAAATTTTCATGTATAAGTGCCCCAAGAAAGACTATCGTCCCTAAAAAATGGAGGAACCTAATACTAGAGGGCGATTCCACGAGAGAACGAACATGCGTGTACACGACCATTTTTTGTTCATTCTTGTTTTTTTATTATATATGCGCGCAAAATGGAAACCCCCGAAAATCAAGTTTGTTTTCTCCTGAGGTGCGTAGTTCGGGAGAAAAAAATGTTTGAATGTGCCCGGAGCGCAGCGGTGGTTTCGGCAACTGCAGATTTTTCCAAGTTTGCGTCTCTGTGTACGTCAAGGAGTACAAGAGGTGTGTATAAAATGTTTTGGGCCATAAACTAGACCAGAATGCCAATCCGTGTAACGCAAAATCAGCGTCCTGCAGCGAACAAAAAAATAAAAAAAAAATCGTGAAATCGGCCCAGACGATAGTTTGTTAGTGTTTTTGACGCCCCCTATCTACATTTCTTCTTTTCTGAAAAACTTGTAAGTCGGCCATTTTATTGGCCATACGTATCTGAACGCATCAACAAAAGATGGTGTTTGTAGAAAATTTAGAAGTACTAAAAAAATTGAATAACTTCGGCTCTTTTTCAGAAATTGCGCAAATTCAAAACTCAATATAAAAAAAACCCCATACTCGATTTTCTTCAAAATTGCAGAAACAAGACTCCTTTACTTGCACAATAAAACTGTGGAAAAACATGTTGCATCATTTTGTTCAGAACAAAGTTATAAGGGGCCAAACTTGGGGCTCGCGCGACGCGTCTTGGCGCGCCGCGGTAAGTTCTGGCCGCTGTTGCCGGACGTTGCGCGGGTGTACACGGGCGGTAATTCATATTCCACTGCCACATGCCGGCACGGTCAATCTCTTTCCAGTATTCCCAAACGAAAAAAAACTATTCTGGAGATTCTTCTGTTTTTTTTTTTGTTTTTTTTTTCCCGCCTGTTTCCCTAATGTGATCTTTAACGAGCTAACTTTCTGGCCGATATCAGCTCGAAAGCGCTCCTTTACGGCGCCAGTGTTTTGCGGGATGCAAAACAAAAAAAACAAAGGTTCCTCCGATGCGCAGGCAACCGAAACAGATGGCGCACGGGCAGTTACAAGGGAGGGAATGGATTGACCTTCAGACCCTAATCAGTTCCCCACCACGACGGGCGCATTTCCGCTGGTGATGCATGGTGCGCTGGCGTCAGTACAGGGTATCCCACCGCCTTCTTTGAGGCAAACATGAGAGAACGACCTTAAAAATAACTAACCAGGAAACAAACACCTGCACCACGGCTTACGAGGCCGTAGGAGGCTTTTCGGAGACGCCACGTGCACGCGAACCTATTTTACTGGAATGAGAATCAGGTGCGGTCGGGTACCTGGCTTCTTGACGTATTACTAAATTCCGGTCTGTTGTCATATTATTGCCGTATATTTATTGTTTAGTCACATATCACAAAGGCGAAGCGTACATTACAGTATTACTAGCGACTTTGATACGCTTGCGTACGAAAATTGCAGTAACGGGAGGCTACTGCCCTGTCCTTTTCTGTCCTTCAACTCACTGGTTGATGGGCTCCCAACGGATGCTTCCCTTTGCTTTACTCTTGCCATATTTTTGTTTGCTTTTGACTCCTCCCCTTAAAATTTTTTTTTTTTTCATGGGTGGATGCTTTCGTGTGTGCCTAAGTGTTTGCACGTGCATTTGTGCGCGTGTTTGCTTGCTCGACTACCCGCACACTCTTATCCTGATAGATGTGGCAGGGGAAGCCTAGCGGATGTTGTTCTGAAAAAAAAAAAGTGTGACCCGTTCACCCACCCACAGTTCATTCCCGTCCAAGTCTTGCACTCACCCCAGCATGAAGTGTGCGTCTGCGTTTATTGTGCAAATGCCGACCTGTCTGCTTTGGCCCTGCCAAATGTTACAGGGGTTGACCGAAGAATGAGCAACTTAAAGGAGCTTTGTCTTTGCACCTCACCATCGACGCAGTGTTTCTTGGGCGCGTGCCGGCAATTCCCAATGGCCGACAACCTTACCATGTCCGCTTTGGGCGTTTCGGACGAAGAAGACATCACATACGCTGTATAGGAAATTGGTTCTCTGATAAAGAAGAGTCGACCGCCAGCTGCATTCGTGAAGGAGCTAGGCAAATGGGTCACCAAGTGGATTTCCCATGACTCTATTAGGCGGACCCAGGCCATTGCCATAAACGAAGCGAAAAGATGCGAACGGCGATCAAGCATTGTACTGCACTTCGACTTCTCTGAAAATTGGACAGTTATTCTGCCAAATGAAGTCCAGTCGTACCACTGGCACAAAACACAGGTTTCACTGTTTACGTGCGTTGTAACTACAAGAAAATCAGTTCAGAGCTTCGCAGTAGTTAGCGATCACATGCAACACGATACCGCACATGCATGCTATGCGCTCGCTCCACGAGGTGCACGAATGCCTGGAAGAAAGTGCCCCTGTGTACAGCTACGTTGTTTACGTTAGTGACGGTGCAGCCAGCCATTTCAAGAAGAAATATCAGCTGTACGAACGTTCCAGAGCAAACTATACACGTCTGCGAAGTGGCTGTGCTTGACTGTATGAGCGCCCGAGGAAGCAGTGGTGCAGATATTATAAATATTTTACTTGAGTTGTATTCCCACACGTATGCCTTTTGCTGTGTTCCTGACTGTAAATAATTAATCACGATAGTCTGACAGCCAATTTCCAAACTTGTGTCTTTTTGCTTGAATAAATATTCTTGTGAGAAATCTGAAATCCCTTCAGTAATTTACTCGTGCTGTGACCGAAGCGCCATAATAATAGAAAATTTCGACCACTCCTACCACTTCTACCCGATATAACCACCGGAAAAACTTTTCCTGTTGTTTCGAATCCTTCTTTTTTTTTCCTATAAGAAGAGTGGCGTTCGCAAAGGAGCGCTTTCGAGCTGGTATCGGCCAGAAAGTTAGCTCGTTAAAGAACAAATTACGGAAACAGAGGCGGGCAAAAAAAAAAAAACAGAAGAATCTCCAGAATAGTTTTTTTCGTTTGGCAATATTGGAAAGAGATTTACCGTGCCGGCATGTGGCAGTGGAATGTGAATTACCGCCCGTGTACACTCGTTGAACGTCCGGCAACCGCGGCCGGAACTTACCGCGGCGCGCCAAGACGCGTCGCGCGAGCTCCAAGTTTGGCCCCTTATAACTTTGTTCTGAACAAAATGATGCAACATGTTTTTCCACAGTTTTATTGTGCAAGTAAAGGAGTCTTGTTTCTGCAATTTTGAAGAAAATCGAGTATGGGGTTTTTTTTATATTGAGTTTTGAATTTGCGCAATTTCTGAAAAAGAGCCGAAGTTATTCAATTTTTTTAGTACTTCTAAATTTTCTACAAACACCATCTTTTGTTGATGCGTTCAGATACGTATGGCCAATAAAATGGCCGACTTACAAGGTTTTCAGAAAAGAAGAAATGTAGATAGGGGGCGTCAAAAACACTAACAAACTATCGTCTGGGCCGATTTCACGATTTTTTTTTTAATTTTTTGTTCGCTGCACGACGCTGATTTTGCGTTACACGGATTAGCATTCTGGTCTAGTTTATGGCCCAAAACATTTTATACACACCCCTTGTACTCCTTGACGTACACAGAGACGCAAACTTGGAAAAATCTGCAGTTGCCGAAACCACCGCTGCGCTCCGGGCACATTCGAACATTTTTTTCTCCCGAACTACGCACCTCAGGAGAAAACAAACTTGATTTTCGGGGGTTTCCATATTGCGCGCATATACAATAAAAAAACAAGAATGAACAAAAAATGGTCGTGTACACGCATGTTCGTTCTCTCGTGGAATCGCCCTAGAAGGACTGGTAGTGCATTCCAGTGAATTCCCTCTGCTCTCACTCAAAGGCCACACTGCGTAGAAGTGAAAGAACAGTTCCCGTCCTAGGTGCCAGGTACGGTTTGGGTTGAGAAAAGAGGCTTTATGGAGGCCACGCTTCTTGCACAGGATGAAGGGCCTCGCACCAAGACTGCGCAAGACAGAAATAGCTTTGCTGCCGTAATACACGCATTGACAAGGCCTGACCTCATACGCCATGCTTTATACTAAAAGCGAGAGGTGTGCACATATTTTAATTTAAACTTGAAATACTTCGCAAATAATGTTTGCTGTTCGATCTGATTTTTCTTGCAGTTTCTACTGCATGAGGTTTTGGAATATTCAATATTTTGTAATAACAGAGCAATAAAGGTTGCCTCTGCGACAAGACATTAAAAAAACTGCTTTGCTCCAATAATAACGACCATAATCATCAGCCCATTGTAGTCAACTGCAGGACGAAGGCTTTTCACATTGACCACTAGGTGCCACCAATACCAATGATTCACAGCTGCTGACCAGAGCCACCGCCAAGAAACATAACTGCATGATTGTAGTGGTGCCTCTAGTGTCGTTTCACAGTATCACTTGAATGCTAATGTGCAGTTCAAACATTGATAACTAAACTTTTAGTTTTCCCTTTATTGTTTCACTGCTGGCATTGTGTAGAGCAAAAATTGAAGGTTTAAGATTTCTTTGGTTTTTCTCAATTAAAAGAGCAAATTTCGTGACTACAACAAAGCTGAGTGGACTACAAAAGGCTCTTTCTTTCAAATTGAAGAAGGTTGCATTTTTCTAGATGGCCGCCCCTTCAATAAGCTTCACCGCACAGTTGCGTCCTAGGGTTGGCTTTCTTACACGGCTTTGGCGTCGTGTAAAAAAGCCTAACATGGGCAAGCCTTGTGCGAAACAAGTGAGTGCAAACTGTGGCGGAAATTAGGTTAAGTGGAACGCTACTTTAGCAAAACATAGGAGTCGAAACTTCCTATCGATATAAAGGCATGAGTATCGAATCATTACTTGTATAAAGTCATACTTACTAGCATGAGACCTCTTTTCAATAAGGAATCAAGTCAAATATAATCATCGCAGCCCACTCAAGGACCCGCACTCCACAGCAGTGTAGGCTCATTTTTTTTATTTTTGCACTAAGCCCTGGTCTGAAATGGGTTAATACTTACTATTGTTTTTGCATGTTCTGTCCTAAAATAAAGATATTGCAAGGACCTCAATTTTTACTGTTATGTATTAAATTTGGAGTCCCAAATTTGATAACATTGCACAACTCCACTAAAAATGCTTTGGTGCACATTGAAAATGATAATCCCACGAACCAGTGAACTAGAAGAAACGCCAAAATTAATTAGTCATGTAATATACATGAAGCACCAGTATGCCTTAAACAATGCTGTTGGAGCAGTAGCAGTAAATCACACTCAACCACAGAGAGTTGTACCACTCATGTCAGGACCATGGAATGGCGCATCTGTGCCTCAGCGAGACACGGCAGTGTCTGTAAACCCACCCGAGCTTCGGCCAATGTCACCACCCACTGCTGTTGCCATTAAGAAAGGCACCGAATGTTTCCTTTCCCACAAAAAGGAAAGGTGAGCTCGGTTCAAATTTGGCCGAAAATTTGCACACACCAAACAGCGACAACACAAAAAAACAAGGCACAAAGACCCACAGTTTGACATCCTCCACATCTCCCTTTCCTGGGTTTTTCTGCCACGAAGACCCTCTCCAAGAGAAGCGTCAATCCCAGGGCCTCCTCGAGGCGGCTGAGGCAGAAGACGGAGCCGAGGAATCCGGGCTTCAGGAGGCCGCACTCGCGCAGCGCCTTGCGGTCCTCGGCCATCGGGGGGCCACTCGGTCCAGGGCCTCGGGCAGTGCACGCGCACCTCGTGCCCTTGGGCCGCCATCCCCCGCCACGTTCACACCCAGGCCCCCGCACCCGCGTACGCGCACCACCCTGCTGGGAGCTACTCCGAGGATAGTGGCTGCACGGAGAAAGGTCCGGTGTATGGGGCAAGACTGAAATAGGTTAATTGGCGAACCTGAAACAGCACTTCAAATACTTCACCGTGATAGTTCATTACTGAGTTGAAAATCTATTGTTTTTGTCACCGGACGTCACCGGCGCCCGCTTGAGAGGGTGTGGCGCCCGCTCGCCGCTCGCGGGGCCGCACGCATGAAGTGAGTGATTGAAAAACTTTATTAGACGAGAGGCCATGGGGCCCTGGGGGGGTAAGGATGAGGGGAAAAGGGGAAGGTAACAACTCTCACAATGAACACAGTTGCAGTCTTGGCGTCCTAATCACAAAATAAACACGTAAAAGTCAGTCAGTGGCACTAAAATGCACAGCTCACACTTAAAGGAGCCATGAAGACAAAATACAAGTTGGGTTTATTAGAAAGACTGCTTAGCCCCGATAACAATGATACCAATATCATCGCAATCTTCGAACAAATAACGGAGATATTATAGAAAACGTGTGAAGCAGTCGCGACCCCCTAGCCGATTTCCCGCAACTTTTCTATGACGTCACGGAACCTTGTTTGTGCGATTGGCGGCCGCCTAACTCACCTGTCGCGACGACACACAACTGGACGTCTGCAATGGGGCCTCTAGTTCCATTTGACTGCATCACTTGAATGCTAACGTGCAGTTAACGCACTGAAAATTATGTTTTATTGTAGGCCCGTATGACGTCATTCTCCCTCATAACACGTCACTGTGGCGCGAAAATTTGAAAGTTTTTAAATATTTCTTGCTTTTTTTTGCGTTAAAAAACAACTTTCGTGGCTGTAATGTAGCTGAGTGAGATACTGAATCCTAATTCTTTCAAATTAAACGAAGTTGTATGTTCTCTTCATGGCTCCTTTAAATGTACAGTTCACACTGTAGACAACGCGGTTCACACTGAAAACAGTGCACGCTGCAGTCAGTTCACATTGTAGGTAGAACGGGGGGAAGTCTACCAGGCCGTTACACTAATTTGTAGAGTCCGTTTTCAAGGGCGTACTCGGTGATTGCTTCTAGTGTGGTGGGATCGTCGCGGACCCGACTAACATGTTCCTGTTCAGTCACAGGGGCGGGACCTAGAGTTAAAAGCTGGTGGCGATTACGGTCGAATGATGGACAAAGCCAAATTAAGTGATAAAGATTTGGTGTGCCTTCACGACTACAGTGGGGGCATCGGCGCAATTCGGATCCTGCTGGAGCTGTCCATTTATAAATAATGTGGGGGGTGTACGCTGCATTCGCATACACTTTATTGGCGAATACTTCCCCGGGACGCGAGAAGCGCTTGAGAGGGGCAAGGATGCCAACAGGAGTTTCTGCCTGTAAGCGCTTGCAGCTTTCCTTTTTGAGGTGACGAAGCTGGAGTTGCCAGTCTGCCTGGAGAGGGGGGACGGGCGTGGCGGGCACCGTGGGAGGTGATTGTAGCCTCTCCCTGGCAGCGTCGTGTGCCATACGGTTGCCTTCTGCGCCTGTAGTGTGTCCTGGAGTCCAAACAATTCGAACTTTGAAGCCTTCAATTTGTAGGTCTCTTATCAATGTGAGAATGTTTGTTGCCGTATTGTTCGGTGAAAACGGACGATTTAACTCTCGGACAGCAACATAGGAATCCGTGATGATGCGAAATTTCTTCGTGGATAGATGGCCGGAATGGTTATAAATTGCTGCGTCGCTCCCAGAATTCCTAGAAGTTCTACCTCTTCTACGAGGCCGAATGTGTTAGAAATGTGCCTGGATTCACCGGTCCCATTATTATCGGGGGAGACTTCAACGCTCGCAATACCCTTTGGGGCTACTCGTCCACAAACCGTCGAGGCCGGCTTCTGGAACAAACACTGGAGTACAGCCCCCTTCAACTAAGAAACGAATATGGCGTCGCAACCCGCATTGGCCTTTACTACGCTCAAAGCGATACAACACCGGACCTCACCCTAGCTACCCCTGGGGCGGTGAAGACCTGGCGCACGTTAGACAGCACCTGGGGTAGTGACCATTATCCCATCATGCTTCAAATCAATAGCAAGAAATTCCGCAATAGACGTACTTACCGTGAGATAAACTGGTCCTCGTATCGCTCCCAATTCAACATCTCCTCCCAACCTACCCTTGAGGAATTCATCTCGTCATTAACGCAAGCACGTTTGCTCTCAAGCGAAGAAGTAACCAGTACGGCAGATGTGGATTGCCCTGATTCACACATGTTCGGACTTCTCCGCAAGGCAGAACGGCTAACCAATCGATACCGTACGCAAGGAAAACGCCATAATCACCTAATGCAGCTAAAACGTCACTACCGCATTATTCGCGAATATCAGGTCACGTTACAGAGAGAGAAATGGCACGATTTTTGTCAAGATCTCGGGCATGAATCGGGCCTGTCTCGTCAATCTCGCAATGAACCGTGTGGCCCGAACTCTCGAGCAGGACACTGCCGCCCGATTCGCGCTTTATGCGGACGATATTGTGGTATGGACAGAAGCCCAGGATTACAACTCCAAAGAAACTATGCAAACAGAGTTGCAGGCAGCAGTCCTAAGTTTGGAACATACGCTGTCCCAGTTCCGGCTACAGCTATCCCCAACCAAGACAGAACTGCTCAGCGTGGATGGTAAACGTGGCACAAATAAGGAACAAATTATCTCCCTTCAAGTGGGAGATACGCTGCTCGAATCCCACAATGGTACCATTCGACTGCTGGGTGTTCCCGTCAGCAGCTGTAATAGCCCAAAACAGTGGATAGCCTCACTTAGGAAAACCTGGCGTTCCACCTTACACCTAGTCACCCGGATATCGAACAAGTATGGTGGGGCGCACCAAACAGCTTGCACCATGCTCGCCCGTGCTGTGGCGCATGGGCGCTTCACGTACGGCTTCCCGGTTTACGAATTACGGCATTCACGTGTAAACGCCCTCCACCAAATGAATCGGCACCTTCTCCGTGCGATCAGTGGCCTCCCCGCCTTCACACGGGTAAACACTCTACACGATGCAGTTCCCCTTCCGCCTCTCGCTAACCTCATCGAAGAGACAAAACTACGCTTCAAATATCATCTGGACCATTCGCCACAAGGAAAAAGACTCCAAAAACGGGACCACTTAAATAGTCAGTCTGAGAGCACCGATTTGCCGACAGCATTCCCTCCGTGGGAACGCCCATCCATCGGAATTCTGCGTCGACGCCCGATCCGCCGGGATAAAAGAAAAGTACGCGAACAATACGCTCGCACTCTCGCAAATGACAAGGAATGCGACGAAGCTGACATCTACACCGACGCGGCTCTGAATGGAACGACGGCGGCCATTGCCTGGACATCTGCGGACCTGCCGAAATTGAATTGATCCAGACGCATGAAGTGACGTCACGAACTTTTGACGAGCGCTGCCGCGTCACTTCTTTTGGCTCTCCCTGGATGATGTCACGCTGATGTCCATTTGCTGAGTGCCGCTCCGCGCGCTGCTCCATCGGCGCGATAAATGAGATCCAATTAACCTATGTTCTTCGCATCACAGGCCGCTCATATTTCACCCAGGGTATTCTGTTGAGTGAAGGAAGCGAACTGTGCAATAATATTAACGCCGAAAATTGGTGTCAGTGCTTCTTTAAGAAGACTTGCTCATTGATGACGTAGCTGTATTATAAACACACCACATGTGGTAGACGTGGTTGAGGTTTCCTTTACAGTTAAGGGGGACACTGGTCTTGAGGACCAAAAATTTAACGAAGAATCAATTTTTCGTAGTAATTTTATTTGCAGTCTACAGGTCCCGAAGAATGTACCTGCAAAATATTATAGCTCCATCATAAGTATTTATGAGGCTATCGCCCTTTGAGGTTGCCTAAATGACCATTTTCACCTATCTTTCCAAACTTCATGCCTTGTTTTCTCAGGACCACTTTTAACTGTCAGGTACAGTATCTAGGGATGTACTGATCAGATTTGTATCATTTTTGCAGCATTTGAAAGCTTAGGAACTGAACAGTGCAACAAAAGCACTAAAATCTAGAAGTTATTTTTGTTAGCATAGCTTTTCATGCAGTTTGTTTTTTGAAAACATTGGAAATTGATGAACATAAGTTTACTTTTTTTTTTTCACAAGTTTACTGCAGTTGCAGAAACAATGTTAAAATTGCTGCTGGGGTATAGTTGCACTCTCTGATCCTTCTAGATAGAGGACAAAGGAATAAAAACTATGCGAGTATTTCATGAGTAGATAATAAAAAATTGCCCAAAATGGAATGGTATAACATGCCACACAACTCTGAGCTTACACCACCTAGATAAAAACAAACTGCATATTTGTGCTCAGGATGTTAAAATACACTCAATGTGTAAATCTCAAGCACATAGGCTAAAAAATAACAAAAATGTCCTCAAGACCAGTGTCCCCCCTTAAAGGAGCCATGAAGACAAAATACAAGTTGGGTTTATTAGAAAGACTGCTTAGTCCCGATAACAATGATACCGACATCATCGCAATCTTCGAACAAATAACGGGGATATTAAAGAAAACGTGTGAAGCAGTCGCGACCCCCTAGCCAATTTCCCGCAACTTTTCTATGACATCACGGAACCTTGTTTGTGCTATTGGCGGCCACCTAAGTGACCTGTCGCGACGACACATGACTGGACGTCTGTAATGGGGCCTCTAGTTCCGTTTGACCGCATCACTTGAATGCTAACGTGCAGTAGACGCACTGAAAATTATGGTTAATTGTTGGCCCGTATGACGTCATTCTTGCTCATTCACTGTGGCGAAAAATTTGAAAGTTTTTAAACACTTCTTGCTTTTTTTTCGTTAAAAAAACATCTTTTGTGGCTCTAATGAAACTGAGTGAGATACTGAATCCTAGTTCTTTCAAATTAAACGAAGTTGTATTTTCTCTTCATCGCTCCTTTAAAAAGAAGTTGACAAGAATTATTCTACTGATGCATGTTTGTGGGAAAACTTTGTTGTACTCCATGATCAACACCTTCAAGCGCAAACAAAAATTTAGACAAAACACGTGAAGGACAGGAACAAGCTAGCACCTGTTTTTGTTCTTCACGTCCTCTGTCTAAACTTTTGTTTGCGCTTAAAGGTGTTGATCATGGCTGCAAACTGGTCACTTCTGGGTGCGGTGGCTGCAATGCGTGCACAACCACACAGATGCCATTGTCCGAATTTAAAAAAGCAACACTGAGAGCCTCTGCCGAGGTTTGCTGAGATATACATGTTCGGATATGGAAGTTGCCATTCAGAGGAAGAAACTCCGCCAATGTGAGAGGCCAACTCTAATGTATCAGTTGACTTGGTAGCTCAAAAATGTGGCATCCTGCGTAGGCAAGAAATTGCTCCCAAAACGGCTGACAGTGCAAAGAGCATTAAAGTAAAGCAATGGAGATGAAAGGAACAGTTGTTAAATTTGGGTGTTGATTGGAAGGGCATCTGCAATGCAAAACAAGCGGGCATATCCTCAACATCACCACAGCTCAGTAACTCTAGCCGACCATAAAGGTGGACCTAGATAATGAGCTGTGGCCTTCGACGTAGAAATGTGCGAAAGAGCCATGTCTGCAGGCCTACCGCACAAGTCATTTCAGCGTGCTAACTGCAGAGGTAGCCTAGGAATTGAGACTGCAGTACTAAGTACGTTAATTCCCACTGAATGTCTTCCTCACTTGGCGATGTAAATGCTGGCGCTGATGTTAGGAGTGCTATCGTGTGGCATCCACTGAAAACTGCAATTGTTTACGGCCTCAACAGATGGTGCACGGGCAGCACAAAAACCGCATCATCATCATCATCGCGGGTATGTGCCTGGATCGCGTGTTTTGAGCTCTAACGTCGCCAACCGGTATCAGCAATTCGGCGCTTGTTGGCACGTCATAAGGTTCAGCATTACGGCGCTGTAACATTAATCCTTGATATATATATGAGGTTAAGAACGGCTATTGGCCAAGGCAGCCATTAGTAAAGAACGCAATGATGATGTTAATAATGGCAGAAAACTTTCGGCGATTGGACGGTTAACGCTACGCTACCAACTTAGAGGTCCTTGTAATTTTACAAGACTCAATTATCGGGGCTATCCAACCGCATGGTCTCGCACGTGTGCAGTACGCGACGCCAAAAGTCTATAAATTCAAAAGCCACCCTCAACTTACACCCCCCATCGCGCTAACATCTCTCTCGGGGGCGTGATTTAAACCCCTTTGCGATAAGACGGCTCGTTGGAGCCATCAAATTCGTGTTACATGTACCAGAAAGAGCCAATTTTGCTAGATTAAGCCTTCGCAATCACAGATGCAGCAGTGAAGGTCCGTGTCACGACTTCTGGAAAGCACTGAACGTACCGCGCAGCTGTTCAGTACGGACGTTCAACTTCGCGTCGGCCACGATACACGCAGCGATTACTCCCACCGGACGCAAAAAACATACGCACTAGGAGAATCGTACGCTGCTACTCAAAAAAAGTCTCTGGCATTAAGAGCTACTAATGATATTGCTGCTGACGAAACATGTTAAGGAAATGAGCGTCACAACATGTATACGCGTGTTGCGCGCGTACACCACCGGATTCACCATAAAAAAAACCACTGACGCGTGACCACAGCTGCAGATTATGGCTACACTCGATTGTACTAGCACGACTCAAGCCGGCAATGAGCGCTTGATTACTTCATACATCTACGAAATCCGGTATTAACTGGCCACTCACAGAAGAAGGCGCACCGATTCTCCAGGTGGACGACAATTGACGGCCCCGCCGGCAACAAGGGGAATCACCGTCAGCACATTTCTCCGACTCCTCTCAGAGCGCGCAGGCTACGCATCCGCAGCTCGCAAAACAACGGAACACTACGCGATTCTTTCGAACTCAACGACTACATCGGCTGTCGCGACTGGCTGGCGCGCCCTGCCTGCCCTACTTTCGCCACTTTCGCTGCTTTTTCTCGCCCCCACAATACGAGTTTCCAAACCAAATAGCCCGCTGTTGTCATGGCAACAAGAAACTAAAAAAATAAGCATAAAGATACATTTGACAGACTTAACCAGGTTAAAGGCAAATTATTAACTTATTAAAGTTGATTCGTCTTCGATAGGCACTTACCATTGCTAATCTCAAGTTAGCATGACAGTTAACCTCAAGCTCAAACTAAACATCGACATCGCATCAGCGCGCGGGCGACGAAAGCGAACGAGCGAACTGTATTGTAGTATTGTTTACGAATTCTAGTGTATGTGAACCGTGGTGACTCAGGAAATATGACAAGTGCGAAAGGAACTGAGGGAGAAAGGTGTTACCGTGAACTTGTGGATAAGGCTCGCGTCCTAGAGAACAGGCTGGAGATGCTGCTGAAAGTTCCCCAGCCGGTAGTGGACGCCGACTACGACAGTTGCTTTGTGGAGGCGCACAAGCAGCTGACTGCCGAAAAGAAACCCAGCCCGCTCCGTCAACCGCTCTTGCGGGCCAGACTCGTGCAGAGCTTGAAAGAGGAAAACGACAGCTTGAAGCGACTGGTCGCGGAGTTCAACGGGCAGCTTTCGGCTGCCAGACGGGAGATCGCCGACTTGGAAGCCAGGGACGAACCGACCGCGGTACCGAGCGATTACTCCACTGCCCGCACGTAAGCTTTTACGAGATATTCGTGCTGCATTTGCTGCCTTGAGGTGTGGCCGGTGTGAAGGGAAGGCCGCAGTTCACTAGTCAGCACGTGCGCCCTGTCGCGTGTTTACATAAACAGCGTGTTTATGTTGTGCTTACAGGGTCCTTCGGTTGAGCGCTAGCACTGGCGACTGCAGTGCTCGCAGCCCGGGTGCGGGTATGCGTCACTGACGTCACATGACATTACGTCACATGAACGGCAGCTAGGTAGTAGGGGCATTTTTTTTTTACCTGAACTGGTGCAGATTAGTGCAGTGTCGTGCAGAGTGCTACTGGGGATATCAATTAGTAAAAAAAAATGAACATATGCTGCACTGCTTGCACCAGTGCAGCCAGTTCAGGTAAAAAAAATGCCTCTAGTACTACCCCGAGAAAACCCCGTGGCGCGCACGTTTTCTCTCAGATATTTGCAACACTATTTTTTTTTCATTCTCAGTTTTACCATCTCTTAGATGGGATAAAATAGAAACAATGTAATCTGTGTAGAGGTGCAAAGCTGGGCTGGTCGCTGTCGTCTGGTTGTGGTCATAAGTCAGTGCCCACCAAAATCTGTTGCTTACTATCTGTTCCATCTTCTCACTGTTTTTAAGCCTTTGCACACTGACCGAGTTTGACGGTACCAGCCGAAACCATGGCAAGCATTCTAGAAAACTGCGGACATTCCTTCTGCAATATCCCTCCCATTTTTCACGCACACCTGCTGCATGATGTCACATTTCTCCAATTGGCGACACATGACTGTGGCATGCGAATCCAGTTTCAGTGTCACTGATGTCGTGTAAATGACAGCTAGGATTATAGGATTCAAATAAGAATGCCGTTTGAGCCCTGAGCTGTTCTTGCTGTACATAGCAGGGCTAAAAAAGTAACTAAACGAAAGTCAATTACGGCTCAGCTTAATGCAACGCTGGCAGGGCAAAGTGCTATAACATTGTATTCCTGACGATGTTGATTGATTGTTGGGTTTAACGCGCCGACGCAACGCAGGCGATGAAGCGTGCCGTAGTGGAGGGCTCCGAATTAATTTTGACCCCCTGGGGATCTTTAACGTGCGCCAAAATCTCGAACGCACGTTTCTGCTTTTCGCCTCCATCAGAAAAGCGGCTGCCGCGGCTGGGAACCGAACCCACGTCATCGTGATCAACAGTGCAGTCCTGACGATGTTGTTTTTTTGGCTGATAGCGAGAGTGATATGCAACTGCTCACAAATATCTGTGACCAGGAAGCCACAGACCTCAGGTAAAATAAAGCACCGAAAAGTCGGAAACACTAATGGTTTTTCACTACAGTAGCTTTGACGCAGTGGGGCTGGTCGATTTAGTCTCGGACTCCCCGAGAAGCATTCGATTTTCACATGCATCCCTATGGCTTCGGGGAATCCTTGGACTACCCGCGGACTATCCGCAGCGAGTCCCACACTGTAAATCGAAGAGCCCTAGTGTCAGTCGAATGTGGTGAAATACGCAGAGTCGAGGACTATAAATATTTGGGAGTGTGGATAAACAAAACAACAACAACAAAAAAAACAGCCTAAGAACTCATGAGGAACAATTTGTGGCGTCGTGTCTGTCAGAGTTTCTCGGAGAGCGCTTGACACGAAAACAACACTACGCGATGCCCACTGGCCCTGTAACCGATGACGCGTGGCGGCGCCACGTGAGCGAGACTTTATATGCGCGTAGTCGCGCAAAGCGACCATTCCACCAAAGAGAGGAAGGGTTGTTGTACATGGCTGGGAGTGAAAGAAATGAACCCATGTTTCTCCACAAGTTGAAATTAAGGGAAAGTGAAACACAGCTATGATGAAGTGTAGCATGAAGTGAGAATGTAACAAATACCATATTTAGTGCGAGCAATTTGGAAAGATCAGGTGTGTTATATCATGCCCAGAAGTAAACCAGAGACTGGTAGGTGCCATTTGGCTTCAGGCATGCGTAGTAAAACATCCTACGAAGCAGTGTAGGAAAATACGAGAGCGTTGTTTGAAGTTCAAGCAGGTCAGACTAAAACATGCTTTGAGGGAAGGAGAAGAGGAATAGCCAAAATGTTCAGGCACCATACATGAAAAGCGTAGACACGCAGTGGCTAAAAAATACAAGGAGGCTGACGACGCAAGATGTAAAGGTTAGTGGCGAACCAAAAGCAGCCAAGGTAACCAAAAAAGTAGCAAAGCTGACAGAAACGAATAAATGGAGGCAATAAAAGGTGTCGAAAACACGTCGTTAGAAATGTACTGGCAGTGAAATTTGGTATGGCAATGAAAAATGGAAATGACAACTTTAAGGGTGCTCTGCTCTTTGAGGCTAGAGCAGGTTGCTTAAGAATGAAGAGCTTTGTGGAAGAGCATACATGAATGAGGGGTCATGTGTGGTCTGTGGAATGGAAACACGTTATTTAAAGCATTTTGTTTGAATGGGATTGCATCCATACAAATCCGAACACAGAAATCTGAATGTGTGCATTCCGGAAGCCTTAACGTTTAATGGTAATATGGGGAAAGTAAACTACGCTACAAGGCTGTAGAGGTGACTAAAAGGAAGATTGAAATGCTAGTGGATCACAAGAAGGGAGGGGAATAAGGTTTTTTGGCAGCTACCACCTGCAATGGACAAACAAAATTTAATTTGAGCCTGACACCAATAGCAGGGCTAAAATTAGCAGGTTAGTACAACGTAGATACATTAATTTCTTTGGATCGGTGACACTAGTCATCACAAAGGGAATGCCATAAACAATCAACGAGGAAACAGAAAACGGTGATTTGCTTTACGAAAAAAAGGGTGGCAGTGCAGTTGGCTGATGCTGACAAAGGCAACTGCAAATTGCATGTCGAAAAACAAACGAATACGTTATTTGTGGCGATAACACGGTTACCACACAAAATGGAATCAGAGGCGAACGCTGTACGAGCAGTCAGGACGCTGCCGTCTTAGAGTGGCTCCTGTAACAGCGCAGCAGATTTCAAAGTGAGATGGTGAACGTGCCGCACCCGCCGTTTCCTCAGAAGACAACTTGAGCCTTGAGGTGAACTTAGGTTGTCCATTCCTAGCAAGTTTCACGTCCCAAAGCTGGAAAGAATTCCCCGGCTGCGCCATTAGACGTCGTGAAGTTATTACTAGGTTCGATCAGTTTTCTCAAGGACGGCGTTGACTCAGTGTAGTGGCCGCTCCCCTGATTGTCACAGAGCCCTTCTCACGTAGGGCTGCGGGAACGGAGTATTGGTAGACAACTTATAGAATTTCTGTAGCTTTCTAGTATGCAGGTCAACGTCAGGACTCCACATTGTGTAGCTCTTTTTAATCAACGATAAACGCGAGGGAATACACAGAATCCTGTAGCTTCTTTAAATCAACAGAGCAACGCGAGTAGATGCACGGAATTGTGTAGCTCTTTTAGGGGCTATTGGGAAGCCAGGGCTGAGTCCACTGTTGGGAATCCCACCGCTGACTCCACTGTTGCGAACCATGGTAGCGTGGTCGATGTGGGCCGAGGTTGGTGAAGTGCCGGGGCAGTCATGATGGGCAAGTTGACGAAGAAGAAAACTTTATATACAAGTATTTACATCTTGGTATGAGAGCGGGCAGTGCGCTCCTGCACGCGAGAGATTAAATAGGCACGTTGGGTCCCTTCCCCTTCACCCTTTTTCTCCGGCTGACGTCAGGAGGCACCAATCACGGAGGTCATGGCACTGATAGGAGCGCCACCACGCAAAACACACGCGCACACGCACGAGAGGCCCCTCCTCTCCGGGGCAGGTGAGCGCCAGGTTGCTCCCGCCGTGGCAATCCGCCGTGGTCAGAGCCTTCTTTTGTCCTGGCGATGTTGCACCACCACGAAGACGCCTTGCATCCCTCGGTGGTAATACTCTTCTAGTGGCCTATTGAAGACAACACGCCACAAAAGGGCATGACAATGAGGCGCGGGCACGCCGCCGAGGCTTGTTGTGCAGGGCGCCCAGCATTGCTTTTGTTAGCACCGCCGCTGGCCGGTTGGCGCTTTGAGAAGCCACGAGGTCGCTGAAAAGCGCATAGTTCAAGTAGGCGCAAAGTTCGCCACTGTGAATACGCCGGTTCGTGGCAAGTCGATGACTGAGAGTCAAAGGCAGGTTTTCGGGGAATCAGCGTCGCAACAGCACCCCCGCCGCCAGACAATGCATCAGGATGACGAGCGGCTCATCGCGGCTCGGCTGGAATGATGCGGTTGGTCAGCAGGTCCATCCCCGGCTTGAGGCGGAGTTCTCGGAACTGCTGCTTTATTCTGGTCCCCTCCGTGAACCCACAGAAGGCACGAACACCAGGCTCCTGCAGAAATGACTAACTCGGCAGGAGAGAGAGAGAGAAATGACCTTTATTAATAAATCCTGCGAGGGGGCGGGATTCACCACGCAGGGCTTCACCGCCCCCGCCTACCCTGGGCCTCAAGGGGTACCCAGGCCTTGGCTTCGGCTACTAGGGAGCACTCCCCCAGCAGGAGGGTCTCCCGTTCGCTTCTGCCGGTCCAGGGCTTCCTCGAGCCGCTGGATCGCGTATAGTTGGTCGCCCTCATCCGTCGAGCGGATGCACTTCTCGATGTCCGGTGGTAGCGGGCCGGGGCCCCGCACACCCCGCACAGGTTCGTCACAGTTCCAAAGTATGTGGGCCAGGGTGGCCAGTTCCACCCCGCACACACAGCACACACCGTCGCCGGGAATGTCCGAGCACATGTGCCGGGCCAGTGCCGGCGTCAACACTGTCCCGACTTGTAGCTGTCTGAAGAGCACGCCCTCGTGCCTCTTCAGCCCCCGATGAGGGCCGGGAAGCTCGCGGCGTCCCTCCTTGTACCACGCCAGTATCTCACTGTAGCCGGCTAGGGGCTCCATGTTGTCTTCCGTCCGCAGGGCTTGGGCACGGGGGGGCGTCGCGCGGTGCACGATTTCTCGCGCGACGGCGTCCGCGCCCTCGTTGCGGTTGGGCGTACCGCCGGGGAGGGCTCCGACGTGGGCCGGGAACCACCTCAGCGTTGTTACGGTCTCCTTTCCTCTCGGGAGGATTCTCGCAGCCGGTCTTCCGACGCGATCGCGGCTGTAGCCTGTCACGGCGGCTCGGGAGTCGCTGAGTATTGTAGTCATCTCTGGGCAGTTTCTTAGCGCCAGCGCTATGGCTGCCTCTTCTGCCTGTTCGCTCGTGGTCGCCCGGACGCTGCCGGCTGCCACCATCTCCCCGTCGGACGCCCTGACCGCCACGATTGCGTAGCGTCCCGGCTTACCGCCGTACGCCGCCGCATCGACGTAGGCCGCCCGCTGGTCTTCCTTGTGCGCCTCCGCCAGGGCTCTCGCCCTCGCGAGTCTTCTCTCTTCGTTTCGTTCCGGATGCACGTTCCGCGGGAGCGGCGGCACCCTCAGTGATCTTGCTAGCTCTGCGGGCAGGTCCTCGCGATCTTCCCCGGTCGTCGTTGGACTTGCCCCGACGCTCTGCAGTATCATTCTTCCCGTCGCGGTCGTTCCGAGGCGGGCAATCTGCGCCGCCCGTTGGGCCTCCCCGATTTCCTCCAGGGAGTTATGTATGCCCAACTTTGCCAGGGCCGCGTTACTGGTACATTGCAGCAGTCCCAGCGCCGCCTTGTAGGAGCTCCTGATCGCCGCATTGATCTTGTCTCTTTCGTGTCTCCGCCACGCGTGGAAGGCTCCTACGTACGCGACGTGGCTCAGCACAAACGACTGCAGGAGGCGTAGGAGGTTTGCCTCCCGCATGCCGCTGTGCTTCGTGGATACCTGTTTGACGAGACGGGTGGCCACCCCAATCTTCGTCAGGAGCCGTTCCAGGGCCGTGTGATTGTCGCCCCCAGAGTCTAGGTGCATACCCAAGACTCTGAGGCCCTTAACGTGCGGGACTTCTGTACCGTCTGTTGTTTGAAGCACGATTTTCTCGGCCTCCCCTCCGACGGATTTTCTCCAGTATCCGGTCGGTGGCAGGATCAGGAGCTCGGACTTTTGTGGCGAGCAGCGCAGTCCCGTGCCCCGGAGGCAGTCTTCGACCGTGGCGATTGCCTCTTGTAACGAGTCCTCCATGTGCCCGACGGTTCCCCCCCGTCGTCCATATCGTGATGTCGTCCGCATATATCGTGTGACGGATCTGCTGCATTTGCGACAGTCTCTCCGCCACGGGGATCATCACTGCGTTGAACAGGAACGGGGAGATTACCGCTCCTTGCGGGGTTCCGACGCTGCCCAGCTTGCGTTCGTCTAGGGTCAGGTGCCCGATCTGCAGGTTAGCCGTCCGGTCCGACAGAAAGGCTCTGATGTAATCGTACGAGCGCTTTCCCAGCCCGAGTTTCTCGATCTGTTGCAGTATCGCCGAGTGCTTCACATTGTCGAAGGCACTCTTTAGATCCAAGCCCAGGACCGCCCTCGCATCGGTCTTGTGGGGGGTCTCGAGCAGATCGTGTTGGAGGAGCAGCATCGCGTCTTGCGTGCTCAGCCGGGCCCGGAAGCCCAGCATGGACGGTGGGTACGCGCCGCTTCTCTCCATGTGCGGTTGCCATCTGTTGTTCAACACGTGCTCCAGTACTTTCCCCACGCACGACGTTAGGGAGATCGGGCGTAGGTTCTCGAGTCCCGGAGCTTTGTTGGGCTTGGGTATAAGTATCGTTTTGGCGTGCTTCCATTGTTTGGGTAGCTCGCCTCTCCGCCAGCACTCGTTATAGTAGCCGGTCAGGGCCGTGATGGCTCCGTCACTCAAGTTTCTCAGGGCTTTGTTGCCGATCCCGTCGGGGCCGGCGGCCGACCTGCAGTTCAGCTCCTGTACCGCTCGGCGTACTTCCCACTCTTCTATGTAGGCGTCGAGCGCGGGGTTGTCGGGTCCGCCGTACTCGGGGTGCCGTGCTTGCTCGCCTTCGGGTAGGTATTGGTCGTTGAGGCGTTTCTTTACCTCATCCTCCCCGTGATTCTTGATGGCCACGTGCAGGATCTGCGCGAGTCTGTGCTGCTGGTAAGACTTGCTTGCCGTTTCGTCCCGCAGGCGCCGAAGCAGTTTCCACGTCTTGCCCGCGTGCAGCTGGCCGTCCGCTTCGTTACACACGGCGTGCCACTGCTGCTCGCAAAGCTTCCGGCTGTGGCGCTCGATTTCCCTGCCCAGCTGCGCGATTTTCTTTCGTAGCGCCCTGCTGTGCCTTCTCTGTTTCCACCTGCGCTGCAGAGATTGCCTCGCCTCCATCAGATGCGCGAGTCGGGAGTCCATGTTGGGTATCGACTCGTCGATCTCTATCTCGGTGCTCACACGCTCGACCGCGCTCGCTAGCCCTTCGGTCCACTTTCCTATGTCATCGATGACCGCCGGAGTTTCCTGCCGCCGGAAAGCCTCCCAGTCGGTGATCTTGTGCTTTCGCTTCGGTTCTTCACCCGCGTTGACCCGCAGGGGGATCTCCACTTCTATGATCTGGTGGTCGCTTCCCAGGTTCAACCCCGTGTTTCTCCAGCGGACGTCCCTCGCCTCCGGGAGATGGACGAAGGCGAGGTCCGGCGTGGTGTCCCTGGCCGTAGAGGTGCCGATTCGCGACGGCTGCTGCGGGTCCGAGATCAGCTCGAATTCCGCCGCCTCTGCCTCTTCGAGCAGGTTCCGTCCCTTGGCTGTCGTGCGGGGGTAGCCCAGCTCCTTGTGTGCCGAATTGAAGTCGCCCGCGACCAGCGCCAGCTTGCTTCCGATCTTCTTACGCGTCTTTTGAAAGAGGCTTCGGAACCTCTGGTTTCGGTGTTGTGGGTTGCTGTAAGCGTTCACAAGGAAGATGGATTCTTGTTTCCTCCTGCCGATCACCACTTCGGTCGCACACAGCTCCAGCGCCGTGTCGCAGTCCAGGAACTTGTCCAGCTCGACGAGGGTTATGCCCCTGCGAACGAAGGTGCACACCCCCTGAGCTGCTCCCTTGGTGCTGCTCCGGGCGCTGGGTGGCACGGCTTGCACGTTGTAGCCCTGCAACTTAGCCCTTAGTTCCTCTCTCAGGAACTGGACAATGAAATTCTTCATTTCCTCGAATCGCGTTTCCATGCGCTCTTCGAATCTCGCAAATTCCTCTTTCATCTCCTGCTCCAGCCTGCCGATGCGGGCCTTGGTTGTGGCGCCCAGCCTATCGACCCGGTTGGACAGCTCCTCTATTCTCTGATCTTGCTTGTTTAGTCGCTTCTCGATCTTGCGGAATCTCGCACCGCAGTTCAGTTCACCTTGCGAGGCCGGTGCGGTAACCGACACCACCGATGCCGTTTCCTCCTCGCCTCCTTCGTTCATGATCTCCTCTTCTCCATTCTCGGGTTCCACCTCGGAGATTTTCCTCGCCTTCTTCTGGCGGCTCGCGTCCTCCTCTCCTTGGGTCGCGCTCGTCGCAGCCACCGCCGCTGGCGTCAGCGTGGCCGGTCTTGGCGTCGATCCAAGTCGCCATTCCTCCGGCCTCTGCTGCGTGCTGAGTCTTGCGATCAGCTTCTGCTGTTGTTCGATCGTTGCTTGCAGCTGCCTTATCGGGTCTTGAGCCGGCGTAGTGTCCATGTCGGGAAGGTCTGTCGACGACATTCCACCCGAGGCCGAGCACGTGCACGTGGCGTTCGGCCACGGCGGGCTCCGGTGCACGCGCAAGTGGCTGCTATGCTCGCTCGTGAGTTCTATACTTTCATGAGAGGCCTCGCTTCAGAATTTTAAGTCGTCGTAAAATTCTTCGTGGTCCACTCACCGACTTGAGTGTAGGCTTGTTAGATGCCGCGTGTAGAGAGGAATCGCGCGGTGCCAAGTAATCCACCGGATGGCGGATTTGACCGAAGATTGGCGAGTGTAAAACGGGAGCCCATGCACAGCGCGTCAACACGGCTCGGCCACCTGGTGGCGAAAAAAAACTCGACAACCATGTCGAACCACACTCGATGCGGAAAGCGCCCTCTGAACACCACTCGAAATGCCAGACCATGATAACAAAACAAAACCAACTTGTCTGCTAAAATATTACACCCCTTGAAACGATTCGAAGTGCTTATCTCGTGGCACAAGTTCAGAATCAGACCTCAATTTTGGGTGTTGTTAAAACAACAACTACAACAGTACCAAAGAATCATGAATGGGCTATAGGAGCTTTATGAGGCAGATGACGCAAACGAGCGATGACGCCAACAGGAGCTCTAAAGGCATTCCTCTTTTTGCCCATGACCATTTGTCAAAACTACTCAGCTACAACTGCCGTACTTCGAGGCAACCGAGGCAACGCATGCCTTTCGCAACAGTCTACAGCACAAAAGTCGCAACTACGAGACCGATACGACGGTACAGCAAAACAAAGTATGACTTTACACGACTCTTTGAAAAACATAACATTTCGCTACACTTACGAAAATGAAACTTGTAATAAAATGAAAATCCACAGATATACGAACACTTATCTGAAAGATAACCTAGAGATAGCTTGCTCACAGAGCTCAGCTACGTCAATCAACAGTAATCTGTAGCTTCCCTTCTTTACACTGAACCATAAAATTGCGCTGGGCTCACCATTACGCAAGAGAACCAAACTGGCACATACAAATGCCTCAATATTCAATACTGACCATAAACACGTAGTACTAAACGCAACTACTTCCGGTGTTTATATACAACAATTTCGTACACTCCATCAGGGTGAGACGAAATGAACACTGACACTCAGATTCCGCCTACCTTACGTGGCGTTAAATCGAAAACACTAACCCCTTCTCCAAGGATCGACACAAAGATTACGCTTACCTCACGCTGTGTTCGACCTCGAACAATAACTACTTTTTCAACGCCGAGCAAATGTTCTAACTACGTGGTGTTAGATCACGCACATGAACCACTTCTTCAATTGAAAAAACACAAAAGTTACGCTTACTTCTCGTGAGTTCGATCACAAACAATAACAACTTCTACAACGCCAAGCAAAATTCTAACTACACGGCTTTAAAGCACGACGATTGACACACTGCCAACCAAAAAAAACAGACGCTTAACTTCCTCTGTCTTACGAAAACTCAATAAACACTTGACTGGCAATACAGAATCAGTAAAGTACGCAGTTTATCCACGTGTACGCGGATTCGTCTGAATCCTTGGAAACAACCTATGCCCTCGTCAAAACAAACATTTCCGGGTGTAGCCTGCCGAAACGTTGTTGCCACTTAGGCCGACCGCCTGTGCTCATCTTTTGCAAAGTGCACCGCACAGTGTACGGGGGAGGTCTTTGACATTGAGGGGGAAAATAGGCGCAACGCGTGGGGAGAGTACAGAAGTGAAGGGAACCCAGAGAAGAATGGGACGCCCGACCATGACGAACGCGTCGGCGGGGAACGCACTCTCCCCGAAACGTCCTCCCCCCAGCTCTCCGAGAATTCCTGCGGAACCCAATCACCCCCTTCTGCCCTTTTCGGCATAGTGCCCCTCGGCCTTTGTCACGGCTAGGGAGCGGCCTCTTCGTTTCCCTCAGACGTCTGACCTTTCGTGTTGCTCTGCTGCTTCTTCTGGCCATCTTAGCCTTGAACACTGCAAAGTGAAAGGGTTCACGTTCTTTCTTTGCCTTCTCACGCTGACTGTTTTTCGGCCGCCTCCTTTTCCTTCTTTTGGGTATCGCGGCGCATTCGAGCGGCAATGCGCCGATCCCAGGCGACTTGTAGTCAAACTTGTATGGCATGTTCTGGCTGCCCGGGCCTACCTGCGCGGCTACTGGTTCGGTTCGCGCTCTGCGATCCGCCGACGCAGTTGACTCGTTACTTCTCTGCGCGCCTACGGACTTAGGTCGCGCTTCGCGATCTGCCGACGCGGCTGACTCGCTACTTTCTGGCGCAGCTACGCAGTTAGCGCGCGCTTCGCGATCTGTCGACGCCGCCGACTCGCAACTTTCCGACGCGGCTCGCGTTTCGCGATCCGCCGACGCGGCCGACTCGCTTCTCTCCGGCGCGGCTACGGAGTTAGCTCGCGCTTCGCGATCTGTCGACGCAAACGGCTCGCTTCTAGTCTGAGCGACTACGGGCTCAGCCCGCTCTTCGCGATCTCCCAACGCGATCAGACCGCTTCTATCTCGAGCGGCATCGCATACAGCTGGGGCATCGCGATCTGCCGACGCGGCCGACTCGCTACTATCCGGCGCGGCTACGGAGTTAGCTCGCGCTTCGCGATCTGCCGACGCGAACGGCTCGCTTCTAGTCTGAGCGACTACGGGCTCAAGCCGCTCTTCACGATCTCCCAACGCGATCAGACCGCTTCTATCTCGAGCGGCATCGCATACAGCTGGGGCATCGCGATCTTCCGACCCAATCGGCTCGCTACTATCCTGCGCGGCTACCGGTTCAGCTCGCGCTTCGCGATCTGCCGAGACGGTCGACTCACTACGTTGTTGAGCGGATACGGGGTTAGCTCGCGCTTCGCGACCTGCCGACGCAATCGGCTCGCTACTTCGGTGCGGGGCTACGGATCTAGCTCGCGTTTCGCGATCTGCCGTTGCGGTCGACTCGCTACTTTCTTGCGCGGGTGCGGGTTTAGCTCGCGCTGCGGGATCTGCCGACAGGCGGTACCCACTCCGCAGGAGAGCTGCTTTGACCCTGTCATACACCTTGGCATCCTTTTTGCTCAACCACCCGATTACATTGGCGACACAACACGGCAGTAGCGCCAAAAGTTTTTGGGGCCAAACGTCGGAAGAGAAACCTGCCTTCTCGCAAGCGCACTCAAAATCCACCAGAAAACCAGCGATGTCCTCGCCAACCGTGAACGGCTGCAGAAGGTCTTGGTTTCTTAGGCTCGCGGACTCCCGTAAGGATGGAGCAGAGTGTTCGGCGGACATCCGAAACTCCAACTCCTTCATCTTGAGTTCCTGCGCTCTCTCGGCAACTCTCTCCCTGGCCTCAATTTCCTGCTGCCCTTTCCGCGCCTGACTTTCAGCCCGCCGCTGAATCTCCTCATGAGCTTCCTGGGCCTCCTCTAGAGTTACCTCATCTGCCTCCATGAGCTCGAGGATCTGTTTTTTTTCGCTTTGCGGGGCCAACAGAAAGACCCAACTCCTCGCAAATTTCGAGGAGGTCCCGCACTCTGAACTTGTCCATCGTGATACTGCACCCCGAATAGTTTACCCTCGCCTACTCGCTACAACAAAGTAGAAAGCAAAGTCAAAACCTAGAACGCACGACGCTGCGCTAGCAAGGTCTGGCAAAACGAGAGGTAAAACTTCAGGCACTCACCCCACCAAGGTGCTGACGCTGGCCGATCCCGCCGAGCTGCCATCCACTATTGGGAAGCCAGGGGCTGACTCCACTGTTGGGAATTTCACCGCTGACTCCACTGTTGCGAACCATGGTAGCGTGGTCGATGTGGGCCGAGGTTGGGGAAGTGCCGGGGCAGTCATGATGGCCAAGTTGACGAAGAAGAAAACTTTATATACAAGTATTTACATCTTGGTATGAGAGCGGGCAGTGCGCTCCTGCACGCGAGAGATTAAATAGGCACGTTGGGTCCCTTCCCCTTCACCCTTTTTCTCCGGCTGACGTCAGGAGGCACCAATCACGGAGGTCATGGCACTGATAGGAGCGCCACCACGCAAAACACACGCGCACACGCACGAGAGGCCCCTCCTCTCCGGGGCAGGTGAGCGCCAGGTTGCTCCCGCCGTGGCAATCCGCCGTGGTCAGAGCCTTCTTTTGTCCTGGCGATGTTGCACCACCACGAAGACGCCTTGCATCCCTCGGTGGTAATACTCTTCTAGTGGCCTATTGAAGACAACACGCCACAAAAGGGCATGACAATGAGGCGCGGGCACGCCGCCGAGGCTTGTTGTGCAGGGCGCCCAGCATTGCTTTTGTTAGCACCGCCGCTGGCCGGTTGGCGCTTTGAGAAGCCACGAGGTCGCTGAAAAGCGCATAGTTCAAGTAGGCGCAAAGTTCGCCACTGTGAATACGCCGGTTCGTGGCAAGTCGATGACGGATGTTCGATGCAGTTTTTCGGTGAATCAGCCTCACAACAGCAAGTTCGCCACTGTGAATACGCCGGTTCGTGGCAAGTCGATGACTGAGAGTCAAAGGCAGGTTTTCGGGGAATCAGCGTCGCAACAGGGCTTGGGCTGTTGGCGTCTCATGTCGTCATAGTATTATGTAGTCACGGTACTAAAACACCGAGACACTCGTCCAACGCCTCGCGTTAGAGTGTAACACGTGTAAAAGAACACACTGGGACACTCGTTTTCCAACGCCTCATGCTATAACGCTTCGTGCTTCAAGCAAAGCTACCCCCCAACGGTTTCATCTCCGTGGGCAAAAACGCCAAAGTGCCAAGAATATACTTACACACGGCGTGCTTCGCCCCTCCCCAGGTTTCACATGAGTGGAGATGGCCTGGGATTTTTTTAATCGAGGAAACGTGAGGAGGTACACCACATTCTGTAACTTTTTTACATCAACAGGGTAACGTGACGGTGTACACCGAATTCGGGTGCTTCTTAACAGGTCAACGTCATCACATTGTTGACACACCCTCAACGTGGTGGTACGATACGGTTGTGCAGTCTGACTCTGGATTTCATGATTAGGCCGCCCAAAAATTGGCCTATAGGCTCATTGGAATGTCCCTCCCCACAGTAATCTTTAGTACAAGGTGACAAAGAGTATTTATTTCATCGTAGGTAACATACATCAAGAAACACCAGCAGCTCATATACAAAAGCACATGTCACATTGCAATCACCACGGCTGAAATGCACAAGTGACAAACAAAAAACACAATGACTGATTAGTAAGGCACTATTTCCATGTGCACTCGTTGGTTTCGCACCATGATAAAGCGGGTCGGCCAACGCCGGAGGAAGGCCTCCTCCCCCAGCACGGAGAGCTCCGCCTCCAGGCAGACGGGTTCAGACTTTCCAGAGCATTGGGTACATGGCTTATTGGGGCCGGGCTGTCAGGGATGCATAGCCGCGCCTTCTCCACAAGACTAACGCTTCCACATACAACAGAAAGGTTACCAAAGCGTTGCGAGTCTTTGTGCGAGTACCAAGCCTCATGCCAAAAATCCTGCCCAAAAGACGCCATAACGTCTTTGCCACCCGGCAATCGTACATAACGTGTTCCAACGTTTCGACCTGGCCGCACTGTGGGCACTGGGAGTTGGGCACCACCCCCCACGCTACCAACCGATCTCTGGTAGGAAGGACCCCCCCCCAGCCTCGCTCCGATCCAAAGACCCTCATGTCTGATGGAATCACTGAAGAAGTCTGTTGTCTCCACCTGGCTCCCCTTGTCTTTCCCTCTGGTCATCGATAAGCTGTCCAATAGCCAGGTGCTCGCAGATCTTAGTTGGTTGTGTTCCTGCGATCTACGATTCGGACAGCTCATCTCTCAGCTTCGTGAAGGTGCCGATGAAGTATGTGTAAAAAGATGGCAGTTGCTCGGCTGATGGGTCGATGCCGCGTTCGCGGTGGAACAGCCCTAACGTCCTTATGAAGTATACTAGACGAGAGCCCTCCCTGGGAAGTCGCGGTCATGTACCACATCCAGTACACCCTCGCAGTGCCAACGTTCTGCACATAGCGGGGACACAGGGAAGACTCAAACCACCCACACTTTTAGGCAGTCGCAGAAAGACGCGAGCCACTCGTTCAGTTTTGCTTGCCCAAAAGAAGGCTCCAAACTTCGTAGTTAGCTGCCGCATCACTCTTGTTGGCGGGCATGCCACGCGGGCTGCGTAAAAAAGTGCAGCCGAGACACATGACTTAATCACGTAGCTTCGTTCCAACAGCAGCAGCTGATACTGCGAGGCAATGAAAAGGTGCCTTTTCCGCGTTCTCAAGGGGAGTTCCCTCCATGTCCTGTTCGTCACGTCTCCAAAAGGGTTGAAAATGACGCCCAACAGCCTCGCCCCGTCCATCCATTCCACTTCTCACCGGGCAGGTCCAATGCAAACGACCCAAAGTGCATGGCTTTGCTTTTGCCCCTGTTTGGCTGGGCTCCGGGCAGCTCACTGTACACACCGAAGAGCCGTAGGAACGCTGCAGAGCTGTTTTCACCCTGCAAAAACAGTGATGCATCGTCGGCATACGCGGTTGTCTTAACCTGACCCTTCCCGGGCAGCGGGAATCTGCGGATGTAGCGGCATTCCGTCACATGAACGTAGAAGGGGGTCAATGCACAGTGTGAACAGGAAAGGCGAAAGGCAACAACCCTTGCTTGATTTCGTGGCTCACAACAAAGGCACGCTCAGGTGCCCATCGACGAGCAAGTGCGCCGAGACTCCCATGTACATAAGCTTTAACCTGGCTGCGAGATCTGCCGGGAATCTGCAGCATTTCGGCACACCCAGCAGGTACTGGTGCTCGACTCTGTCAACGGCTTTCGCCTGGTCGAGAGACACAAAGCAACCAGGGATATCTGTCCGGGTGGCAGACATGAACAGGTAGCGCGTCAGTGTCAAAGAAGAGAAAATGGAACACCCAGCAATGCTACAGTTCTGGGCCTCGCTCACAATCTCCGGCTGTGCGGAACTTATGCGTCGAGCTAGTACTGATGCTGTTATCGTGTAGTCGTTGTTAAAAAGTGTTATCAGCTGGTAGGCTATCTATCGGGTCGGACGAGTCGCCCCCTGGTTTTGGCATGAGGACCACCCGGTTCTCACAAAAGGAAGCCAGCCGGACACCATCCACTATGAATGCATTAATCATTTCCGGAAGTGCTTCCTTGATTATAGGACAGAACACTCCGTAAAATCCCATCTGGATACCATTGCTCGTTTCATCGCGTCGAGGGTGTCTTTTCAGCCTTTCTGGTTATGGCCGGGCTGCAGAACTGCTCGAGAAGGTGCCCGGGGACGTGTGGTAGACTGTCACCAAAATTCCCAAAGCCTCTCCTCATAGTCAAAACCCTCCCTTGAATTACCCTCTGACGTGAACTGTTCCGAAACGTATTGCACGAAGATAGCAGCACTAACGTCCTCCTGCCTGTCTTGCTTGTTAACAGCGCAAATAAAAACAGGACACAAAAGGAAGAAGGAACGGACACAGCGCTGTCCGTTCCTTCTTCCTTTTGTGTCCTGTTTTATTTGCGCTGTTAACAAGCAAGACTATGTACCAACTCGCCCAGTCGTCAGTCCCTGCCTGTCACTCACGCTCCCATTCGGCCATTGTCACATTCGGCACGTGCAAACTGCGTCTCGTCCGCGAGCCGGTTCTAACATGACAGAGAACAGCTTGGTTAGACACTGGTCTGCCAAGCACTACAGTCTCGCTCGCCACTCACGAAGACAGCCTCAGAAGTAAAACATAACATGCCTTTAACTGGATCATGTAATTGCGCATAACAAACGTTAGGAGAGCACCCTTGTTTACAATGCGAAGTCGCCTCAGCGTGTCATTCAGTTCCTCTGTGATCCTGACTTTCCTCTTGTGTCCGGCGCGAACAAGCAGCCCACGGAAGCACACCTTCAATTCGTCCCATGTAATGCAGCACGCCTCAGAATCCACCTCAGCCGCGAGTGCCGGCGCTTAGGCTTGCCAATCTCGTGGGGACCGGTCAAAAGGCACGTGTCCATCCACCACAGATCATGCCGTGTGGCGCAACCGTCAGACAACCGAGTGAGCGACACCAATCGATGGTCGGAGATGCGTTGGCAGTCGGCAGGCAAGGATAAGACATTGCAGGTGTTTACGTGGCGGCTGAGCTCAGGCAGCAGGTAGAATTTGTCCAGCCTGCTGGCGGACCTGCTGCTATTCCAGCTGACCGCAAATTTATCCCCGTGCACCTGTTTCCACGCATGCACTCAAGCCGGAATTGGGTGACTAAGTTGCGAAGCTCGCCTGCGCCCCGGTAGGGTCTTCCTTGCCTTGGTCCTCGTACGTCATCGCTGCGTGTCCAACACCACAGTTTGAAATCCTCTACGAGCATCGTAGGATATTGCTCTGGCAAGTAAGCGTCTAGAGAGCTATAGAAATCAGCTTTGTGATTGCGCCTAATCTGTGCGTACATGACAACCGCTCGCACTCGGTGCATACACAAGTAAAAACTAACGGCTAGCATCCGGCCGTCCAAACCAAAGGTACAAAAGGCCCTATTGCAGAAGCTATCCTGCCAAAAAGACGACCCCAACACCTGATGCAAGAGGGTCACTCAATCTAAAAAACACTTGTACTGCAAAACTTCTCTCAAAACAAAGAGATGTTGTGGAGTGTGAAAGTTGCACTCCTGTAAGGAAAGAACGTACAACATTTCAGGTTGACATGGGCACCTGAGCGCGCCATTGGTTGTGAGCCACGAAATCAGGAAGGGTTGTTGCCTAATTTCCTTTTTGCTTGTCCGGGCTCCGAAAGCCCTGAGCATTCCAAGTGAGAAAATGCGCCAACATTAAAATTATTAGTGCACTACTTATAGTTGACATTATTTTCTTTTACATCGTGGTCTTGTCCGGTGGCTCAGAGATACATAACTTCTTACTTTTTTCACTTTGCGAGTCCGTAGCCGAAAGCCACCCGTGGTTAATCGGGTCTAGCCTCTCGGGACTCTTCGTGTCGTAAAAAAGGTCGGCAACGTGGCAACTGGGTTTACCGGCCGTGGATCCTTGGGGCAGGTGGACACCTTTGATGCGTCGGCTGGCTTGAGAACCTTCGTGGACTTGCTAGCTTTCGCCGCCTTGGTCTTGGCGCTCTTGCCGGCCTGAGCACTTGTGTGAAGGGGCGTCCCATGTGCTCGAAGTTGGCTGGTAGTATCCGCTGGCTCTGGATCGGATGCCTCAGTTTCTCGCGATGCCAAGTCGCTGGAAGAGGACGTCAGTTCGCCAAGAGACGACTCTGGGCTGGGTTGATGCGCTGCTCATCGTTGCTCACCGGGGTGCTGTCTGCGTTGGTGTCAGTAGCTCTGCAGACGGACAGGGGCGCCCTGGATGACTCTGCCCCCTCCTCGTCGTCACTGGACTCGACCGATGGGGTCGCGATCTCCATCTCGTCAATGACCGGCGTGTCGGACGATTCCGGCTTCAGCTCAGGATCACGCCTCCCCGCGCCGCCGGCCGGCAGTAGCTCAGGAAACTCACCAGACCGTGGCCTCAGGCAGTCGGAAGATGCGAGCCGGCCCCCGCAACGACGGGACGAGGCCACGAGGCGGTGCACTCGGCGCCGTCATGGCCGTAGTCCACGCAACGGTGACACCACGACGGGGTCCGGCAGTCCCCTCCGTGGTGCCCCTCGCGACCACATCGGGAGCACAGACGCTTGACCCCCTTATATTCGCATTGTACACGGCACCCCTTCACGTTCAAGAAGTTCGGTATCGGCTTCGTCATGTCAATTCAGACTAGCCGCGTGTACCGACGTAATGGCGACCTTGCACGTCGGTTTTCTCACGGCGATCACCTTGCCACACGGGGCCAGCAGTCAGTATATTATCAAGATGACGGCTCCTCCCTCATTCATCCAGCTTTGCTGCCGCAGCAGCCGTGTTTCACGGATGCGTAGAAGTTGTGTAGTTACCCTGGTGTTGCGTGACGCCAGGCCGCGAGGGCCGACGATTTCTTCGATCGCATCTATGACGTCGTCCACGACGGAGAACACGAAGCAGTGCGTCTTCGGCGGCGGCTGCTACCTTCCAGACGTCATGTCATGGCTGCTCGGGCTTACCCTGGGAAGTACGGCCACTCGCACTTCGGCGGTCGCCGCAGCGGAAAGCGAGCGTCCGGACGGCAGCGCGAGGAGATACACCGCACCGAATTCTGTTTTGAAACGAACGGGTCAACGTCCTCGCACCGTTCGTACACATCAACGCGGTGACAGTCGTAGGGTAGTGTAGTCACCGTAATCTGATTTTGGATTTGGAAATTAGGCCTCGCCCAAACGGGCAAGGCCTCCCAAAAATTGGCCTATAGGCTCATTGGAGTGTCCCTCCCCACGGTAATCTTTAGTAAAAGGCGATAAAGAGAATTTTATTTCATCGATGGTGACATACATCGAGACACACAGCAGCTCATATACAAAAGCACGCTTTACTTGCACTCGTGATGGCGAGATAGCACAAGTTACAAATGAGAAACAACTAACTGATTAGTACGGTGCTAATTCCATGCGCACAAGTTAAAAAAGGAAAAAAAAATCGATAGTGACATATACATCGAGAGACACAGCAGCTCAACACAAAAGCACGCTTTACTTGCAATCGTGATGGCTAGATAGCACAAGTTACAATGGGAAACAACTAACTGATTAGTATATGGTACTAATTCCATGTGAACAAGTGAAAACAAGCCAAAAAAAAAATCCAAAAAGAAAAACAACAGATTAGTATGGCACTATTTCCATGTGCACACGTTGGTTCGCACAGTGATGAAGCGGGTTCGAACCAGCGCCGGAGGAAGGCAGCTTCCCCCAGCGCTGACAGCTCCGCCTCCAGGTGCTCCGCCAGACGTGCACGGACCTTCCAGAGCATTGGGTACATGGCTCGTTGGGGCCGCGCCGTAGGGAAGCGTAGCCACGCCTCCTCACAAGACCAATGCCCCCACGCACAGCAGAAAGGTTATCAGAGCGTCGCGCGTCTTAGTGCGGGCGCCAAGCCTCACGCGAAACTGCCTGCCCAAAAGACGCCAGAACGTCCTTGCCACCCGGCAATCGTACATCGCGTGTTTTAACGTCTCTACCTGACCGCACTGGGGGCACCGCGAGTTAGGCACCACCCCCCACGATGCAAGCGGTCTCTAGTAGGAAGGACCCCCCAGCCCTCGCTCCCACCCAAAGTCCCTCACGTCTGAGGGAAGCACTGAAGAGGTCAGTTGCTTCCACCTGGCCCCCCCTCGCTCTCCCCAGCTGCACATCGCTAAGCTGTCCGACAGCCAGGCGCTCACAGATCTTGGTTGGCTGAGTCCCTGCGATCTCTGATCCGGACAGCTGCTCTCTTAGCTTTGTGTATGTGCCGATGACATACGTGTAAAAATGTGGCGGCTGCTCGGCTGAGGGGCCCACGCCGCGTTCTCGGTAGAACAGTCGCCTGGATGTCCCCCAGAAAGTACCTGACAAGAGCCCCTCCTGGAAGGTCGCGGTCATGTACCAGATCCAGTACACCTCGCAGTGCCAATATGCTGCACATGGTAGTGACACAGGGAATACTGAAACCACCCATACCTTTAGGCAGTCGCGAAAGACGCGAGCCACTCGCTCAGTTTTGCCTGCCCAAAAGAAGGCCCCGAACTTCGTATTTAGCTGCCGATCACTCTTGTTGGCGGGCATGCCACGCGGGCCGCGTAAAAAAGCGCGGCCGAGACACACGACACTTAATTACGTAACCTCGTTCCGATAGAGGCAGCTGATACTGCGCCGCGATGGAAAGGCGTCTCTCCGCGTTCTCAAGGAGTTCCCTCCACGTCCTGTTCGCCCACATCCCCAGAAGGGTGGAAAATGACGCCCAACACTCTTACTCCCTCTACCCATTCCAATCCACCGGGGAGGTCCGATTGCAAACGACCCAAAGCGCATCGCTCTGCTTTTGCCCCCCGTTCAGCTGGCCCCGGACAACTCGCTGTACGCACCGAAGACCTGTAGGAGGCCGCGAAGCTGTCCCTGCCCCGCAAAAACAGGGACACGTCGTCCGGCATACGCAGTGGTCTGACTGGACCCGCCCCGGCAGAGGGAAACCGCGAATGTTGGACATTCGGTCACACAGCGAAGGAGGGGTCGATGCAAAGTGCGAAAAGGAGTGGCGAAAGGCAACAGCCCTGCCTGATTCCACGCGCTCACTACAAATGGCGCGCTCAGCTTTCCGTTGACAAGCAAGCGCGCCGTAGACTCTCTCCCGTGTACATAAGCTCCCAACCTGCCACGAAACTCCGCCGGGAATCGTACGTTAGCACTCAGCACACCCAGCAGGTAGTGGTGCTCGACCCTGTCGAAGGCTTTCGCTGATCGACAGAGACGAAAGCAACCAGAGAGAACCTGTCCGGGTGGCATCGTGAACAGGTCGCGAGTCAAGGCCAACGATGAAAAATGGAACGACCCGGGAAACGCTGCAGTTCTGGGACTCGCTCACAATCTCCGGTAACGTGGCACTTACGCGCCCTGGCTAGAATCGATGATGCTATCTTATAGTCGCTGTTCAAAAGCGTTATTGGCCGATACGCCTTGGGGTCGGACGGGTCCCCTCCTGGTTTTGGTATAAGGACCACCCGGCTCTCACCGAAAAGACTCCGGGCCGGACGCCCGTCTCAACTATAAATGCATTGATCATTTCGAGAAGTGCTTTCTTGATTATAGGAAAAAACACTCTGTAGAAACCCGTCTGGATCCCCATCTGGTCCAGGGGCGGACTTGCTCGTTCATGGCGTCGAGGGTGTCTTTCAGTTCCCTGGCTGTGGCCGGAGCGCAGAAACTGCTCGAGTAGGTGCTCGGGGACGCGCGGTACCCCGTCACAAAACTCCCTAAGCCTCTCCTCGTAGTCCGGCCCCCCCCCTTGAACCCCTCTCTGACGTGAACTGTTCCGAGACGTATTGCGTGAAGACAGAACCTATGTCCTCCTGTATGTCACTCACGCTCCCATCCGGCATTGTCACATTTGGCACGTGCGAACGCGCTTGGTCCGCTGAGCCGGTTCTAACATGACGGAGAACAGCTGGGTTAGACACTGGCCTGCCAAGCACGACAGTCTCGCTCGCCGCTCGTGAGGACAGCCTCAGAAGCAAAACATAACACGCCTTTAGCTGGCTCGCGTAATCACGCATAGCGAATGTCAGGGGAGCGCCCTTATTTACTATACGGAGTCGCCTCAGCGTGTCGTTTAGCTCTTCTGTGATCCTAACTTTCCTTTCGCGTCCGGCACGCACAAGCAGCCCACGGAAGCGCGCCTTCAGTTCGTCCCACGTGGTGGAGCTCGCCTCGGAAACCACCTCAGCCGCCAGAGCTGCGCTTATGCTCGCCGCCGAGCTCGCGGGATCGGTCAGAAGGCATTTGTCCATCCGCCATAGGTCGCAGCGCGGGACGCAATCCTCGAACGACAGAGTGAGCGACACCGGTCGATGGTCGGAGATGCGCGGGCAGTCGGTGGGGAATGATAGGACGTCACAGGTGTTTACGTGGCGGCTGAGCTGTGGCGGAAGATAGAATTTGTCTAGCCTGCTAGCAGACCTGCCCCTAGCCCATGTGGCCGCAAATTCATCCCCGTGCACCAGTTCCCACGCATCCTGAAGCCGAAATTGGGTGACCAGGCTGCGGAGCTCGCCTGCGCCTTGGTAGGGTCTACCCTGCCCAGGTCCTCGTACGTCTCGCTGGGGGTCCAACACACAGTTGAAATCCCCTACAAGCATTGTAGGATATTGCTCTAGTAAGTAAGCGTCTAGGGAGCTGTAGAAATCAGCTTTGTAATTGCGCCTAGTAGGTGCGTACACGACGATCGCCCGCACTCGGCGCGAACACAAATGAAAATCTACGGCCAGTGTCCGGCCGTCCAAACCAAAGGTACAAAAGGCTCTGTTGCGCAAGCAGTCCCGTAAAAAAACGACCCCCACCCCCGATGCGAGAGAGTCACTCAAACTAAAAAACGCTTGTACTGCAAACTTTTCTCGGAACAAAGAGATGTCGCGTGGAGTGTGAAAGTTGCACTCCTGTAAGAAAAGGATGTCAACAATTTCGTGCTCTAGCATAGTGCATGATTTCCCTTTGCTTGTCTGGGCTCCGAAATCCCTGAGCATTCAAAGTGAGAATATGCACCAGCATTAAAAATATTAGTGCACTACTAGCAGTTGACATTCTTTCCTTTTACAGCATGGTTTTGTCAGGTGGCTCTGACATGCATAATTTCTTACTCTTTTGATATTTTGAGTCCGCAGCCAATAAACTCCCGTTGTTAATCCGGTCCAGGTTCTCGGGATTCTTCGTCTCGTTAAGAAGGTCGTCAACTTGGCTGATTGGGTTTACCAGCCGTGGATCCTTGGGGACGGTTGACTCCCTCTCTGGACCGGTCGGCTTGGGAGCTTTTGCGGACTGAAGTTTATTTATTGCGTGGATTTGAGGAGAGACCTGAGCGATGCCTGAAAAACCGTGCTTCTCGAGGGCGGCAGCCACGGAAGCATCGTAAAAGTGGGCAGTGGTGGCTACACTTCGTTTTAAGTTTTAAATCACAAATTGTCGTCAGCGTTTAATAAAATTACGCTTTTCTAACTGCACTACCAGCTTTACATTTTATTATAAACATAAATGCAGAAATTCATTTGTTTATTTGGTGGAAAAAGAAACTTAGTGGACGGGTAGTGCGCGATGAGCGGGGCGTTGAAACGCTGATGTTGCAAATTTAAGAGAGAGGCTAAAAAGCAAGGTGACTTGTGAATTACATCTCATTAGAGCAGTAATGTTTTCAGAAAAAAATATTTCGCCAGAAACTTTATCCGTGCGTGTACCACAAAGAAAAATTCCCGACGCCACCTACGCGTATGACACCGCATTGAACAATTTATGCTTTTCGGTAGCAAGGGCAGGTGGCGCCACAGCCTCGGGAGGTTGCGAACATGGTTGTGAAACGATTAAAAACGAAACAGCCGCGAGCGGGAAGCTCGATGGAAGCTGTTTTAGGAAGAGGTTAAGAACAATGAATCCACTTATGTGGACAGCTTACCTGTACATAAAATGCGTGGCCATGCAGTGGCTAAGAATGACTACTAGGAATATCAGGGAAGAAGCTTAGGCAGCCAAGAAATAACCTGCCGAAAGAGGCAAAGTTGACAGAAACGATTTTGTGGGGAGAAAAAGTGCAATGGAAAACGTTGACCGAGATGTTCTGGGCAACGAAGTTTGATATCAGGGAGGAAAACTGGTATGACTCCAAGGGCAGTGTTTTGCTTTTTGAGGCTACAGCAGGTTGTTCAAGAACGAAGAGTTTTGCAGGGAAGTGTGCCGAAAATGATGGGGCATGTGTAATAATAATAATAATAATAATCTTTATTTTGCGGAAACGAATTGCCCTGGATGGCCCGCACGGCTAGACAAAGGCTGAAAGCCCGTACGCAGGTGCGCCTGCTAGCCTTGGCCTGCGGAAAATAGATAGAAACGATTACGCAGGTTGTGTTCGAATGAATCTACATGTAGTAATCGAAATCCATATGTGGTAAATATTCGTCTTCTAAAAGCCAGAGGGAGGGCTTAAAAGTGTCACTAAGAAAGGAAACTGCAAGGCTGCAGAGGTCACAAAAATAGTATTGGGATACTGATAGAGGAAGACCAGGGAATAGAGTATTGCTTTTGACTGCTTTTCCTGAAAAAGAAAACGTGGCGCGCATACACGGCCGGCGCACTGTTTCTGTTTCTATCGGTGCTTAATCGTCTACGCGGGCATCAGCGTGATCCGCATGGAGCGTTTTCTTCCCGCAAAAAAAACGCGCCCCGGAAGCCACAGGCGCGCTGGACGCAGCCGCGGAGACCACCCGCGCGATGCGGGTAGCCCAGCGACCGATTCTAACCGCTCGCTGAAACGCAACTCGAGGGCAAACGAGAGGGGTATACGAGAAAAAAAGCGGATAACGTGGGCGAAATTTTCACTGAAAACGTCATACGCGCCGCGTCGAGAGCGCCCATCAAATATCTTCGCGGCGGCCTTATCGTCTAGCCAGCACGGAGCCAGATATCTTGCTCCGTGGTCTAGCCGCCGGCATCCCCGAGCGCTTCGAAGCTCCTGCCATAGGGTGCGCGCCTCCCCATTGGCGAAACTGGTCAGGCTCCTCCCACTGCTGGCGCAGCGTGGCCGCGTGGCGCAGCGCGAGTCACTTCCCGCTGCCGGCCCGCAATCGCGGACGCCGGTGGTGAAAAAAAAAAAATAATAACCCGCGTGCAAGGCTATAAAGATTCACAAATGCTTGCTGGGACGACGAAACCCAACAAGCATGAGCGAACTCGAACGAAGTGCAAAGCGGCGGCTTGCGGCGGCGGCGGCAACGCCGGTGGCTTAGGCTTACCACCGCGGAGGATATTTGATGGGCGCTTTCGTAAGCGGCGCGTGTCACACGTTTTACAATGAAAATTTCGCCCACGTTATCCGCTTTTTTTTCTCGCGCGCCCTCTCATATGCCCTCGAGTTGCGTTTCAGCGAGAGGTTAGAAGCGGTCGCTGGAACTACCCGCATCGCGCAGGTGGTCTCCGCGGCTGCGTCAGCGCGCCTGTGGCTTGCGGGGCGCGTTTTGCGTTTTTGCAGGGAGAAAACGCTGCGTGCGGTTCACGCTGATGCCGATTAAGCCGTAGACGATTAAGCTCCGACAGAAACAGTGCGCCAGCCGTGTATGCACGCCACGCAGTTTGTAGGCAAGGGACTTAATCAAAGACTCCGTGGCTGGCTGCATCCGCGGCATTGGGCGACCCGTGTCGCCGTTCGCGTTTTATTGGGACCCCATTTCGGCGCTTGCGTCTCCCAAAATCTACTTCTACAACTTAAATATCGTGCCTCGTTCTCCATGAAACTTCGTTACATTGAAATTCCGGCAAACGGGACTTCGTTACACAGAGGGTGAAAATACATGGTGTGCATACACTTGAAGTTACAAAAAATTCCGTGTTTCGTTACATCGAGGGTTTCGTTACATTGAAGTTCGTTACATCGAGGTTTAACTGTATACGATACAAGGCGACTATAACTGCTGTAATGCAAAACTAAATAATCGCTTAGATTTTTGCGTGTGCTCACCTTTCGCTAAATTTAGCCATAAAAATTTAAGTTTTCTGATTGGCTGCTTTACCGCGGGTTGTGGTCTCGTTGCGTTGACGGCACAGAAACGTACAGCTTGGCTTCTTGTCACCATCGCACCGTCGTCGGCGAGCGCTTGAGGCACTGTCGCCCATGACGGAAGACAGTGACATGATGGTGACATGAAGGGGTGAAAAACAGCTTTGTGAATGATGCCTTATATTGCCATTGCGATGTGTGTGGTTAAAGGAAACAGTTGAATCTCGAAAAGACTGCTTGAAGAAGTGTCTGTCACGTCCAACGTTATTTTTCGGTTTGGTACAAAATCTAGAAACCACATCGATCTGCCCCTTGTGCACAGCTTGCCAAACTGTGTTTTCTGCTGCATAAACCACATGCACTGTAATTTTAAGACGAAAGTCTTAATTGCCTTACTTTGCAAAAAAACTCGCACTTGTTGTCTTGGTACAGTCCAAGAAATGGCCATTGCTGTGAAGAGTAAATGACACATTTGAGTTCATACGGACATTAAACCTGCCTCTCCAGAGTGTGAGCTGAGTGTGTCAGCGTGACATCGTGCGAGTAAAACAGGCACACGCCAGCCACTGGGAGCTCTGATGTTGGGAAGCCGTGGCATGGAGTGTCGCCAGTGTGCCTGCTGAAGCAGTTCCCGCCAAAAGGCAAAGAAATGAAAGTGGCGCAAACATGCGGTCTTTGATAAGCATCCCAAGGGGGGAAGTTGTTATGCTTACGTCCTAAAAGCATGTAAGCAGACTTAGTGCCTTGAGGGGTGTTTCTATTGTTTCTAATTTTCAGCTCTAAATTTCAGAGTTTTGTTTTTGCCAGAAATAACGAAATAAAGAAAATACTATTTGGCCATATGAGTGTAACAACCCAACAGAGTTTAGGTACGTGAATTTGTTGACGAAATAATTTCTCCAAATTCAGGACGCTTATGAAATGGCGGTGGCCTCCCCCTGCAAAAAATTTCCTAGTCACTGACTGGCGACGTCTGTGACTCGAAGCTGCGCGCATGTCCGCTCTCCTCACCCCTGTGTGCAGGACACGGACTTCCGCAACCCGGTGCACAAGTTCAGCGAGGAGCAGCTGCGGAGCATGAAAGTGCGCTACTACTCGCCCGAGGTGCATCAGGCCGCCCTGGCCCTGCCCCGGTTCGTCAAGCAGGTCTGTGTGGGAGAATGGGTGCAGCCAACAGAGGAAGGGCATGATACTGATGCTGTGTGCGCATTGCTAGACTGCCTTAGCCTGGATGATGCCGTGTGCTTCTCACAAAGGCGCATGCTCGCAAGGGCTTCAAACTTTTTTTTTTTTGCATGCTCCACACGTGGCACAAGCCTGGCCGATGTTGGGTGCTCTTGATGAGGTGTACGCTTACATGCACTCTGTATTTTTTTTTTCTAGTAACCCTGGACGGTGGACCTAAAAGCTTAAAAATAGCTCTGCTGTTAAAAGAAAACTGGAGGACGTTTAAGCATGCAATGCAGTAGCGTCATCAGGCCCCCCGTGTATCACATTGTCATTCGTTCGTTATGCCCTTAGTGGTTCCTGCAAGCAATGAAAACTTTCCGCTTTTGCTCGCATGCCATGTACTGGTAGCGCCTTGCGATCTCGTGGTTTGCAGTGGTGCCGCTACGAGATTTTTCACTCGGTCAGTGCCGTCGATGACACTACATGCTGGCTTTTCTGTGACATGGGGTCCTTAACACTACGCATTAATGTGTGTACTAGGAGGAAAACTTGTTCGAGTGCCGTTCCACTGTGGGCCATGCCACCACAACAGGTGACAGGGTCCCATTCGTGCTTGGCTTGGCTCGCCATGTGGCTTTTTTTCATTCATCACGACAAAACCAATAAGCCGTTTTTTCCTCATTCCCCATGCATGAATGTTTTAAAAACAATTTCTGACTACTCTTTTCAAAGCGATGCCTTTTTTTGATAAAACAACTTTTAATGGTGGTTAAACGATATTTTAGTTTCTGCCGTCGCAGACAACTTTTGAGCTTGTTCATAAGCCATGTCAAGTAAAAATGGGACACTTTTCCACTGTACGATGCATTGCTCGTTGAGGAACGGCTTGCATCGACACTAGCACTCGGATCTCCCTGTAGTATAATACTAGCATGAAGCTGCCTCAGAGGACCTGCTTTGAAAACAACGCAAGCTTTTGGCACAAACTATTATCATCAACCAGCCTGTCTACGCCCCACTACAGGGCAAGACATATCCCATGGATCTCCAATTATCCCGGTCCCGTGCTAACTGCGACCAATTTATCCCCGCAAACTGTTTTGAGCTCATCTGCCCACCTACTTCCTTTCTGCCGCCCCCTGCCATGCTTGCCTTCTCTAGAGATCTCGCTCAGTTACCCTTAATGACTGATGGCTATGTTGCCCTCGCATTACATGCCCTGCCTACGCCCATTTCTTCCTCTTAATTTGTACTACTATGTCCTAAACACGTGTTTGTTCCCCGACCCACTCCGCTCTGTTCTCGTCCCTTAATGTTACACCTATAATTTTCACCTTCCAGCCGTCCTCAGAAACTGTACCTACTGAAACTGGAGGACACAGAAGCTATATTGGTAGAATTTTCTGCTTGCTGTTATGTAATGCTTTGCTGATGAATGGCCTGTGCTGACTGGTATGTATGTGCGCCCCTTTCAGACCCTGTACAAGTGAGGCGTGCGTCCGGTTGCACAAGCCACGGGGTGCCTTTGCAAAGCATCAGGGACCTGGCACTGACCATGTATTTTTACTGTTTGTACGCTGCGTGACTCGGGAAAGGTTTCTGGGTCTTCACATACGTCCATGCTGTTCTGATTTTGCTGTGAATAAAGTCATATTTAAGTGCAGTATTTTAGTGTGAGCATTCTTGAAATGGGGGAGCTAAAATGCCAATGCTTAATTAAAAGGCAACACTGCTGTTAAAACAACTTCTTTAATTTTTAAGGGAACGCTGTGAAACTTAGTCTTGCTGCTTTTTCCCCCATATTTCAAATATGCCATTATTTTTTGAGTCAGTAATTAGTTCTGAAGATAATTAGTCATTTGTGGTCAAACAACTAGACAAAACAGTGTTGGTCATAAAACTAATCTTTATATTATTCAATACTATGAACCCTGGTGAATGCCGTAAGAGAATCTTTTTTTTTTATGCATCGCTTGGAACTAATTTTACAGCTCGTTAAACTTTGGTGTCTGAAATGGCACTCAAAATGGCTCCTTGCCACTGGTGCCACCAAAGTTTAACGAGCTGTAAAATTAGTTCCAAGCGATGCATAAAAAAAAAAAAAGATTCTCTTACGGCATTCACCAGGGTTCATAGTATTGGAAAATTCAAAGATTTGTTTTATGACCAGCAGTGTTTGGTCTTCTTTCTCCCAAAATGACTATCTCTAATTATCTTTGGAACTAATTGACTGACTCAAAAAATAACGGCATATTTCAAATAAAGGGAGAAAAAGCAGCAAGTCTGACAAGTTTCGCAGCGTTTACTTAAAAGTTAAAGGAAGTTGTTTTTAAGAGCAGTGTCCCCTCTTAAGTACAGTTACTATGGATGGTTTCAGAATACTGTAAGGGAAGTGCTTGGTGAAGTTGGAGTGCCAGACCATAAAAATGCTCAAATTAATCGGGTATTTGAGCTACTTGTGAGGGGTAGTAAGCGCTGTAGGTTGTGTGGCTGGACGAACGCTTGAGGTTATCCGAAATCTTTGTTGAACAGACTTTTGGGTAGTGGAATTGTTCAACTGTAATATTACCTCTGAAATGGGAGTGCATGAAAATGTGACGCTGGGTTGGATGGACCTGCAGGCACTTTGAATCAGGCACACGAGTGCAAGGTAGTGCCAGTATTAAAATGACTGCGCTTCAGAGGGTAAACTACTATTAGCGAAAACTAAATGCCAGCAATGCAGAAGGGCAAAAAATATTTTTGGGATTATAACGCCAGCATTAGAAGCCAGTGTGTATAGTTAATGCTTTGGCTGCTTCAGGCATGTGACTTCCGACCTGTGAAGCAGGTTTGAGGCTTGAATTCTTGCCAAGGTGCAAGTTTGCTGCATGTTAAAAACAGACTTGCTGCTACTGGCTGCTGCCTTTCTTTTGCCCACTATAGATACCTTTTATGGTGGTTGGCTTGGGGTACCGGGGGCGCTCCGGTCAAAAATAGTGTTTTAGTGTTCGGAACTGAGCTTTTTAAGCACAAATTCACCCACTGGGTGGTAAGGCATGCTTCTGAACAGGAAGCTCGGCTAGAAGGTGGTGGTGGGTTTGATTTCTGGCTGCAGAGGCCATGGGGTGCAAAAAAGCCTGTGGAACGACTTATCGTGCTAAGTTGGTATGCGACCAAGAATGGTGCAAGTGCGGGACATGGTTCGAACTGTTTGATGTTGAAAGCGTGTCTTAATAAAAAGTTCGATTGTCTGCTAGTGGGAGTTGCTCACATTCTGCATACTACTAATAAATCTGTGCTTCTGTTGCTCTTCTGGGTGAGAAAAAGTGTTTCTGTAGGACAGGTCGCCGATTATTCTAATGGTTTATTTTGGCCCTCTGCAAGGTCTGCTGTCAGTACGGTGCACTTAATATTTGTGGGAGAAAAAGTTTCCCATGCTGGCACATACCAGCAGAGCTGCAGCTTAATGAAAAAAAATTCCCGCGCCTTTCCCGCGAGGGGAACACGAGTAAATGCAGAGCATTGGGGCCTCAGTACTGATTGAAGGCAGTGTTGCTTCCATCGCTTCTTCCGTGATGCTGGAGTAGCAGACACGAGTAAACGTGGGCACGAGCGTCAACCAAGGAAGGAAGGAGCAGCGCAGTGACTGAAACATGAGCGACCGCTAGCCGCTATATTTGCAGCGCGCGCAGTAGAGGGAGAGCAGTACGGGGGGGAGAGCGCGCATGCGCAAGCAGCGCGCGCCCTTCCACGCGCCCACCGCGCTGCTATCACGCACCTGTTACGCCGAGACCGCGACGGAGCGAACGGGCTGACTACGAGCGAACGGGCTGACTACGACGCATGCGCGTGCCAGCTGCTGTTGAGAGAGGACGGAAGGAGAGGCGCACCTGCTGCGGACGCGGAACTGTTGACACCGTCCGACGCAGGAACAGGCGAGGCTAAGAAATGCATTTAAAACCGAAGGCAGTTTCAATCCATAAAAGTTCACAGGGTCTCTTGGGTCATTAAAGACAGGCACAACATGCAATTACTCCCTACGCATCGCACATCTGTCGGGACACAGTGGTGCATTTGTACATGTGCCCTTAGAGGCGCTAATTTACATTCACCGTCAACATATCTTTCTTACGTTTCACTGGTGAGCTTTATATTTGTGTCCACACAAATTTGTTTCATCATCCACATTTTTCTGGATTTGTGAGCTTATTAGCCATGTTAATTGGCCAAGCCATCCCCTTTAAATGCTTAGACATCAGTATCCCTTTGATTCACCTGAAGTCACTTAGCCATCCACTCAAGTTTTCTTTAATGCACTTCGATTGCTCGTAGACTCACTTCAAGGTACCTAGTCATCCACGTAATCATGTAACCAGCAGCACAGTGCAAGCACTGGGTGACCATGCTCAGTTGCAGGCTAGGTGCTGATGTCGCACTCTGGTAATCTCTAGAATCGGCTTCTACCCTGCATGCCATGTATTTTATATTATGCGTCCAGAAGAACCCATTCATACGATGGGGGGGGGGGGAGCAACCAGCTTTTGTGAAGGTTGACTAACAATAGGGTTGCCACCTTTCCCCCAAAAAAAACTCGGCCCTTTGGGGGGGGGCATGGTGTATAGAATGTTTAATTGCGTTGAAAAAAAAGACGCCATGTTTTTGACATGCAGTGCCATTTATTGTAGCGTTTTCTTAGAGAGGAATCCACATAACCTTTGTACTGAAAGCGATTGAGAGCTTGGTTATTGCTCTGTATGTGCTTCACTGAAAGGTAACCACAACTGCTGACCATGGCGGCAGCATTCCGTTGTTTTTTTCCTCCCTTGGGTTTTCCTTCATCTCAGGCAGCACACTCACCCACGTATTTTCTCTGCTTGAGTGTCTTTGTGCAGCTTCTCGACACATATTTATCGTCTTAGTTGTTAAATTGACGCTTATAAAACACCAAAACGGACATAATCACGGCAAGAGGGCCAAAAACAAGCCAATGACGGCCGGTTTTAAGTACGGACTGGCAACCGGACCGCTGTTTAAAAAAACCGGTTGGGCCGGTCCGAAACCGGGCAGGTGGAAATTCTATGACTAAACGAGGCACTTGCGGCACCTTGACTTCAGATTAAAATGGACTGTGGCATTTGCATTGCCTATGTGTGCTTGTCCCTCAAAGTTTTTAAGTTCGGCAAGCAACGCAGTGTCGCTTTATATGTACGTCGTGCTTTCAAAATAAAAATAGTTTAAAGTAGTGCCGACTCTTGATCACATCGTCTCGGACTGTCTCAACTTGCCGGAAGATTGCTACATCAGGAAGACTTCCGCCCACCTTTGAAGAGCAAAGCAATCCGACAACCAAGACCTCCAACTCGAGGCCGTCCAGCGGGTCATCGTGGCGTTGGCCAGGCAGGAGTCTTCGCAGCCCGGTAACGGGCGGGGGGGCCTCTAACCCTCGTGGCAACAGCAAGGACGACACTGGCCAAGTCTGAAGCCTTAACTTGGACTTCCAACTGCAGGCACAATAAATGTTTTTCCAATCCAATCCAATGGGTGTGTTGATTCTCTCTCTCAGCATTTTGCATGCTGCAACTGTTGCAAAACCCTGCTAGATTGCATTATTCCTGCCCATAGTGCTACGGCAGGTGTTGCCACACAACCAAAAGTGGTGAAGTCCCTGCGACTACATAGGGTCAAGGCGCAATATTCTGTTCCAAGATAACAAGCTTGGAACTTCTGGTGCACTGCAGAGACGTAAATGTGGTGGTATGCTGCCCACCGCTTCTAAACCAACCTAAAAGAACCCCCAACTACTCTTATTCACAAAAAGAATGCACGGATTTGAGCCAAGTAAAACATTTTTACAGTAAAAAAAAAAAAAATCGCAGGCCTTGGGAAAAACTAGCATTGCTGGGGCTCTACCCCAGAACGTTTGCTCCAAAACCCACGATCCTACCCCCTAAGCTAGATAAGGCTGAGCAGTGGCATTCCTCTTAGCAGTTCCTTAGAGTGTTCAAAGTGAACCAGTTGGTGGTACTGGATGATGCAGGAAGTGCCGGACTTGAACCCACAAGGGAACAGAAACTTTGCAGGCAGGGCACCCACATTCATTATGAAGCTGGCATTAAGCATGGCTGCTGTTACCGGGACTGGAGCAGTGGCAAGTCATCCCACCTACGCAGCCACCAACCATTTCTTCGCAGCTGCCAATCAACAAGCTCTTCCGACAGGCTTGAAACAGGACACACTTCATTGGAGTATGACAACAGCAGCTAACCGCTCTCAACCCCTAGATGGCCAGCTCTTGAGCTATGGCCACAGAGAAGGCAGCACAGCAGTTTAGTACTTATGTGGCACAATTAGAGCTTTTCCCTTTTGCCAGACACGCAGAGAAGCCACACAGGAAGAAGAGTCTGCACGTGACCGGGCTCGGGGGGGATTTTATTCGGGAGGCTTCCACAACACGACTCTGGGCACTACACTCGACGGCGGAGAAAGACCTTGGTGTATATTTTTGGTAGGCAGGTTACGGAGGGGGGAAAGAGACGGGCTGGCTGGCTAGGCAGCTACACACGACCACACACTGCCGGCAGAGGCCCGGCACAGGACAGCCCTTCGCTGCCGCTGGGAAGAAAGGCCTAGCCCTGCGAGTGCATGTACTTGATCAGGTCGACCACACGGTTTGCTGTAGCCGAACTCGTTGTCGTACCTGCGCAAAGAGGAGAAGAAAGGAACAGCGCTCACTCACCTCCACACACACTGAATGAATGACTTCTAACAGAACCTCGTTATTACAAAGCATCAGAGCCTCTTTGCCCCAGAACTGGCACGCCGACAAGCCTGTCAAACTGTCGGCAGAAAGCTGCTACTCAAGCGCTTGCAGCTGCTGTCATAAGCAAGAAAAAACCACGGAAACAACTAAGCATTACCAAACTTAATGTTTCTCCAATCTGTGCAACTCACTTTGCTATTGGCTCGGCCTGCAACATGCCCTATGGGTGCCTACTGGTTTCAAACGATTTGTCAGGCAGAACTGCACATGTTGCACATTCACACTAATTCTAATAACCAGATCATCCCAAGGCAACTTGAATTTTGCACACACAAGAGGCTCAACGCAGAAAGTTTGCACCCAGTCTAGAGACCCCTCGATCCTTTAACGATTCCAAGTTAGTAGCTAGGCAGCATCGTCAGCATCGCTGCCTTTGGCTGTATCAAATGTCTTGCCACCACCAATGGAGATTCGTCATCGGCACAGGTAATAAAAGCACCCCAGAAATTTCCCCTGAAACGCTAGGCCTAACATGGCCAGCCCAGGTATTTCGATTATCAATTAAATCGCTGCCAGGCAACACTTTCTGCAACACTTGCTCATTGGTGCTACAAGCATGTTTTCCCTGTAGGTCGTCCAAAACCAGCACTGGGCAAAGCAGACCAGCAGCTCGCACAGCTCCAACAGCGGAGCTTCAGAACTCTGCATTTTGGCAGATAGCAGAAAGCGCTGCAGGCTCAAAATGTTTCCAGCCTCCTAAGTGGAAACTTAGGAATACACTAAGGACGATTTTGAACAGCAGGCGAAACTTCCAACCAAACGGCACCAGATTTTTCCCAAGCCTGTGTAGTTGCAAAGCAGCTGACCTACGAGGGCAAGGCCAACATTGGTTGGGCTGCGATCCTGATTTCATGAAAAAGCGCAAACCCTTGATCAATGGTTTTAACTACTGATGATGAACCAAGCTGGTTCTTGAGCATTTAGCTCTACATCCCTCACAACCTCAATGAAGTTCACTATGGTCTGATTATTGCACAGCTGCATTGGTTTAAAAAAAAATGGACACTCCACGCCTGTTTTGAGGGGCACACACACACTGGTCTTGTTCAGACTTGCTGCTCTTATCAACACTAATTTCAATTATGTATTTTCTAGGTCCGTAGTTCTCAAGATAATTTGAGATAATTAGCCACTTTTGTTGGAACAAATAGACAAAACAGTTGCTCACAAAACTAATTTTTATATTTTTTAATACTATGAACCGTGGTGAATGCAATAAGAGAACCACTTTTTTTTTTATGCACCGATTGGAACTAATGTTACAGCTCATTAAACTTTGCTGTTTGATGTAAGTGCTCGAAATGGTTCCTTGCCACTGGTGCCACCAAAGATTAATGAGCTGTAAAATTAGTTATAAGCGGTGCATCAGAAAAAAGTGCTTCCTATATTACATTCACCAGGGGTTCATAGTACTGGAAAATATAAAGATTAGAGTTTTGTGAGCAACACCATTTTGTCCATTGTTCCACCAAAAGTGGCTTTAATTATCTTGGGAACTAACTGACTTAAAAAATAATGGCATATTTTAAATCAGTGTGATAATAAGCAAGACTGACAGGTTTCATAGTTTACATGAAAATTGAAAGAAGTTGTTTTAAGACCAGTGCACCTTTAAGTAGCTACATAGTTCCGCTTTAACACAGAATCCAGGTTTAGCTTTGAAGTCGACACGCAGCATGTTGTCCCACCCCTGGGTCCGCAACTCACCAGGCAATGAGCTTGACGAAGGTCTTGGACAGAGCGATGCCAGCCTTGGCATCGAATATGCTGCTGTGCGGGTCTCCCAGGAAGTCAGTCGACACCACCTGCGAGCGGAATGGAGAGGAAGAAAGAAAGAAGCCCCGCCTGACACCTCTATTCCGAGAACCTGCCTGGCAAGCTGTAGGGTGAAAAGCAGGTTTTCAAGCTACAGTCGGCAGGGAGGTGTATGCGCGTGACCTCAAACCCCGATGCCATTTCTTTTGTAGCAAAAATACTGGAAGGGCATCAGATTACGCAATGCGAGGAACAAAAAAGTTTTCAGTATGCAAGCTTAGAGCCCAAGAAGTGAGACAGCATGACTGACACAATGTTCCTCGTAATTAATGTCTCCAAGAGCTGTTCCAGGATCAGGAGAGCTCTACCGAAATGTCCATCCCCCCTTTGAAGTCAGCTGTTAAAACTGCCGAGTTCCCGCTGTTCACAAACTGAGAAGACTTGAGAAGAGAGAGAGATTAGAGAGAGAGAGAGAGAGAGAGACAGAGATAGAGAGAGAGAGAGAGATAGATAGAGAGAGATAGAGAGAGAAGAGATAGATAGATAGATAGATAGATAGATAGATAGATAGATAGATAGATAGAGAGATAGATAGAGAGATAGAGAGAGAGAGAGAGACATGGGAAGACTGGCAGACGTGTCGTCTTTCGTACCTCGTCCTCGGTGTACCCAAGGATGCCCTTCCAGTGGTCGCTGAGGGCGGCGGCCTTGACGGCGGCCTTGATCTCATCGTAGGTGACCTCCTTGGCCAGACGGCAGGTCAGGTCCACCACGGACACGGTCTGGCGTGGGCACCCGGAAGGCCATGCCCGTCAGCTTGCCGTTCAGTTCGGGGATCACCTTGCCCACCGCCTTGGCGGCCCCCGTCGACGCCGGGATGATGTTCTGGGCCGCCCCGCGCCCGTCGCGCCACGCCTGCAAGTACAGGGGGTGCAGTACGGAACAGCTCCCAGCAATTCTACACAGACAGGAAAACATAAGAGGCAGGAGGAAAAGAAACACACATATCAGTAGTATTACCAGTGTAGAAGTCAGAACATAAATTTCAACAGCAAGCCGTGCACAAATGTTCACAGAACAATATAGTCTTGGTTCAATGCAAGCATCGTGTCAAACAGGAAAATATATCATATAGACCACTATATGCATCAAAGCTTTTTTCAAAAACAAAACAAACAAAGTGGTCACATCCTATGCAGCAATCATTGGCAGAATGCAAATTGCAGGGGGTGCTTATCAGCATCTCCCCTTTCTCTCATGTTCAAATGCACCTGCTATATGGCACCTTCAAACTAGATAGCCTCAAAGGTACATTTCCTTGAGTACGTTCGTCCCTTCATTCCTCTCATGTCAACTGCGAGGTAAGCAGTGGAATTCCAACATCAGCTTATATTGGTCAGCAAGAAGAGCGGGCGCTATGAAGCTTTGCACACAATCGCTGCCAGCTGGGGTGCATTGCAGTAGTTTTGCCAGCATTTTTGAACCTTTGAGTGAGGTGGCGATCTATATTCTGGACAGCACATGGAAGCATTTGCCACTCAATGGACAAGCCAAGCAGAATGTGAAAGAAAAAGGGGGGGGGGGGAAGAGGCTTTTAAAAGACACCTAAGCACTTCCTGCTCTTGCGAGTTCTGAATGCGAAACCACTAATGGCCGATTGAATGCCGCTGGGTTGTCTAGTTCTGTGCTGAAGGTAATGGCGACTATTGTGACACCGGGTAAGGTCAGTGGGGCACATGCTTGATAAGGCGCATCTCTGCTACCAAACACTGCTCCTTTTGCTTTCTACGCGGCTCTGTGCAGGCAGGCCCACGCACTGCCTAGAAGCTCGGTCTCCCCCCGCCATCTCTTTCAGAGAGAGAGAGCACTCGCTTTGTGGCTGGGCCCGTCGACGGTCTTCTGGGTGGCCGTGGTGGCGTGCACGGTGGACATGAGGCCCTCGACGATGCCGAAGTTGTCGTGGATCACCTTGGCCAGGGGCGCCAGGCAGTTGGTGGTGCACGAGGCGTTGCTCACAATGGTCATCTTGGGGTCGTACTTGGTGTGGTTGACGCCCATGACGAACATGGGCGCGTCCGCCGAGGGCGCCGAGATCACCACGCGCTGCGCGCCCCCCTCAATGTGCTGCTGCGCCTTCTCCAGGGTGGTGAACACGCCCGTGGACTCCACCACGTACTCCGCGCCCACCTTGCCCCACGGGATCTGCGAGGGCTTGGTCCTGCCACGAGTAGAGGGAAAGGGGGCAAAAAGGCTTAACGGCGCTCGGCTTTGCAAGCACCCGGCACAAACTGCGTGAAGACTAGAAGGCCAACGATGAAATAAGGAAAGAACAGTGGAGAATCCAAAACAGGGCAGATAGAAACGAATAAATGCAGAGAAAAAAAATGGAAGCTAAAACGTCAGAGGTGTACAGGGCTGAGAAATTGGACATCAGAAAGGAAAGTTTGTACGGTAGTTCCCAGGGCAGTGCTTTGCTTTTTGAGGCAAGAGCCGGTTGCTTGCAAACTAAGAGATTTGTGGGGAAGTATTCACAAAAATGATGGGGTATGCGTGGTCTGCGGAAAAGAAGCAAAAACTATGCGGTGCATAGTGTTAGAATGCGAGGGTATCCACCCAAATCTACGCGAGGAAAATATTTGGCTTCCAAAAGCCCTGGTATTCAAGGGTAGCACAGAGGAAGTTAACTTCAAGACTGTCGAGGTGACAAAAAGAAGATTAGAATGCTGGTGGACGAAAAGCGGAGAGGGGAATATTGCCTAGGACAATTAAAATGTGTACCACGAAAAAAAAAAAAAAAAAAAAAGGTTTTTTGTGCCTGCCCTAAGCAGCGCTAGTATTAAAGCAAGAGTATAAAACATAGGTATATTAGTTGTTTTTGGCAAGATGACATGTCATCACCCCGCTACAAAGGGGAAACCAATAGCAATCATCATCTTGATGTCCAGACAACTTCGCCAGCTCACATTCACTGCAAGAAGGTCACTCACATCAGCTTTAATCATCCTTTGACAAAAGCACATGTGAAAGTAGCACGATACTCGGGCCACACTCTAGGAGGGGTTCAGCAGGGAGTGTTTCAGCCAACAGCAGCAACAGAGGGCAAACAAGGACAGCAATGCTCACGGTAATAAATTGATCAAAAAATGGGGCGAGTAGGGAGTGCATTGGGGTCTAGGACTCATCATAGTCCCTCCAAGAAGTGATCCGGCAACAATTTTTCCCAATATATACGTATTCCTACGGCAAGGAAACCACCACCTGCAAATTATTGGTAGTCTGACAGAACTGTTTGGATCCTTTGATGTCAACAGTTTAGCTGCCAAGCCCACATGCCACGTCAAAAGGTATTTTTCGAGGATTTCTCCTACTTGCCGAGAGTAAAGTTTATTTCAAATGAGTTGCCCAGACCAGCTAGTTTCAAACTTTTTGGAAGAGACCTCCACAGGCAAATGAAGCTATTCACATAGTTTACGAGCTTGAAAATTTTGTACCAGACCTTTACAAGAGTAGAATGGCCACAAACAGCAAAAGCTAATCAGGGTAAAAGCACTGCTAATGTTGGCCTCCAACCAAGTGACTCCTTGCCAAATGAAGTCAGTTTTGTGGCAACAACTCGAGGCCATCGACCCCACTGACAATAAAACTTTGGCACCGCATCTCCCAGAGAAACCAGACAGTTTTAGTAGTAAGCATGAATGCGAGCAAAAAAGAAACAAAGATGCTTGCACGCTCCAAAACAAGAGCCAGATGAAACCACAAGAAGCAGCCAGACAGAGAAAGCAAAGAGGACAAGACAAACAGCCCGAACAAAGAAGCCCCTCCCCCTCCCATTGACTGCCTGTGCGCCAGATTTAGACCAGGCCGAGAGGGCCTCCGCAATTGGCCGGCCGGCCTTGGAAGCGGAAGCTTGGCAGCCAGTGCCAGAAACACTGCGGATGCAGAAAGTTGCCAGAGTGGCGGACGTGCCGCACCAGGCATGCACTTGGGACCGTGGACACCAGCCAAGCACCCCCACCCTCCCCTCTACCTACAGGGGCAGTGAACAGCTGCAGCATCTTCAGCCTTGTTCCCGAATTGAGCCCTCATGCAGCGGAAACACAAAACAGGCTGCCCACATGCCAAGGCTTCCAACAAGGCGGCCAGCAGTTGGTGCACTTATCAAGGTGAAAACGCTGCACGGATTAATACCGTGCTGGCACATCACAACGTCATTTCAACTGGATTAGCGCTAGCCCTCTCAGTCGCAGCTTTAGCCAACAAGTGTGGCGGCGCCACTCTGCTGACAACCTCTAAGCTGAAGGTTTTGCAAGCCGAAGGAACACCTCGGTTAAGAGGGTTGATGGTGGGGTTTAAAGCGCCGACACTACTCAGGCGATGAGGCGCGCTGTAGTGGAGGGATCCCGATTAATCTCAACCACCTGGGGATCGTTAACGTGCGCCGAAATCTCAAACACACGGCCGCGGCTGGGAATTTAACTCGCGTCCTTGGGCTCAGCAGCACGCCGCCTTAGCCACTGAGTTATGAGGGGCATCGCGAGAGGTTACAAATTATTTAGACCACTCGGGTCTCTGAACAGTTAGCTGAACGCAAGCAGTGCTTATGCTGACAAAAGGGTCGTAGTGCTGGATCTCCCTGCAGGCAGAAATGTACCACAATAGTGCCATCGTGAGTGGGGTACCAGAGAAGATACCGAGAGAAGGAAAACTGTGCACTCACTCCTGGAAGACGTGAATCTTGTGCCCGTTGACCACGAGCATGCCGCCCTCCTCGTGCACATCACCGTGGTAGCGGCCATGGGTCGAGTCATACTTGAACATGTACACCTGCACACGCACACATGTAGACACTGAACAAATGGGCCACTGCGGAACACTCGCACATTTTATATCACAACAGCCCTCCTCTGCTTGTCTGCGTGGATTCCCATTAGCCCCATCATTCTTGGGAAGAAGTGACAGGACCGTTCAAAGTTGGTGTGCATATTACTCATAGGAAACCTGACAACGGCAGTGATGTGACTGCCACAAATATCCCCATCTCTCAAATGATAAGGCGGGGAGAAGTATTCGATGCTGTGGTGATCGAGAAGATACCCACCATGTACTTGACATCGATGAAGGGATCGTTGACAGCCACGACCTCAACGCCCTTGGTGAGGGCCACACGGAGCACCAGGCGGCCAATGCGGCCAAACCTGAAAGGCAGAAGAACACAAGTTCACCAAATAACATCTGGACGTGGAGATGCTCCGAGCTTGCCACTAGAACGGAAGCGCTTCGAATTGCGGTTTCGCGAGCCAAAGATACACCCGTACTACGAGTAGAAAGCTACAGATCGTCTGTAAACCTCGACAAAGCTTTTTTTTCCTCTGTCATCAACGAACAGACCCCGCAGTCTCGAGTGAGGCCACCTCATTCTCATGTTAGTCGTGTGAACCTCAAGCACAGTTTTGCAAGCTGAATGAAATTCTGCGCTGCATTGCAGCAGATTTTAAGGTCATAAGGGTTTGTTACCTTACCAATTGGAAATTTTTAGCGGTGAAAAATACTTTAAGCGAATGGAGGGAATACTTGCACCAGAGTTTTTTTTTTTTTTTTTGGCCCATTTCGAGTTTCCTTTTTTTTCTTCCGGGCGCCATAGAAAAAAACATCCCGCTCAGTGTCAAACACAAGGAAAGAGCGAAAAAAAAAAAAAAAGAACCCCGCTGAGAGAGAGAGACGCCTTCAGATTGCTTGCATCACAGGCTTCGAGCTATCATCGATCCAGACAAGAGTGGGCGGTGGGGCAGCCGTCTGCGAAGCGGAACGCCGAGCTCGTTACGTTCCCTCAGCCGAATAATACGCGACCGCCAGCAGAAGCGCGAAATCTTTCAGATCGCAGATAACACATCGCGGCGGCTCGTTCGCTCACACAATAACAAATTGAATAGAGCCCCTCTTCAAGTGGCACGAAGCCGCGTCGCTTGGCTAGCAGCCATGACAGCCGCCGTAGAGGTCACGTCAATGAGACGCCCGGCATCACGGCTAGCCAACTACAAATGCAGGCGGAAAAACGCGAAAAGTCCGGAAACGCTGCCGATATATGACGCAAGCTGAAGCAATGAGGAAGCGCAACAGCGGTAGCGCGTAGCAAATAAGCGGGCGTGACGGCGACATACCCGTTGATGCCGATTTTCACCATGTCCGAGCCGGCAGTGTCCGATTGGCTGAATTGGGTAAAGAATAACCTGCAAGGGAGAAGACGCTTTCAGGCAGGCACACAGGCTCAGGGGTCTAGAAGATTGCGAGAACAGTAACGATTGCACGGGAAAATGAAATTTCAAAGCGGAACCGGACTTTGGTTTTGAGACGCCACCACGCAAGATTTCAAGAGGGAAAAACGCTTATGTGACGCCGATGCTTTGCCGCTAGGTAAAGCGAAGCCTAGGACATGGCATTACTGGGTCTTGCGGGCACCGTTATGATCTAAATAGAAGCAGACTTAATTAAACCAACGAACAACATTAGCACCGCTCAGTAGCAGGCGCCCCACCCCTTTCAGACTACCGCAACAAGCGCGCTAGCGACGATGGGCGAACGCTCAAAAATGCAATTCTGACCGGCCGTGGTTCGCAACTGACGAGATTTCTTGGCCCATAAACAACGCTCGAGTTGGCGACGCTCAGTGGAAGATGCCCCACCCCCTACTACCGCACCAAATTCGCTCGCAACGACGGGCAAACGCTCAAAGGAATCCAATTCTGACCGGCCGTACTCTGCGATGAAGGAGGTTCCTCGGCCCGAACGCCGGTCCGCTCGTTAAAGCACGAGCGATCGGCAAGTGCCACGCGGTCGATGTCGTTCTCGTCAAAACGATGCCACTAAAATGCGCGTGCATTACGATGCATGCAGTGTGGGAACATCGTTACGAATTTTTGTAACACGTTTTGGCTGCAGGAAAAAAAAAAAAAAAAAGTTCTTGCTGGGTCGATTGTCGACGTGGTACCGGTGCTACGGAAATGCCAACGACGGTGTCGGATTCAGACACTGCGGTACGGCGCTATCGTCACCAATGGTAGATTGGCCACAGTATACAGAAAAACCGTTAAACACGCTCTACAGCAAGAAAGCGATTTTAAGCGTGATCGGAATGACAGATGAACGCTCGCTTGTGTTGACAAAATTGCACAACGTAAGCCCTCACCTGAAAGCCGACAAGGTCAACTGAATGAACGTCGAGATCGCAAGTGGTTTTGTTCGCCGGCACAAGCCTCGAACCCATACTGCCTATACGTTGGCCTATACAACCTGCGCTCGCAACTCAAATACCTCTGAGTAAATGCCTAACGAACAACTTAAAATATATTTTAATGCTATATTTTTACGTAGCAACAATAATTCAATTAAGGAGCCTAATGTTGTATTTTGATTTTTACTATCAGCATCATTATCAGTCACTTTTATTGTTGCTGTTTTTGGTTCTCGGACGTCGTCCGCAATCGGCGACCTTCAGCGGTCAGGCAAGCCGTATTATTTGGCACTTGCAAGGCGACCAGCAAAATCATGTCAGCGCAGACAGCTCCCTCGAAGACGATACCGAAACCTGTGAGGTTTCTGTTCGGTGGTTCTGCCGGGTAAGCCCACGAAGCGCCAGTTTCGAGGCGATCTCTCTGAGTGTCTCTCAACCGCTCGATCACCGGCCGGCTGTTTGTAAGCAGACACTTCGCGCTATCTAGCGCACCCGTGTCACGGAAACGGCTCCAACTCTGGAATGCGCTCGTGCCAATTTTGTGGAGCACAAACTACGCGCGAAATCATCGTGGTTCTATGGAAGCTTCAAATAACAGGGTTGGAGGGCGCGAATTAACAGTTCGTGACCTAGGCCGATATTTGACGCCTGTCGAAATACGTACGGCTCCTGACGTATGGTGTATCCAGCTTCTTGTATTGTGCTTCGAAAAATTTTGTTCTCGCGTTATGATCTGTGTTCTTACCAAGCGCACGGGACCTGAATCAAAACATGTCATGGAAACTTCGATATACATAGTCAAACATTTGCGCAGATGTACGCGGTAATAAAAATACATCGAACTGCGACACGTATGTCGTATGTGCATATGATCTGTGCTGTGACAGTTACGTGCCTGAACGCACTAAAAATAAAAGAGTCGTGAACGAACTTCAGGTTTATACCCCACAGCAGCCAGCAACAAATGAATGCATTATTTGCATTCTGATGTTTAAAGGAACACAGATCGGTGCGTTGCCCGTAAGCATAGAGGTTCATGTGCGTGTGTATGTTCTAAAACAAGAGCCCATATCTCGCGCACACCGACGACGTCTTCGAGTGATACCATGCCGCAAAACATATATGGCACCAATAGTGAACCCAGGTGAAAATATGCTTTTTTTCTAGCTGGATTATTGAACCAGAAATTTCCTCTAGCTAGGAATATTCTAGCTAGAAATTCAGTTTCTAGTTCATTTCTAGCTGGATTCAGGTTTACTTACAGCTCACATTTGTCAGTCCAGCTAGAAGAAAAAAAATACCCCAAGCTGGAAATAATCGTCTCTAGCTAGACTAAGAATTTTTATAGTTAGAAGCTGTCGATTCCAGGTAGAATCTGATAATCTAGTCAGAAATGAAGCCGGAAATTGCGATTTCTTGCTAGAAATGCAAATTTCTATTCTATCCGTGCGGCTCTGCACGACAGGCATTTTTTTTTGTAAGTGATCCACGCGTTCCCACTTACAACTAACGCAATTTTGCGCGCAGGATGGCAGCCACACTCTTTGTGCAGCCCTTGGACCTGATCAAGAACCGCATGCAGTTGAGTGGCAAGTATACAAACCAGCAGCTTTAATTGCTTGTGCGCAATGTCCAGCCGTGAAATAGTTCTGCTGCTAGCTCCTACAGCCTGCTGTGAACGGGCATAATAAAAACTGCCTCTCAATCGGCAGGTGCGAGCACTACAGAGTAATGACTTCTATCGTTTCATTTTTTATGAGTCGAGGTCTGCAGCATCAGCAGCTGTCATGTCTGTGCACCTACCTGAGGCAAGTTGAAAAGCAATACAGTAAGGCCTTGCTGGTACGCACCCGATTAAACCATAGTTTAGGATTGTAAAGTAACAATGTCAAATTCCCGAGTTGGCATCCACAACTTTGTTATTAACTGTAATACCATTTTGTACGTAATATGTTTTACACCCTGCGAGGTGTGCAGTTTAACAGGGTTCTACCGTGAATTTGGAGCCCCTTGCACCAGGCTTTCAGGATACAGGAGAATATATTAATTGTGGTGTGGCATGGTTGAGTTCTTCCCCTCCACTTACGTATTAGTGGCAAGAAAGGGGGACGAATTTGGTCCTATGCCTATGTTGTGGTTTGATTAAAGTTAAGGTTTGGAGCTCTCAGTTCGCAGTTTTTGCTCAAAATATATTTTGAGCAAAGGCAGCACACTGTTTCTGACTTTTATTCTTGAAACAAAATTTTAGGTTTTATTTTTTCTGCAGGCGTGCCTGCTAGCTATTTTCTTTCGGTGATGTCCAGTACCTCCATTTGCGAAGTACATACTCTAATTTTTTTTAACCCAACTTGCCCAAAAGAGTTCTTGATCACTGCTTATTTCAGCACTGGGAGTCTTGTGTCTAATACTCTTGCAATGCTCTTAGGATATGGCATTGCCATGTGGAATTCAGGCTGTCACATGAGTGACTTCTTGGAGTGATTGGCCATAAACAGTAACCACAAGTGTAATACACAGCACATTCATTTATACGATTTCAGTTGTACTGCTAGTCAAACAAGAGCGATTAAATAAGCCCAAAATCGACACATGAAGGAGAGTTTGCCACTCTCACACGAGGCATCAAGCTAGAGTTCATCCTGCGGGTATCCTGGATCTCAGCATCGTTATTCTAGATCAGAGCAAAGCTGCTACGGCATCGTTTTTCCTTTTGTTTGGTTTCTTTCTTTTTGAAGACGAGCAGACTTGGCTTTGTCACTGTCTTTGCTGCGGCAGCTAATTTAGACACGCTCGTCGTGGCCACTGCCATGCCCATCAAAAGGAAAATGGTTGTGTGTTCACCTCCCAACGCACTTCCACTCCAAGAGTGAATTGTGCGACCCCCAAACTAAATGGGGGTGCACCTCTCGCATGTGTTGCGTGTTGCAACCCGGGAGTAGGATGATGCACGTGCGCTCAAAGCATGGCCAGCTGGGCTCAATTTCGGCAAGAAGTGATCATGCACCTGGACATCTTGGGGACGCTGGGCTCACAGCATCCAATGGGGCCGAGCTTCATGTGACGCCTTCATGTCCCATTATTTCGAAAACAAATTATTGATAATACCGGGAGATTGCCTCAGTGGATCTGCAGCGACTTTGCGCTGCATTTGTATGGCTACAGAGGCCGCTTTATGGTGGCTGTAGAGTTTTGAAACGTCTTTTGATTGCCTCAGTTGCTCCATGCAAATACTACGGCTCTTCTGGCAGCACATCTCCTTACTGTTACATTCGTGCAGTGCAGACTGTTAAGGGAATTTCACGGTTGCCTCAATGTATTACTCCATGAGCTCCTTGCTATAGCAAAAACAACACACCAGAATTGATCAAGTCAATTATACTTTTTTTACATAATTGCTGTGAGAAAATTTTTTTCGTTTTTATTGTTCCTGGCACTGATGACAGCATCACAAAACGAAATTAATATCACAAACAAACATGTATGCATGTGCTCGTGTGCATTCATGTATGTGCGCTTGCGCGCACACATACAAAGAAACAAAATAAATTGCAGAGGTGTGTGAATATTCGAAGCATTGCATACTTTGCGAATAGTGTTTCCTATTCGATTTAATGCACCGTTTTACCATTAGATGTATTCAAAGATTTGAATACTTTTTAAATTTATGAACAATAAAGCAGTAAAGTTGGCTTTGCTGCACGACATGCAAGCTTCACCGCACGACATGCCCCTTTGGGTTGGCTTTTTCGCACGACACAGAGCTCCGCAAGGAAGGCGAACGCGTGTACGCCTTGCTGGAAACAAGCGTATGTTAATTCGTATGATAAAGTTGTGAGCGTATGATAAAGTTGCACACAACTTGTGTAAAATGTATAAGCTGAGAAGAAGTTTCCTGTCAGCATTGTAGCCAGAGTGAGAATTCAAGAGTTATACTTGTTGGATTGCAGTAAGGTCGTACCAGCCACTAGCAGACATAACAAGGGCCTCTTTTCAATTGTTGGAAAGACTTCAGACAGTCATACAAGCTCCCTTTATTCACAACATGTTAAAGAACCTGGATTATTCATCGAAATAAATGTACGCCAGTTTTTTGTTTCACCGCTTTGTCATCTTGCTTCATTCCTGCACTTCTATTTGAGCACTCCTAGAATACATGAACACTCACATGCAAGCCCTGGCTGCCTAAGTTATCATTTTTTTCTTTTTTGTAACTGTGCTTTAGTGCCTCTATGCACACTAAAGCAAACATATTTATTTTTTGAATTTGATTGGATTTACAGTCAGTTTTTACTATTTGCATGTACAAGTAATCCATTGGTCTCGCAGTCAATTTTTGCAATTCGTGTTTGATTTGCAGTCCCAAATTCGATATTCGCACACCTCTGCTAAATAGACTCTCACAAGTGTGGCTAAAATTGCCTGTGATTCTCAGTCATAATGCTAGCAAGCTGCCGTTCTGTTAAGCTAATTAAAAGTGGCTCTTTCAGTAGAAATGGACACCACAGAGACGTCTGCTGTTGGTAACCTTACCGACAGTTACGGCAGAATGGTGTTGCTCTAAAAGTGCATGCAAGAGGAAATAATCAACTGCATTCAAATGTTTACTGCATCTTTATTTGTCACAGAAGAAGTCCATTGTTCACAGCAGTAGAAGCAGCTTTGTGAATCCTGAACTATACAGATTTCTGAAATGTTATTTGTGCGGGCCCTAAGGTATTGTTGTGGGAGAAAAGAGTTTTGGCCTTTTCAGTCACGGGGTGTCTACAGCAGTTGAGAAGCCACTCTGGCAGTAAGCGACTTTGCCTCGCCTGTAAATAAGAGAGCGTGTGCTGATTCGCATGTGTCAGTGTAGTCTGAGGCCTAACTTCACCAAGTACAGGGTGTCACGACAGGGTGTCGCACTCAGACTTCACACGAAGGTGGCATTTTGTGGTCTATTTTGTTTGACACCATGAGCAACGATAGTACTTACCTAGCTGTTTATTCTGAAAATAAATAAAACAATTTTTGCCTATGGGAAAATGGCGGCCACTTTAGACATGCGAGCCACTGCAAGGTGATCTTGGAGTGACGGCGCCACCTGGGGTATGCACAGCGAAACGGACGATGGGGGTTCACTGCTCTTTCCATGGAAGGATGGAGCCAAATGGGGTAGCAGACGATCAGAAAATGTGAAAGCAGGTGAGGAAACAAATCCAGCGTTTATTAGCAACGATTAACCGTGGGAATATTTTATTATGATTGGTATCAGTTGTCATGTGTCAAGGGCAATCCCGGAGAGGGGATGCACCAAAACCCCCCAAAAAGAAAAAAGAAAAAAGAACACAGAAACAGCCATTTAAAGTGCGCACCAGGAACGCACCAAACAAACGCTGTGCCAAAACACCGAGGCATCATGGTCAAATATGGTAGTGCACTGGTCAGCCAATGAGAGAATGCAGCGCAGGAGTCAAGTGGCGTGCGTGATGACCAAATAAGGACATGAAAAGCAAGGAGCCAAGCCAATGAGAGTGTGCCGCGATGAAGCCCAGAGGGGTTAAAAGCCGGACGCACAAAGAGAAGGGAGAGGCAAGAAACCAGGAGGCGGAAGGAGCATGCGAGCTTCAAGGAACGAGCCAAGGGGATGTGGCCAGGCCACCGACTATGCCTACCAAGCCTGGGCGGGAGTGGGCCGACTTCGCATCGGCTGCAGCATCCTAGGCGCACCACGAACCTGTGTCTTATGGCCCCAGCGGCGGTGGCTGGGGTACCTGCAGCAAGTCCACGCTCCGTCGAACTTCGTTTCGATGGCCCCGAAAGGCTACATTCATGCCGAGACCTACCTGGGACTCCAGCGGGAGCGGCCACCGAGGAAACACGTCGGGACGCGCGGAGCCCACCCGTCCAAGGAATGACCTGCGACACATCGAACGCCAGCATCAACAAGAGACGACGACGGCTACCACCGGGTCGCGGCCACACAACGGGTGCGACACGTCAGTGCCGACGACCGGGGTAGGCCTTAGGGACGCAGTCGTAGGACACAACTAGGGAGTTGTGGTGTGAAAGGAATTAACTGGGACTGATGTAATGAGCGCATTTGGACTAATTGGGTCGAACTTTGTTTGTAGAGACTTTGGGTTTTCATTTGAATGGTATTTTGGGATTTTAGTTAGGGGTTTGAGTGTTTATTGGTTGAGTGCAATTGATTTATTAAGGGGTTTGCTTTAGGGTTTTTTCAAGTGTGCATTAAATGTGTGTTTTGTCAAACTCGTCAACCTGCGTCCATCTCTCTGAGCTGGTCAAGACAACCTCACCATCCGTTCACGTGACCTCACCTGTTACGCTACTATTTGTGATCATCATAAACTAGGGACAAAAGAGATTTTCTGATCGCCTGCTACCTGTCTCCTTCCTACCGTGAATCCCCATCGTCCGTTTCGCCCTGCATACCCCAGGTGGCACCGTCGTTCCAAGATCAACCTGCACTGGCTTGCACGTCCAAATCAGGCAGCCATTTTCCCATAGGCGAAAATCGTTTTTATTTATTTTCAGAATAAACCGGTAAGTGCTGTCGTTGTTCCCAGTGTCAAACAAAGTACACCACAAAATGCCACCTTCATGTGAAGTTTGAGCGCGAATTGAGCAGCGGTTTGCTCAGGAAAGAATTTTAAGGTGTTCCAATTATCGTTGCAACACCCTGTATATACCCGGGGTATGTGACTAATGATATCAGTAGGTCTGCGAGCGGTGTATCTTGGTATGCCGTTTTTTGCTGCCCGCAGGCGAGGGTGGCAAATCAAAAGAGCACAAGACCAGCCTCCATGCCATCCGTAGTGTCATCCAGAAAGAGGGCATCCGAGGAATGTATGCCGGGTAAGTGGCTGCCACCATTTCTCGCTAGTTATTAGAAGTACGCCTTGTCAAGCACATTAGCAGTACGTGCGCAGTTGTTGTTTAGAGTGGGTGTTTGTCAGACATAAACATAATTTATAATTGAACATAGGAATCAAATAAAGCCAAAGGGCTACGTGTATTAAACTTTTAAAAGCGATACTAAGTGGCCTCTACGAACAATCTGTTTCTACTGGCCCTGTAACCATCGATGTACAACTTCTTCTTTAGAAGCAGTAATTGGAAAGCTGGGATGAAGCAAAGTGTGACTGGAATGTTTTCTTAGTTGAAACGCTCTAAAAGTTGACATAAGAATGCTTTGATTTATATGGATGTCGTGGTGTTAATTACAGTGGGCTGTTTTAAATTATTTTGTTATCCAACCTCAATAATACGCTTAAAAGGTCTTTTAGAGGCTTTCTAAGAGCTGTTGCTGCAGTTCACGCCTTCGTAAAAAAGGAACCACCTATAGGCTGATCACTGTCGATCCTGTAGTTTTATGCCCATTAAGGCTTTTGCCTTAAAACTGTGGTGCAATTACAGCTGAGAATGTGCCAATCAGTGCCTTATTTTGTGAAACATTGTTGTCCAGTCAATAAAGTGGCTGCTGAAAAAATAAATAAAAAAAACGTCTGAGCTTGTGAGATTTGAACCCGGGTATTCACAGTAATAGTCAGGTGCTCTACCAACTGTGCCAGCAGATTCTGAGCAGTGGAACAAAAGTTGTTGACCTTGTCGTTGTTTCTTTCTTTTTGGTGCACACCCACTTGGAAGTTGGCCAGCAACAAGAACTTTGAGTGGCTAATGTGCCTGATCATAGAATTCACAAGGACTGTGAATCGGAAGTGTTAAAAGTTAATAGATTATGACCCCACTTACAGAAGTCGTGTTGTCGCGACAGGTCAGTTGGCCAGCAATCGCACAAACAAGTTCCTGACGTCATGAGTTGCGGGAAATTGGCTAATGTCGCCACGGCTTCACAGAATTCACAAGACTGTGAATCGGAAGTGTAAAAGTTATAGAGTAGTGCATGCCAGTGGTGCCACGTGACACCTTAACGTGATGGCACGTGAGCAGAACAGGTGCACAGCAGCCGTGCAGAACCCTGGTTCCAGGGAGGCTGTGGCAAGTGCCAGTCTGCTTGCTGACATAATTTGCACAGCAAAACAAAGAAACGAAAGTGGACAAGCCGACCGAAACATGGTGTACCAGAAAAGAAGCTGGCCTTGTAACTAATTCGCGCCAAAAGATGAAGAAATGAAAGCAAAGAAAGAGATGAAAATATGGTGTAGCAATGAAGTTGTTAATAAGTATCGCCATGGCTTTCAGTTTCAAAGCATGTAGGCAGAGTTAGGTGCCTTGAGGAATTTTTTTGGCTTAAATTTGCTTGCTTTCTTTGGATAAGATTACCTCATAAGCAGTAATCTACTGTAGCCTCAGGAATTCTGCTGTTGAGCTCACAGATTAGATTTTTAGTCATGTTGGTGACTTTTCTGATGAAAGCAAAGTGCATAAAAATGGCAGCATCTCCACTCTGTGGATGATGGCGAGGGTGCAGAGTACGGGAACTCAAAATGACATCCACGTTGCGCCCCGAGTGACATCCGATTTGCGCCCCGACCGTCATTCAATTTGAGCCGTGAGTTGTGCCTTGATTATTCCCTAAATGAAACTGCAACTCACTCCTCAAATAGAATTTCGCTTGATTTTCGCTTGGTGGTGGTGTGCGCACGAATGGACGCGGACGGACATTGGGAGGGACTAGCGTCACTAAATAAAGGCTTAAGCGTAGCTTATTTAGTGACGCTAGGAGGGACTAAGGTACTCCGCACCGTTACAGGCGAGGGAGTAAGCCGTTTGACTCTCGGTCGTAGCCCAATGGGTAAGACGACTGACACTAACTCTGTCTGGTCTAGCAGACGCAGGCTCGAATCTTACAGGTGCCTGTGTGATTTTTTGCGATTGTAAATGCTATGCGCACGGACGCGGACGGACATTGTGCGGTCCTAAAGTACTCCGCACCTAAAAACTAACTTGCAGACATCATCCATGATGCACCTGTACTTGATGCTCCCCTGTATGACAAAAATGGCACCTAGGTCGAGCTCGTTTGAAACCTGGAAGGCAAGTAGAATGTGTTCTCCCAAAGCATAAGAAACGTGCTTATATGAGTAGAGGTGGTCATTTGCTATTGCTTGGTAGAAGTGTCCAGTTATGGAGTCTCCCTTTAGCTCATGGGCTTGCCTTACTTGTACGTTTCAGCAAATTATTACCACGGCATTGCCGACTTGCTCATGCCAGAAGTACATTTCTACTACAGTTAATGAGAAACCAAATGAAATGCATATATATTTGTTTTAGGGTTGCCACCTGCCTGGTTTATGACTGAACCGGCCAGTTTTTTTTGCCCACCAAGCCGGCTGCCGGTTCGTACCTAAAACCGGTTGTTATTGGCCGGTTTTTCGGCCATCGTGCCGCGATTGTTTTTTTTTTTTTTTTTCGCGTTTTATAAGCACCAATTCAGCAACTACGATGACCAGTATGCGTCAACAAGCTGCGTAGAGACACGCGAGGAGAGAAAATATGCTGGCAAGCGCGCTCTCCGAGATAGAGGGGGATCAAGGGGGATTTCGTTTGCCCAACGAAATGTTGCTGCTGAGATAGCGAGAGAGAACGAGAAAATCATCCAAGCCGCTAAGAAAAATTCTAAATATACTTTCAAGTTGCACAAATAGGAAAAGGCGAGGGTATAGAATTTTGCCTTTTGTCGTTCTGTGTTGTATTGCATAGTATTGCGCGTGTATATATGAACTATCAAATACATTTTGTCGTATGCACTGCCTACTTTTTAAAGCTCATTGGGTGGAATCAAATGCACAGAAGAACTGCGGTTTTGATTGAGTAGTGTTTAACGCTCCGACACAATGCAAGCGATGAGGCACGCCTATATACAGTGGAGGGCTCCGGATTAATTTTGACCACCTGGGAATCTTGAGAGGTATGTGCGGTTACTTTTCAATGCAGAAAATTCAGAGCAATAACCAGAATCTCAGTCACTTTTGAGTACAAACGTTATGTTGATTTATCTCTAGGAAAGCGCTACAATAATGACATTGCATTTAAAAAACGCGGCGTCTTTTTTTCAACACAAATTACACCTATATACCACGCCTCCCCTCCCTCGAAGGGTCAGTTTTTTTTTTCCGGGAAAGGTGGCAACCCTAATTTGTGTCAATATCCTTCCAGTCAGTTGTATAGAAGTACTTTCCTTTCTTGATATGTCTTATTATCCTTGAAGCTGTAGGTCTTATCTGCAGACTTGGATTTCTATCTTCTTATCTGTGCCTGCGAGGCAAGTGCTTGAAAGGGGCACATCTGTTTGCCCAGACTGTTTGCTCAGACGAGGGACTACCAACAGAGACACACTTGATAGACTGACGAATCATATATACGTACTTGTATAATATCAGAAAAAAAAGGTAGTAAAGATAAAAATACTAGCATGCACAATGGTACACAGTGAGCGCTGGCTTTTGTTATGTTAAATCTTGCTACGCGTGATATGTGTAGTCACAACTATGATGAGAAAGGCAAAGAAAAAACCCTTTCAGTGCTGCTTTCACGCTTGAAGTTCATTTATTGCGGCTCAGTTACTGCAAAAGAAAATTAATGCCGATGTAGAAATACTCATCAGGGAATAGGCCCAAGGATTGGGGCCCTGTGCTTTCAATGCAGTACAATTGATTTGGCGTAGTGGTACATGATAGGAGCAAAAGTTTTGTCGCTCGTGCGTAGCTGTAAGCATGCATCACACCCTGGAGAGAAACGCAAACCACTGGAGGTCATATCGTATGTGCGCATGATGTTCCGTACCATTAAAAAACCTTTCTGTTGGATATGATGGAAAGTTTGGCAGCAAAGATGCCTCTGTGATGGAGGCTGGCAGGTAAAGCACAGCTGGTTGCAAGCTTGTGCTTGAGACGTTTTCTTTCACGCGACTAAATACGAGAAACGTTTGCCGAGGGTAACAACTTGATGCAGCAAATGTGGTGGCCTCGTGCCTAGTTCCGTCTCCAGAATATTCGCTGTGCAGGCTGCTGAGGGCAACTTTTTTCCCTCTCATAACGTAAACCTACCGTCAAAAAACTCACGAAAACAATGGCTTAACTTTGCCATCCTTGAAGCGATTAAAAATTGTTGCCCTTTAAAAATGTCGACATTAGAGGTTGAGTCATACATATGTATGTGGCATCAGGAAATGAACAAGTGAATAATATTAATTCCCATATGACATCATTATTAGGCTAGTATGACTAGGCAAAACCAGTATGACTAGGAGCGTCCATATGCATCCTATATGTACCCAAAAATGGTCTGAAAATAAATCCTAAGGAAAAAAAAATTTGGCTGGCACAAAGTTGAGAACGAGCAGCATACACACATTAGGACTGGCACTGTCTTGAGATGTGTGCAACTGTTCTAAGTAGCTGCCTTGAAACCTTACCACCTTAGCGAAGAGCCTTCCTGCGTACACGTGGCTTACTTGATGTAGTTCAGAAAAGTCCACTGAAAACCTGATCCGCTTTTGTTTGCTCCTGCTTATGCGAGCCACTACTTGTTCCACTGCTGTTCAAACTGAACCCAAGTCAGCGCTTAATAAAGTGAGTGTCACTGCACTGTTGTGTTGCAGGCTGTCAGCTGGTCTGCTGCGCCAGGCATCCTACACAACAGTCCGCATGGGAGTGTACACGTCGCTCTTTGAGACCTTCAGGTAATACGCGTGCAACTTTTTTTCCTTTCTGCGCTGCTTTGCCGAGGCAATAATGCACCTGGGTATACATTATGTTGGCTCTGATGCGTGGGCCACTACAGTTGAAATGGTGCAAGTCGGGGAGTGTCTCTGAGTGCAGCTGTCCAGCTTATCCTACCTCTTTCACAACTCGGAGAAGTTTGAAAGTTAAGGGGGGACACAGGTCTTAAAACAACTTCTTTCAATTTTCGTGTAAACTTTGCGAAACTTGTCAGTCTTGCTGCTTTTTTCCCACTGATTTCGAATATGCCATTATTTTTTCAGCTGGTCAATTAGTTCCCAAGATAATTGGAGATAATTAGCCATTTTCGGAGGAACAATAGACAAAGCAGTGTTACTCATAGAACTGTAATCTTTATATTTTTCGATACTGTGAACCCTGGTGAATGCAATAAGAGAAGCAGTTTTTTGATGCATCGCTGGAACTAATTTTACAGCTAATTAGACTTCGTTGTGTGAAATGGGCACTTGAAATGGTTCTTGCCACTGCTGCCACCAAAGTTTAATCAGCACACACAGTATAGGTTCACAGTGTAGGAAAATATAAAGATTACAGTTCTATGAGTAACACTGCTTTGTCTATTATTCCCTCCAAAATGGCTAATTATATCTAATTATCTTGGGGACTAATTGACAAGCTGAAAAAATAATGGCATATTCGAAATCAGTGGGAAAAAAAGCAGCAAGACTGACAAGTTTTGCTGCCTCTTAAAAGAGTGTGCAGTTTCCTGTGGCATCTGGACGGTGTCTGTTCTTGTTCATAGCTGTGAGTGTATTGCCTAGTTTTCCTAAAGTTGTATTTTGCTGCTAATGTGTAAATCTAAGTGCTGAATTCTGGGGGACTGATGAACTCCTGCACAAATCACAAATCAAGAGAGCGAGGCAGGCTCACTACTTTTTATTGCAACAATGCACTGGCTGTATGTGATGTGTATGAAGACATTTTGATTACGTTTCAGATTAAGCATGCTCAATTATAGGCGAAACTGATCAGATGTTGTACGGCGGAAAAACGGCCGATTTTGAGTGCTTCCACAAAACTATTTCTTTCTCTTGAGCTAGAGGACACATTTAGCATTGCTATGCATGGAATTGTAGCTCATAGATTGCTCTTACAAACACATGACAGCAGTTTTGTGAAAGGTACAATTACTTACAGTTTATTAGTCAAATATTCAGAAAAAAAATGCACAAAAAAGTATACACGCAACGTGTATAGGCGATTGTAATGAGCTTAAAAATTTTATTAGGAATTCTAAGATATACAAATTGTTCCTACATTTCTTGGCTATGATTCAGTATATATATCAATGCTGTACACCAAGTTTTGTATTTTTGTGGGCCCGTCAACCTAGCGGAACTGACGGCTGTGCCACTCCTCGAAGCCACTCGAGTGTAAGTCGGTCATGCATCCAAGTCCACTTTTCTGTGTTCTGACACATAATCCTTTTCACTGTAGTGGTAAAAACCAGAAAAAAAAAAAAAATCCAGCGCTCTTGAGAAGCGTCGCGCATCGCTCCGTAGCGGTAATCTGACACGAGTGCCAGGCTATCATGAAGGTGATAACGCGATATGACACGGCGCATTTGGCAAAATATCCTCACCATACGTTGTCCAGACCCTACACATCAATATGTAATGCCACAGCCATCAGATAGGAAGCTCGTTTTGTTCATAAATGCAGCCCAAATATGGCTGACGCCGTTTTCACACAACTCACCACTATCGCAGGTTCAAATTTCACTCTTGGCGCGGTCTCTGCACGGAAATATCAAAACATAATAAAATTGAGAAATGAGTTGCCAATAAATACGCCAGATGGCGTTAGTTGTCCGCCAGGCACTGTTTCTAGCTTTCGCGGGACGTTTGAAATCATCGGAACTCCGTGTCCAATGGCCTATGGCGCCGTAAGGAAAGAGTTAAGAGGGGGAGGTCCTGACGTTTCCCCGTCATTTTGTGTCCGAACACTACTCCATTCCACCTCCGTTGCGGTTTTTTGATGTGACGGTGCCGTGACTGTGACGTCTGTGTGATGATGCCTTAAGGTGCAGGTGATATGCCCTATCATGTTTAACAGATTTGTCCTGGGAGCTCATTAGATGAGGAGAAGAGTCAGTTTTTGTTTATTCTCGTGGCAATTAGCACAGGGGAGGCTGCTGTGGTTGGCGCTGAGCAAAGTCCCCTCTTCCTCCCCACGGCAGTTCGGAAGGCAAGCCTCCAGGATTCCTGACCAAGGCGTCCATCGGGATGGTGGCTGGGGCCGTGGGGGCATTTTTTGGGACGCCTGCCGAGATCTCCCTCATCCGGATGACTGCTGATGGAAGGTGAGTGCAACCACTGCTGCCTTATCCATAGCTTGCAGAGTAGCGTGCTTCTCCGACAAGCATGTGCTCACCCACTCAAGTTAGCCATAGAGTCGTTACTTCAAGGGTCTGTGAAAGCCCTTACTGCATGATGAGTCCTCAGGTCTGAACGCTCTGTCAGGTCATTCCACGTGATTGTACCCCCAGTGGAAGTGCAAAGAATGGGCGTTGCTATAGAGCACCTTTGCAGAGTCCTGGCTTTTTTACACGCAACCCCACCTGTTACGTTGTCTTTTCTGCAAGGCCCTGGTGCTGTGCCAGAAAGTTGCTTGCACATGAAATAAGGCTGTATCAGCGGCATAAACGTCTACAGGGTCTTTAAACATTGTTAAGAACAACTAAATAAAACTGTGCCAGCACAGTCAAATTTGCATGCATTTTATGCTGTAGTTCGTTTAACGTCGATGTCCCCGACGACGCATGCTTGGTTTTTTTGCAGTTGAACAAAAGAGCCCTCCTTGCCTCAGGGGTAAGCATATCCGCATGATGACCTTCATCCGTGTACAGAAAAAAAAAATTGAGGGGGGGAAGGGAGGAGGAGGATGGTTTGCCTAGATGCATAAACGCAGGAAAGCCCCCGAACGTAAACATTTGTGTCTCTAAAAACAGAGCTGGAAGATCACCCTTTGGTCCTTTGTGCATTTATGATGAAATTCAGCATCACTTTTTTAGGACCCTCTTGTTTGGTGTTAATGCCTGTGGCATATTTTATAGGCGATTTTATTGCACAGGTGCTGACGAGCGGAATTCTGAGACACGGCTATATCACAACAATGCTCTCCTCGCACTAGTGCACTGCATTGTTCTAGACGTACCTGCCTCGAAAATATCCCTCGAAACGTGATGGGCGTGTTCAGAAATCTGCCGTTGTTTCGAACGGCATCAGTCTATCAATACAGGCCACCTGACAGCCTCGTTCATTAAGTGTAATAAAGTGTGCTAGGCTCCCTTTCTTCGTCTTGTTTTCCAGTTGTCTCCTAACGTAAGCCGTGGCACTGTTTCGACTGAGGCATATGCTGTCTTCACAATCTCTTTGGAGGTAGTAAAAAGTGTTGAAAAAGGAAAGAGTGAGTGCCGCTAATCGGGGTCCACGTGTTCTCTTCTCTGCCCGCAGATTACCACCGGCCGAGCGTAGGAACTACAAGAATGTCTTCGATGCACTCATGCGGATCACCAAGGAAGAAGGAGTACTCACATTGTGGAGGGTACGGACGTAGAACAACAGTAGTGGTGCATTCAAAGACGTCCTGTTAGAAGGCGGCTGCGAGTCTTTCAGCCTTCCACAATACGAGGGTAGTGAACTTCTTGTAAAGCCAGAAAAGTGCAATGGAAGAGCACTTACTTGTGTCCAGAAAAAAAAACTGAACAGAATTTTCCAGGTTACAATGATCGAAGCTGGGTTACGGCAGCCCCTATATTCAGCTGAACGAAAGACAGAACGGAAAGAATGACTAAACATGAACTGTATATGGCAAAGAGTGCCACAGACGCTAGAGAAGGTTGTGGGAGGCAAGCTCTGTGAATTTTTTTCTACTCAAAGGCCTTCGGGGATTCATTGGGCTGCATTGTGCAGCAACGATGCACTGCAGAAGTACAAAGGAGCTAGGGTGAAGTCTTAGAACAAGAGCCCACCAAACCTGTGCTAGGCCTGGAACGTCACTACCATCTCTGTCAAGTGTACATAGTGATTTTGTCCAGTGAGCGTTAGTACAATGTGTGGTGTCCCCGTGTTTGCAGGGATGTGTGCCGACGATCGGGCGAGCGATGGTCGTGAATGCTGCCCAACTCGCCTCGTACTCTCAGGCCAAGCAGCTGCTACTCCACTCAGGTGATTGTTCTGTTGCATTAGGAATTGCCATGGAACTTATCAACTGAGCTAGACTTTCGAACTGTGAGTCTGTCTGAACCATGCTTTCAGACTCAGTATACAGACCTTGGTGTGATACACTTCTTATTTCTTGCTAAATAGAGCGAGCACTGTTGACAACGGGTGACTTTAAAAGGCACAACCACAGCAATGGGGATAATGAAACTTGTTGCTCTGTGATTATTCTTGTTGTGCTGCCATAGCCTCACTGAATGCAACATTTGTGCTGTGGAGGCATACACGAATTCTGTGTGTTTCAGTTGTGTGGATGACAAGAACTGCACCTCGTTCTCGAAATAATTTCCCTGTGATCATCAGAGTTCTCGTTCATCGCCCTTCCGCTGCGTAGCATAGCAAGGCTGGTTGGTGACAGTAGAAAAAGAGACCTTTGTGGTGTGCTGTCTGCTGCAGGGACGCTGTTCATACGCTACAGACCATACCGAGATTTCCAGTAGGGCATAAACAAGCTCACATCTCAGTTTGATATTGTAAGAGTAAAAAAAAATCGCAATTGCAACTTCAGTCACTCAGACCGTTGTCATACTCTTCACGATTTAGTATTCAATTTTAATTTGTCTAGGTTGGCTTAATTAAGATATGCATGGTTGTAAACACCAAGTGCAATCCTGTGCATGCGAATAACAGGAATCATTCCAACCTGGGCCAGACTGCTAAGAGATCAGGCCAAGCCAAGCAGGTAGCGATGCAACCTAAGCAGTTGACTGAAATTCCTCCTGAAAATGGCTCTGCTGGCACGATGGACAACTCAGCACTATGCTTCCCACTGTCAAAATGCAGGGCCAAAGAATCAACCCGCTGTGCTCTTAGCCAACCCTTGGGCTCCAAAAAAATATTCTTACAAGACAACGACGGAGCAGGCAGTGGTGCACGGCGCAATGGAAGCCTGAGTGAAGAAGATGATGTACTGAATGTAGCATTTGCTCTTGCCATCATTTAAAGCCCAAGGGGCTCTTGGCTGGCCTAGGATCAGTAGCGTCTCTCAGTCTCCCTATCTCCTGAGTGCGTATTTTATTGCAGAAGAGGAGTTTATTAAAAGTGGCTGTTACGTATGTCTAGGAGGGCTTCTTCATTCCTACAAGAGCTGAAGCAACAATCGCAAAATGTGCTGCAATATGGAGTGGGTAATAGTGCAAGAATATTGGTGTGCATTGGGCAGAGGCACTCCTACAACTTTCGCAGTGACTTGGAGCTAATGCCAGAGCCCCGAGGGTGCAGGGAAGCGTAGTGGCTCAGGCTTGCGGGTAACAGGAGTGCCACTGTGTAGATAGCCTACGAATTGTTGCCTCACTTTGTACCTTTTCCTCTCTTTCCACCAGAGTATACCCGCGGTAAGCATTTGCCTTCCAATGCACAAAGTTGCACGAGAAGTTTCCGTCTTTTTGTACTTTTAAAGGGGCCATGAAGACAGGATACGGGTTTACGACTCGTTTGTCCTGATAACGACGACGTCAATTTTACTGCAAACTAAAAAAATAATTCAGATATTAAGGGAAACAGACGGACCAGTGGTGACACCACAACCACTTTCCGGCAGTTTGTCGATGACACTGGAGAATCTTGTTTGTGCGATGGGCGGTTGCCAACCTTAGCCACACCCAAGATACACGACTGGGCAATTGTAGCGGGGCCTCTAGTTTCCTTTTATTGTGTCACTTAACGGTAATGTGCAGTTAAGGGGGCGCATGTTTCTTTGATTGTGCAAAAATATTTTTTTTGTGGTTTTACAGTTTGATCAAAAATGATTGAAGATATTGTACAGTTGATGCGTATGCATGATGTGGATATAAAATTTTTTTGTGTAATACTTATGGTTACAAATTTTTATTCAGACTTTTATATTTGATTTTTCGACAGCCTTTGTAAAAGAAACTGCTGAGGGATGCAGCTGAACAAGGTTCCAGTGAACTGTGCACAATTAAGGAGTGCAGTGAGAGGGAACGTATTCATTCTATTGGTCTGTAGCAGAAGTTACGACCGTGTGAAGTTCGGACCTGGAAGCAGAACCGGTTTTTCTGGTTTTTAATTATCATAATTTTCATCATCATAACTGTAAAAATAAAGTTTTTTTGTTTAAGGCCAGTGTGCCCCCTTAACACTCTGACAACTGTGTTCTTAATGCTGACCCATATCGCGTTATTCCTGACTGTAATGCATCACTGTAGTGTAAAATTTGAAAGTTCTTCAATATTTCCTCAATTTTTCCGGTTCAACAATGTCTTTCGTAGCAGCTGGAATGAAGCTGACGAAGTTAGCAAGGACTAGTTTTGTCTTCATGGCCTCAATGCTTATATTCCTCAGTGCGCTAGTAACGGCCATCCCCTGTGATGAGCTCACCTGGTGTTGACAATGCTGTCCCCTTCCTCGTGATGCAGGCTACTTCAGGGACAACATCATGTGCCACTTTGCGGCCAGCATGATCAGCGGCCTCATCACCACCGCTGCCTCCATGCCCGTGGACATCGCCAAGACGAGGTACTTGCTATACGAGGGTGCCCTCACCTTTTTGTGGCAGCTGTATGCTTGAATGAGGAGATGTTTCGTTTCAGTGCTGATTAGCACGACAAATGAGCTTGTTTTTGAAAGAAAAACTTGTAATGCCATTGAACCTTCTCACAGAGCTTTTGGTCTGTTGGTTTTTTTACCACCTACCTAATTGTCTTCCAGAGGTAAGAAATCAATTTGACCTTGAAACCAAAAATGGAGAGAAAGGGGGAAGGGGGGCACTTGAGCATATCTCGAGCGTGATGTTCAAAGGGTGGACTACAGTGCAGGCTTCATGTTTGGCTTTATTGTTTTACTTCTGAGATAATCGAACATAAATGTCATTTAGCTACACTGAGTGACATGGGCCTGACCTACACTAAGAATTGAAAATGAAGGTGTTTCGACACTAAGACGATGAATGGTGTGCGGTGCAGAATCTAGAAAGTACTGAACTAGGTGGCGCCAACATTGCTTAGCTTAGCGAAATTGGGACAGTGGCATGAAAAAAGGAATTTGGCCAAAACCACGTAACAAAGTGGCTGTGTAAGTGCATTTATGCAATTCACAAATGCGGCGACAGGACGTTCTTGCGACCAGGCTGTTAGGGTTGCACTGGTCTTTTTATAAGGGATTGTTGGATACTAAGCTCACTAGGCTAGCCTCACATGACTTACTCTTTGCAAAATTTTTGGCATGAGTGGAACTCTTTTTTGGCGGTATCTTTCTGTGATGAGTGCACATTTGAGGTGCCGTTGGGTGTAGCCAAGTAGCTAACCCCCCTCAAGAAACCATGGCACGGCCAATTCTTGCAGGTACTGGGCGACAGCTTAAATGTATCATTACAGTTTCACTGACCCTCCCGTGACTGTCTTTGTACGACTAATCTTACTGTAACTCGAAGAAAATTTGGGTAACATTTTATGTGAAGTTTTCTCACATTTATATTTATATTTTCCTGCTGTATTAAAACGGGCTCAGTTGTTCGTCAGCGCGTGTGTTGTGTGTTTCCCTTGTTTAGTTCCATCTTCTGTGCTGTTTTTATTCAAGTTACAGTGTACCAGAAAGCCCTTCAGCAAACCGTTCTGCAATCGATTTCATTTATTTCATGATAACTTGGCCAGATATGGGCAATTTTTGGCTACACTGATGCAGCTGTGTTGTTGGAACTCCCGTGATGAAGCGTTTGACACCTCACCTATGGTTCTTGTCAAGCGCTTCGAGTCATTTGTTCAATTGGTCCATAAGTCGGTGCCAAAATCCTCGGATCAAAAAAATGCCATCGCTTTAAAAAAGGTGTACCCTTCTAGGCAATGAATGTGCCAACTTTGTGTTTTCTGCAGGTGTGCTTCTGGCCTCTCACTGTGTGTTGAAAGCATAATATGCGCACAATTTCAGCGCACGTTGCACTGATCAGGAAAATGTCACGTGTGCATAAGATAGTACATGTTCCTGCACTTATGCTGTTCCATCTCACATGCACCAACTGCCGAAAAATGGCTGCATTTTATGTGTACAATGCACCTTAGCTAGACTTGGTGGTGGTAGCGTCTAGTATTGAGCAGATTAAGCAGCTGTGCGAGTAAAATGCGAAGATGCGCGAGCAAGTACCCAAACTTTGCAATGATGGTGATGAGTTGTTTTAGCATGCACCATGTTTTGTTCAAAGTTGACTACATATCTGTGGATGTCTTTTTCTTGCTCTCACCAAATGCAAGTGCACTTGCATACACATGTGTAATGGACAGGATGCCGTCATTCCAACTTGAACCTGTGCTCTTCCCGTTCTGTGTTGCAGAATTCAAAACATGAGGATGATCGACGGCAAGCCAGAGTACAAGGGTGCCATTGTGAGTACTGCTGCCGTCTTCCTCTTTGAGTGTCCCTACTCATTACGGCTGAATAGCATTGGATGTTGCCTCTGCTGGCATTGCAAATTGAACAAAATCTCCAATGCCGCCACTGTTCACCCTTGGCTCTTCCTCGCGATATTCTGTTCCAAGACAGGCGCAAGCTCAGCACTTCCGGTGCAATGCACAATGTCAATTAAACGTGTCGATATGCTGTGCTCTACCCTTAAACCCATCTAAGAGGTACCAAACCACTCTTATTTATCGAAAAAAAATGCTTAGAATTTAGCTAAGAGAACACTTTACAGTAAAAAAAGTTAGTGTTGACAGCTTACAACGTATGTTGTGGCAGCCGCGAAAGTCCACACTATAAGCGGTACTGCACTATAAACAAAACGTGTGAATCCGACCACATTGCAACATACTTCTCAAATAATTCTTTGCTTACCATCACTCAAATGAAGGCCTCTTAAAAACAGAGGTGCTGTCTTTATTTCATTTTTTTTTTTCCACATCAGCACTGTTGCACGGTCTTACAAGCTGGGAGGGCAGCTTTAAATTCCTTTGTGTTTGTGTTTTGAGGGATTATGGCTACGTTTCTTAGTGTCTATGAATGAATTCCACGTGACAACGTGATAAGAACGCAAGCAGGATACTTTTTTTTCTCACCCCACCTTGTGTTGGCGATACTGAAGGCAGTTGCTTATCGGCACATTCTAATAGAAAACAAACAAGGGTCGGGGGGGGGGGGGCTTGCTATCTTCCAAGGTGTGTCAAGCAATGCCAGTTGTGGTTATCATGCAAGTACAAATGGAACGCACAAGCTGCAGGGTGGTTACTCTTTTCTTTCGGGTGACAAGGTTAGAGAGCAGGGAGCGTGCACTGTGTCAGATGGCTGATTCCATCTTTTTTTCTTTCTAAAACAATCCCTCAGCTGTGCCAGTCGATCACTATGCTAAGTGGTATGCTTATGCATCGAGTTCTGTGAGAGGCAAAACGATGGTCACAAAAAGTCTCGTTATATCCGGTCCCGCACTATAAGCGGTTACGTTATAAATGGTCTGCACTGTAGTTTTGTTTGGAAAAAGTGTTACCATTGCTGGATCTTGAAGCAAGGTCGTTTGAGTCAGAACCCCTGACTCTACCCCTGAGCTATTGGGCCGAACAGGGGTCTTCTTTGAGCATTTGACGAAAAGAACACGAGGAGTGAAAACAGATGCGCACCACACTGCTTCAACAAACATTTATTGGTTCAAACAGCGTGTCCCTTCACAATGTGAATGCGCTGGCAACACTGTTACACAGAGCACACAGACTGCTTGTCTCTCTCTGTTTAAATGCACACGCAAGCAAGGCACTGTGCACCGACCCGTTTCCTTACGGAAATTTACACTTGATGGGGCAACACTAATCGTATCATGCACTTTCCTCACTCAATCCATAGAAAAACGTGCACACCCCCCCGCTCCACTGTCACCCTACACAATTGCCTGGTACTGGTGTACAATGCAGGACAAGGTTTTAACAATGGGACTAGCCTCGAATGCCTCCGGTTAAACACAAAGTGCTACTAGACAAACACTGACAACTCTCAGCTTATGCCTAGTGACTGAAGCAGCAAAATAATGTGACACGGCTGTATCATTAAAGCTCTGCACCCTGGCAAACAACATGTCTCGCAGTCAATGCCCCTGAGGAAACAGAAGTAGGTATACTCTGCGCAGCTGTGTGTAAAAGGTAACAGAAGTGCATGCATACAGCCATGCACAACCCTGTCGTACACATTTCGTAGTTTTTTATCACTGTATCTTGAAAGGCAGCGCACACAATAAAAAGCCGCACAAATACACTATCTTTGGTCGGAGAAATGTCAATGATACCTCTTGAAAGAGAGAGAGAGAGAGGTGTTGGAATTATAAAAGTGTTCCCCTAAAATATCTAAAACATAACCAACATGACACAACACTGAAACACTGAAGTACACCGCTAATATCTCAACAAAGGGCATGTTCAGGTAATAAAGATCCGTGAAGTAAGTAGCATGGCTTCCAAGGAGGGAAAAAAAACAAAACAAAAAGACCCTCCTTCTAATCGTAAACTAAATCACGGTGTTTGAACTTGGCAGTATGGAACAAAAACAATATTTACAACAACAAATTGCACAGCAATAAACTTGTGCTGTTTAACGGCATACGCGGTGTTGCACAGTAAGGCGTGACAGGCTGCTGTAAGGGCAACACTCTGGACATGGCCCAACAGACAAAGCTGCAGCAACTCGCAACACTTAAAGAAAAGGCCGCACTCAACATGACTGCACAAGGCACCGATGTGTGCAAAAAATGGTTGAGAGGGATAGCTCTGCAATTAACGTACCGGTATGTGCTTTGGTAAAGGATGTTCACTGTGACACCATGAAACCATATCACAGCAATGGAAATGATCACAAAACTTGACAGCTCATGTTTCCGTGACTCCCGAGATTCTTGTGCAAAAGCAGCAGCTGCACATGGTGTGACAAGAAGGGCTGGTGTGGCTTCCCCCACTCTGGTAGTACAGTAAAACCTCGTTACAAGAGACACTTGGTTATAAGACACAGCTGAATGAAGACTGTTTGGTTAGTTTTCCTGTGCTTGCCATGTTAGCAACATCGCATACAAGGGACTTGCTTACAAGACACATTTATTTTCCGGGTTTTGAGTGTCTCTTGTAGCGAGGGTTTGCTGTAGTATACGAGAGACTTGTTAGTCTTCAGCTGAATAAAATTCTCCAGTTTAGACAATCCGATCCACTTGAACTAGGACAATTGCTATTGAACAAGTCAATGGACAGCAGTTACAGATAGCTGTATTTGACATTAACACATTCAGCACACCATTAGGGTGGGGGAAAAAACAAAAAACAACAACAAAAAAAAAAACCCACACATGCAAGCCCCCAGAGCTGTAACTTTCCCTCCAAGATCCTGAGACTTGTATTTCCTGCCCAGCAGATGTGAGTGAACTACTATTGTGTCAGAGTCATCTGCAGTCGAAATATTGCTCAACAGTGCAAAAGTATTGCTGCAGTGCATGGCTTAACATCTCTTCAAGGCAGCCACAAATTGATCCAAGGCTCAGCTCTCACTCAGGTCATTGCGGTACTGGTTGCACAACCCAAGAGTGCTAACAACCAACCAGCTTGCTACTTTGTGGATCATTACATTGCACTAGGGCTAGCAAACAACATTTTTCGCGTTAGCAAGCTACATTTTGGGCCATGAGGCTTGCCATTCTGAAATCTCGTGGCTAGTCTAGACTGGACGGGACGAATTTGCACGCACTGAAGCCCCGTGCTGAGCACATGAAACTGCACTGTGTGTAAGATGTAGTGTACGATCTGTCTCGTCAAGAGCGACAAGGGTTCAGTCTGCCAGCAATCACAGGATTATTATAAAGGTGTGACAAGCTTTGGTGCATGCGGGCGCAAGGTGCACATAACCCACACAGCCAGTTGTGCCTTATCCTTTCTACACTGCCTGTTTATACCATAGCGAAGCATCTGTCATGGACAAATGGAATGCGAAAGTGAAAGTATGAACTCGAATGCATAAACAGCGCCATTTCTTTCCGTTCAAGTAAAATTATCGCGCGGCCCTGTAGCAGTAACGAAGTTTGTAAATGTGGCTTTGCAAATGTACGCTGTGACTTTGTTACAGTGTACCAGAACAGAGAAGTGTGCTGTTTTTGGCCGATTGGGGGGGTCCCTTTTGCGATGAGCTGCTTACCAGTTGGTGTTATAAGTCTTGCTCGCTAAATTAATCGTTATTTATTGCCCTAAACTGTCTTATTTCCTCATTTTATGGTATAACATTTTATAAAACCCGTCAAATAACTGCCGAGTTTGATTTAGAAACTTTTAGGGAGGGGGGGCTGGCTGCAACAGTTCTCTGGGGGAACGCCTGCGCTCCATAAAATTTTTTCATCGCAACAGGGACCTGCGCTCTCCATTGGTTTTTCCCCCGCACAACACACCTCTACTTTCTAGTACACTGCAACCTCGTCATATGCGATCTGCACAAACCACATTCTTCGATTCGAGTGTACCGGTTCATGTTTCCGTGTTCATGTACCATCTGTCCATGAGTGTACACATCTCTTGCACATCTCCCTCCTCGCCCCTGTCCCCTGTCAGGACGTGCTGAGCAAGGTGGTCCGCAACGAGGGCTTCTTCAGCCTGTGGAAGGGCTTCACCCCGTACTATGCCCGGCTGGGACCCCACACGGTCCTCACCTTCATCTTCCTGGAGCAGATGAACCAGTTCTACTACCGGGTCATCCTCGGGGAGCCTCCGGGGGAAGGGGGGGCCTCTGAAACAGGACGGGGAGGAGAACGCTGTCGAGTCGCCGCCTGTCTTTCGAAGTCCCGGCCGACAATCAATCGGCCGTCCACATCGACCCCACTGCGCTGCTGCTGCTGCCAGACTGTTTACTTAATCAGATTCTTAGAGAGAGGGCCGGACAGGGCCGAGGTGCTTCATTTCGGTTGGTTGGTTATTATGGGAAGAGAGAGTAATAAAAGTTCATTCTTGCGTTCACTGAGCAGGGTCGAAAATTGTGAATGGTGGGTGGGGAGGGGCACGGACGCCTTTGCACTGCTGCTTTTAGAAATGGCAACACTGCTGTTCAGATTATTCCCATGCATGCGTGTCAATTAAATGCATTTATTTAATGCCTGATTAACAATGCAGGTGGCAATTAGCACGAAGAAACAACAGTGTGGTAGTAGTCTCGTTTATAGCACCAGGTACCTAGCAAAGCGCCTACACACAGCTACACATTGTAGTGCATGTTTCCCAAAAGTTTCTGTACTGCAGTAGAAGGCACTGCTGAAGTCAGGAGGTTCCTCCACACAGACTTCAAGGTCTATCCACAGCCTAGTTCCCTGTTGTTACGAATATATGGGAACTGCAATCATTTACTGTATAACCCTCTGACCCCTTCATGCCACTTTCAGGGTCCCACAATTACCTCTGTGAAAATAACTGGGTTCTACGAGAGCGCAGTGCACTCCCACCCAGATAACCCGAAGTACACATGTGCCACTCATGGCACCTGGTTTGAGTTAGATGGCGATCGTAAAGGCTGTGCACCACTGGTGCTTGGAAAAAATTACTCCCACCTCCCCTCGCGGGAACCCCTGTGTAGATGCGACGCATACGGGGTTCCGTTGTTGTTTCCGTTAGGTTGATTCTCCCATCGCGTGAAACGTGCCGTGAACCCCCTGCCGCGGCTATGACGCAACGTGGCGCGGCTATGACGCAACACAATCCACTTAAATTCAATCCAATCCAATCGAATCCAATCCAATGCCCCTCGCGAGAGTGTGTTCGCTATCTGAGAGGAGAGGAGGTGAGTGGCGGAGAGCGCAGCTCGCGCGGCGAGGAGAATGGGGGAGGGGTGTGGACAGACAACAACGCCGTATGGAGGGACAAGGCGAGTGAATGAGATGCCGTCGCATCTAAAATGAGTTGCCATGTTTCCCATCTGGCTCTTTATAACCCATCCTCTGGAAAATCCAGCACACTGAATTTTCTACTGAAAAATTACTCAGGAGTGAACAGGGATCAGCAAACTTGGGTTTACTTTAGGAGTGCTCTTGCAGGTGTGCGGCCGTCTACAGTGGCACTAAGTCCACTGCTGAGCGTCATCAGCAGCTTTGTCAAATGTTGCCAAAAGCTTTGAAACAATCCATTCGTTGAACCAAGAATGTGGCCCTTCAAGTTCGGAATTGCAGACTGCAGCAAGCTTGCACTCATTATCACTGCTAAGATAATTTTTAAAAAAAAAAAAGGTCCATTTTTTTGTTTTTGTTTTTCTGGATAATTTGAGATTCCGCTTTATTAGAACTCTTTTTTTGCGGTTGAGTGGGTTTTTGAATTTACAAATTTCTTCTGCATTTTGCAAACTATTTCTCAAACATTATGACATTCCACCCCTCTCGTCATCACAAAAGTGTAAACTACTGCAAACAAGGTTCTCGAGTAATATCAGAACCTATACATACTTAAACAGCACCCTTTTGTGTCTAATGTAGACACCTGAAATGCCTTTTACTGCCTAAACTTGTGGTCTCTGTAAAACAAAGGGTAGCCTTTGCTACCATTTGTGGCTAAAAATGGAATGGTAAAGGTAGAATAATGGTAGATTTTGGCTAACATTTGATTGATTGATTGTAGGGTTCAATGCGCCGACGCAACGTGGGCGATGAGGCGCGCCGTAGTGGAGGGCTCCAAATTAATTTTGACCACCTGGGGATTGTTAATGTGCGCCGAAATGTGGAACCATGGGCATTTTCGCTTTTTGCCTCCATCAGAAAAGTGGCCACCGTGGCCGGGAATCCAACTCACGTCCATGCTCAGCAGCACAACGCCTTAGCCACTGAGCCACCGCAGCTAACATTTGTTTTATGTGCGCCACAATTTACACAGGTCAGAAGTGGCAGTGTCTTTAGGTACCAAATGACCATCCAACTCAAATCTGTTGCATTGCTGTAAGGTACTAGAAGGTTTATACTAGCTCCAAAATGCTCACCTCAGCCAGCGGAGAGGAGTGACGCACCTTCCCTGGCAAAGATACAGAAGGGCAGCTTCGGGGAGAGTGCCGTCCTACGAGTGGAACACGGCGGAAGATGGAGGTGATTGTGGCGGCGGCAGATGGGGCAGGCGTCCTGCCGCTTGAGCAGCATGCGGCCGCAGGCGGCACAGGTGCACAGGTTGGTGGCAGGGGTGGAGCACGCAGTTGCGCTCCTCGTCATGCACACCACGCAGTCCTTGTCCCCCCGGCCACCCCCCGCCCACTCCCCCGCCACCCTCCAGCACCTCGGCCGTCAGGGCGCTGCACAGGGTGTCCTGCAGGGACAGGGGAAGGGAGCATGCGAGGGCAAGCTTAGACTGAGCCCTGGAGCAACATCTTCCCACCAATGCCCGTAGTGTTTAGAAGAGAAGCAGACCTTAAGAAATCGGTGTAAGCTTGGTTACTGTGGAAAACTAGGTGCGTTGGTACATTATCGAAGAAAAAAAAAAACAGTGCAAAAAAAGACAAGGGCAGGGAGAGGACAATGAGGAAGCTTGGTCTTTGTCAGCTGGCTTTCCCACATTGCCTGTTGCACCGGGAAGCATACGTGAACGGGGCTGGTATCAGCAATTCGTAGAGAGCATCTGTTGCTGAAAGGAGAGAAACACCGACTTTCAGAGTGAAGAACAGCGCCAAAAAATTGAATTTATGCACTATTTTTATTTATGATCGACAGGTTCTAAAGAAAGTGCTTGGAAGCTGTTGCTGCCCTTGCACAAATATTTACCAAGCTGTCGCACTCCGAAGTCCTCTAAGCGACTGTTTATGTCCACCTACATTGCTTTTATCAAAGAGCCTACACCACCTAGAGTTACAATTTTTCTGTAAAGGATTAGGTTAAATGTACTAAAGGCGGAAAAGCAATTGCACATTTAAAATCAGAGCAAAAAATGGACGATGCTGTGAAGCTTCACACCTAATTTTATCACGAAAAAACAACAAAAGAAGTGCCTGAAAACCTGTGGAATGGCCTGTGTTTTCTCAAACGACTCAGGAGCCATCCACAAAGCCACACTCTGGCGGCTATAGTGAGAGGTGCAGTTTTGTTGGTATTCTCTTGCTACCTCTTGGGTATAGTCAGCCACAGCTCCTCTCTGCAAGTTCTAGTGTCTGTGAAGCTATTTCAAGCAAGTGCAATAAGGGCTTCTCCACCATGCTGTGGAGCTCTAGAGCCACCAGATGAGGTTTATTTAGTGGCTCGAGGGTGATCCACATTGAAGAAAAGGTGGATTCCACATTGCAAGGCAAACCACTTCTGGCGAAGACCCTCCCTGTTGTTTCACCTGTCTGGGAAGCAACGTTTTTCTTTTTGTTTTCCCCACACTCCTCATGGTATTTTTCTGAAGCAGCTAATAGGGGAAACTGGAGACGCTTGCCCTACCTTTAGTAATTGGTCTTAAAATGCGAGTACTTTCCAGAAATGACCGTACCGCTTGCCTACAAGTCAGTGCTGAAGCATCCACAATAGCATTGACTTTTTCCTGAGTTCTGTCAACTACCAGGTCACCAATCTGGTGATCCAGAAAAGAAACTTTGCTCAACTCCAAAAAGGCACTTGTCACTTTGAAGACCGAGGAGTTGTTTGTACAACAATTGCAGGACTTTGTCAGGAGGCGTGTTCTGAGGGATCTTTCTCACTAACAATTATGTAACTAAAGTGCACAGCTGTTATGGTAGTCAGCATGGAGTCCATCACAAGCTGTAAAATACCTGATGCTGCAGAGGTGTAAGATAGAAGTCTCTTGGCTTTGTAGAGCTATTCTGGAATGTTAAGTGACTTTCTCAGTGACCTGGCTGCTTCTGGCATGCCAAGTTGTCTGCACAATGGAGACAGACAAAGAGCACCGAACATCTTGCCTCCTCTCCACTAAGTGACGATCTCGTCAGCTGTTGGTAGGGGTAGGCTGCCTTCTTGCTGCTAGGTTGATTGTGAAGCAGCAGTAGCTGCAGATGTGCACTGTTCCATCCTTTTTTTTTTTCACACTACTGCAAGATATGTCGCTTATTTTAAATGCTGGGTTGGCTGGACAATGTTTTGATGGTGAAGTTTCAAAACTGTCAACCTCTCTATCTACAGAGGGCTAACAGTTGAGGCGAACTAGTTGAACTTCCACAAACTCCAGAACTGCTCTTTCAGTGAGTCCAATATCAACATCAGGGCCAAGGTATCCGGAGTTGCACCCGTAAACTCTGGGCTGGTACTTATCTAGTGGCTGCTGTGCAAGTTCATCGTCTGAGGCGCTTCTGAATGCAGCTAGTCGCCTGCTAAGACGTGGGAACCAATTTTTTGCTAAAGATGTACAAATGTCAAATTCGGGACTGCGCATTGAACACAAATAGTAAACACTGAGAGCAAACTGAATCGAATATTCTTGAATACAAACAGTAAACACTGAGTGCAAATTGAATTGAATATTTCAACTCCGAATATCCTTGCGTCAGTGGTGTACGTTGGCCACAAGTTGCCTAGTGTGGTAGTACCATTTGCGCTCACTACTTTCCCTTACTCTCGGTTGCGACATACGGAAGAAGATAAATTGGAGAGCTGACTTGGCTTTCTGAGAGGCTTTCTGAAATGCGAAGCCATGTGTGCAATCAACGTGGCTTGCAGGTGCACATTGTAGTGAACCATTGCAAGCACTGAATAAGTGTACGACAAATTCCACATTGGCAGGAGGAAGGGGGAATGAGAAAGGGCAACCTCTCACGCTTTTGGTGTTCTTGAAATAAACCATAAAACAGCTTTTATCCTGCATCGTTTAAAGTCAATCGTTTGCAGCTGGCCTTCCCTTTATGTTCTGACACAATGTGCCCTGGCAGGAAAATCAACTCACCAAGTGTGTGTTCCTGGACGTGATGACCCATTTCAGCGCATCACTGCATTTCATGACAGTGCGGCATCTTTTGAGACAAATGTTGCAATGAAAGAAACGAGCCACTGAAAGGGTGGACAAAGGGGGAAGCATGTACGTGGGCACTATGAGAAGAGTGCAGTGAAAGCTGGCTGTGCAATGCTGCAGGGACACTGTACGTTCATGCAATGATCTGTTAGACGTTGTTATTTGCACTCAAATATGCGTCTTTCTCTGCGGTTGTGTTAAACACGGAAGCATGCTTGACAGTGGCAGCTCCAGAGGCTGTGGGTTGAACTGAGCTTTCAAGGCATCCACACTCTGGTCAAGGCATGACCTCACTGGGCCTCCTGGGCTGTCGCATCACTGTGGTGCAACGTTCATCCGAGCCACGAGTCCTGTACTGACCTCCACTGCCAACTTGCCGTTTCCCACCCACATGGCCCACTGTGCGTAGCTGGGAGTTTCACTAAGGCAAGCATACAAAAGAAATATGCTTCACCACTGCTGGCTTGCAGAGTTCAGAATGTGCAAAGTAGTGAGAAGACCCACTCAGGCCCGACTGTGCACTCGGAAAGCGGGAAATTCAATAGGGAAACGTCAAAATTTTGCTTGATAAAGAGCATACACACTGAATAGGCATGGGCAAGAAGGTGTTAGACAATATGTCGCCCCTAAACACCCTTCCACCATCCAATGTCAAGGTATCCCATTTGCGGTGGATTGGTTGTGCAGAACTAACTGCTGTGCTAGCTCATGGATGACGCAAGAGAACTATGCACTGGCCTACACCCAACGTTGCCGGGGGGGACGGGAGAGGCACTCACGGGGCTGGCCAGGTCGGGCGGGGAGAAGGGAGGCGGCTGGCGGGCCAGGGCGGTGCGGCCGAGCAGGGCCAGCGCGGAGCGGCGGGCCTCGCGCTCCCGCTCGGAGAGCACCAGGGGCTCGGGCCCCGCCCGCAGGAAGGCCGTCTTGCCCATGCGCTCCAGGAAGCCCCGCACCCAGGACAGGGTGGCCATCGAGGTGCCCCGGCACAGCTGGATCTCCACCTGCACATACCCACCCCGAGGTCACCCTTCCTTTGCCGCCACCGCACTCTCAGCTGGGCCCCACCCAACAGGCCCCTGAGGTCAATGCAGCTCCCACACCACCTCTCACCTATCACGATCCACCTATCACCCATCAACATTCAAGTTTTACCCAAACCACTAGACAAAAATTCCCCAGGCCCTAACCCAACCCTCAGCAAAAAGCAGGAAATCACACTCTGACAATTACAAACAGGCACTACCGTACACCCAGTCCGAATGCATTTATTGTTTCCCACGCAGTACACTGGCTCAGTGCAAATTTGGTCCATAACTAGGTGCCCTCGAACACGTAATTCTGGAATGTGCAAATCCAGCCCTACGACCCCTCTCCACCTGTTCCTACCTGAGCTGTGGGAGACACTGTTGACCAGCTGTCATGGAGGACCAGACTCTCTGGTGACACGGACAAAGACAACTAGGGCAACACGTGGATTTCAATACTGGCGCTCGCTCTCACTTTTGAGCTCTTTGAAATGCTTTTTCTCTCTCTCTCTCTCCAACTGGGCTACATCCTCAGCCAATGCACCGCACAATACAAATGGAGTACAGTTGTCCACCGTGTGGGTTTATCAATGAAATGCCTTGTGGTCTTACTAAATCAGGCATGCTAGTTGTGACCAAATTACGGTAAGTGGTAGCAAGGGCATATCTACCCCAGTGAACAATATCACATCCGTAAATGACGTCATTTTTTTTTCCAACACAGCACAGAGCTAAATGTAAATTTGCGAACAATTAGGCACCCTACAACATATACTCCTGGAATGCTTATACAACCCAGCCCTGCCGCCCTTCTCCACCCATCTTCGGCTGTGGAGACGCTATCAATTAGCTGTTGACTGGAGGACCCAGACTCTCCTGGTAACACGGGCAAAGATGGATAGGGCAACACATCAATTCCCAGACTATGCAAATGTAGTGCAATAGCCCCACACTGTGCATCTATCGATGAAGTTCTTTGTGGTCTTACTAAATTTAGGCGTGCTAGGTGTGACTAAAGCACAGTAAGTGGGAGCAAGGGCATATCTACTTAGCAAATAATGCAACGTGCAAAGGTGCTGCTGGCATCATTTTCCAGACAGTCTACCAAGGCAGACCACAGAGTCACGTACCTTAATTGTCCATCTTTAAATCAACAGTTGGAAGTAGAAAGGGACTCAAAGTGGATGCGGTTTGCATTGCCACATCCCTTCCCACAAGAAACTTATCTGAAATGCACAGCTAACCATTTGCAAACAAGAGATAGAATAAGCAAAAACTTAACTTCTCCTTTTGGGAGTGTTAACTGCTGCCAACTTTGAAAGTTTCAGTTGAATGTCAGATACCCTGGCTGGTGACATCAAATTATTGTAGCACATGATGATCATCCCACTGAGGGCAAAGTGTTTGGATTACATTGCGCACTAGATTTCTTCTTATCAAGACTGGCAGGTTGGGTCAACACATAGCCAGGGCAAAAACTCTGAGGCATCTTTGAAGGTGCCAGTTTGACTGTAGACAGCAGCTTAATTTGTAGAGAGCCCACAGTAGCACTCGGGGCCTGATCCCAGCTACTGCTCAGCTCAGCTCGGCTACTTTAATGCCAGAAGCATTGATAAACAAAATAGGGTGGAACACAGAGCGTGAAGCCAGCTGCTTTAAGTAGAAGCACTGCTGGAAAGAAATTGTCAGGGCAACTTGGCATGGAATTCACATACGTGGGTGTGCATGTATTTGAGTGTGGTTCTTCTTTCCAGACTGGGCAAGTAGCAGGTACAGGGTCGATTTCAATTGAATTTTCTCCTTGTCGGAATGAAGGTCATGGACCCTCCTGAAGGGACGGTTCCCTGCCATGAGGACAGAGGTGGACACACCATTCTACTGAATACTGCCTCCTCACATTAGGTGGGATCGTGATCTGGCTCATTATTCTGCTCGAGAGGCAAGCCATTTTCACGTGGATGATGATAACATTGTACGGGCAGAAGAGACATTGAGAGCCACAGCTGTGGCATGCACCACCACATCTTTATAGAAGAAAGAAAGAAAAGGGGGAGGAACACACCTCGGGGATGGCGTAGACGGGGAAGAGGAAGCGGAGGCCCAGGCAGCGCTCCTTGCCTGCGGCGCGCTCGAAGACGGCGTCCATGGGCAGCCGCATGCTGCTGCTGGCCAGGATGGCCGTGGGCCGGCACCCCTGCGAGGCCACCTCCATCAGGGACACCTTGGCCGCCAGGTCCTCCGTGATGCACTCCAGCACCAGCTCCGCCTCCTGCGGGGTGGAGGTGGAGGGGACAGCTGCCTCATCTGCCTCATACCTGACACCTCTGAATTGTTGTCACTCGACGGGCGACTGCAACATGCAGCCATTCTGGTCAACAGCTGGACGTGCAGACGTTTCTCCTACCCGGTTCTTTCTTGAAAATACGTCACATTACCGCTCACTTCACTGCAAACGTCATTGAAAGGCAATAGTCTTCTGCCACTCCCGCCCCAACACCTCTCACCCTCTTTCCCCTTCCATCTCACTCCTCAAACTATGAACATAGTGCATGTTTGCCAAAGTTTAATTATTAAATTCTCACGCATTCCACTGCTCACGTGCCATCTACTGAAACCTTTCATTACTCTTTGGACTTCTTGGACTGTTGCCAGCTTAATCCAGGGTCAAGCGTGAGCACTGTTTGTATTTTGGGGTCAAACCATTGTTTTCAATGCGTATCACTTAATTTGATATTGCATATCAAGCACTCATCCATTTTCAGTTAAAAGAACAGTGCCAGTACCAGTTATGTATTGGTCTTTTGCAAAAAACCTGTAATGTTTTCTTTTTGCTGAACAGTGTTGACAAGTATAAAGCATGGTACCATATTTAGTGGTATGGACAAGTTTTGCCTAATTTACTTCTCCTTTCACAATTCTGCTAGGTTTTGGCCACGAGGCTGAATCAAGGGACAGACAGACAGACAGACAAACCAAAATTTTCAGGTTTAAGTACCCCAAGAAAGACTATCGTCCCTAAAAAATGGTGGAACCTAATACTAGAAGGACTGGTTCCAGTGGATTCCCTCTTCTCTCATTCAAAGGCCACACTGCTTAGAAGTGGAAAAATAATTCCGGTCTTAGGTGCCGGGTATGTTTTGGGTTGAGCAGAGAGGCTTTATGGAGGCCATGCTTCTTGCACAGGATGGGGGCCTCGCACCAAGACTGCACAAGATGGAAATAGCTTTGCTGCCGTAATACATGCAGTGAGAAGGCCTGACCTCACACGTCATGCATTACACTAAAAGTGAGGGGTGTGCACACATTTTAAACTTCAAATACTTCGTACTATTCGATTTGATTTTTAGCGCAGTTTTTACTGCACGAGGTTTCGGGATATTCAATATTTTGGAATAATAGAGCAATAAAGGTTAACTCTGCCACAAGACGTGCGCACCCTTAAAGGAGCCACAGAGACAAAGTACAGGTTTGGTACATTTAAAAAACTGACTTGCCCCAATAACGACGACCATAAACATCAGCCCATTGTAGTCTACTGCAGGACAAAGGCTTTTCACATTGACCACTAATTGCCACCAATACCAATGATTCACAGCTGCTGACCGAAGCCACTGCCAAGAAACATAACTGCATGATTGTAGTGGTGCCTCTAGTTTTGTTTCTCCATATCACTTGAATGCTAATGCACAGTTCAAACATCGATAACTGAACTGAAACTGAACTGAGTTTTGGTGTAGAGCAAAAATTGAAAGTTTAGTATTCATTTGGTTTTTTCAAGTTACAAGAGCAATTTCTGCGACTACAATAATACTGAGTGGCCTACAAAAGGCTCGTTCTTTCAAATTGAAGAAGGTTGCATATGTCCAGATAGCCCCTTTAATTAAATTAATAAGCTTCACCGCACAGTTGCCTCCTAGGGTTGGCTTTCTTACACGGCTTAGGCGTCGTGTAAAAAAGCCTAACATGGGCAAGCCTTGTGCGAAACAAGTGAGTGCAAACTGTGGCGGAAATTAGGTCAAGTGGAACGCTACTTTAGCAAAACATACGAGTCGAAACTTCCTATCGATATAATGGCATGAGTAAGAAATCAAGAATCATTACTTGTAGGCTTGCTACTAAGGTCATACTTACTAGCATGTCCTGCAAGGACCTCTTTTCGATGAATGGAGGGACTTCAACCAGTCAAATATACATCCTGTATTCGCAGCACACTCAAGGACCCGCATTTCTCCACAGCAGTGTATTACAAATTTTTGTTCCACTGCTTTCTGTTATTCCCATTTTTTTTATTTTTTGCAACATTTGCGTACCAAGCCCTGTTGTATCAAGACTGAAATGGGTTAATTCCTGACAGAGCTGGGTTATCTATTGTTTTCGTAACTATGTTCTGGAAGCTCTATACACACTAAAATAAAGATATTCGTATCCGAAAACTTTAGATTCACAGTCAAATTTTACTATCATTAGATTTGGAGTCCGAAATTTGATAACATTGCACAATTCCACTAAAAATGCTTTGACGCACATTGAAAATGATAATCCCACGAACCAGTGAACTAGAAGAAATGCTCAAATTAATTAGTGCATGCAATCAAACATCCATGAAGCACCAGTATGCCTGAAACGATGCTGTCTGGAGCAGTAGTCAGACTGTAAATCACACTCAACCAGAGAGAGTTGCACTCGAACATCATGTCATGACGAAGCACATGGAATGGCTGCATCTGTGCAGTGTCAGTAAGCCGACACAAGTTTCAGCCAATGTCACCACCCACTACTGTTGCCATTAAGAAAGGCACCGAATGTTTCCTTTCCCACAAAAAGGGAAAGGTGAGCTCACTGGTTCAAATTCATGGCCGAAAATTCTGCACACACCAAACAGGGACAACAACAAACAAAGAAGGCACAAAAACCATCACAGTTCGACATCTTCCAAGTTGGCCACTATACGGTTGGCCTCGTATAGTGCGCACAGAATCTCCCGTCCCGAAGACCCTCTTCCAAGAGAAGCGTGCCAAGTGACGCACCCTGAGGGCCTCCTCGAGGCGGCTGAGGCAGAAGACAGAGCCGAGGAATCCCGGCTGCCTCAGGAGGCCGCACTCGCGCAGCGCCTTGCGGTCCTCGGCCAGTCGGGGGGCCACTCGGTCCAGGGCCTCGGGCAGTGCATCGTGGACGCGCACCTCGTGCCCTTGGGCCGCCAGCTCCCCCGCCACGTTCACACCCAGGCCCCCGCACCCAATCACGGCTACGCGCACCATGGACCCTGCTGGGAGCTGCTACTCTCGAGGATGGTGGCTGCACAGAGAAAGGCACTCCGGTCAGATTATGGGGCTTAAAGGGGCTCACCTGCTCATATTTCACCATTCTTAGAAGACTTGCTAATCTGATGACCGTAGCTGTATTATAACGCACACCGCATGTGGTAGATGATGTGTGCCCACAGTTTCCTTTACGGTCAAGGGGGACACTGTACTTGAGGACCAAAAATTTAACAGAGAATCAATTTCTGTAGTAATTTATTTGCAGTCTACAGGTCCCGAAGAATGTTACCTGCAAAAAGTATTATAGCTGTATCATAAGTATTTATGAGGCTATCGCCCTTTGGTGTTGCCTAAATGACGATTTTCACCTATCTTTCCAAACTGTCAATGCCTTGTTTTCTCAGGACCCACTTTTCTCCGCCACTAGATTAACTGTCGGGTACAGTATCTAGGGATGTACTGATCAGATTTGTATCATTTTTGCAGCATTGAAAGCTTAGGAACTGGAACAGTGCAATAAAAGCACTAAAATCTAGAAGTTATTTTGTTGCATGAGCTTTTCATGCAGTTTGTTTTTTGAAAACATTGGAAATTGATGAACATAAGTTTTAACTTTTTTTTTCACAAGTTTACTGCAGTTGCAGAAACAATGTTATAAAATTGCTGCTGGGGGTATAGTTGCACTCTCTGATCCTTCTAGATAGAGGACAAAGGAATAAAAAGTATGCGAGTATTTCATGGGTAGTAATAAAAAATTGCCTAGAAATGGAATGGTATAAATGTCACACAACTCTGAGCTTACACCACCTAGATGAAAACAAACTGCATATTTGTGCTCAGGATGTTTAAAATAACATAATGTGCAAGTCTCAAGTACACAGGCTAAAAAATAACAAAATGTCCTCAAGACCAGTGTCCCCCCTAAAGGAGCCATGAAGACAAATACAAGTTGGGTTTATTAGAAAGACTGCTTAGTCCCGATAACAATGATACCAAGCATCATCGCAATCTTCGAACAAATAACGGGGATATTAAAAGAAAACGTGTGAATCAGTCGCGACCCCCCTAGCCAATTTCCCGCAACTTTTCTATGACGTCACGGAACCTTGTTTGTGCGATTGGGCGGCCGCCTAACTGACCTGTCGCTGACGACACATGACTGGACGTCTGTAATGGGGCCTCTAGTTCCATTTGACCGCAATCACTTTGAATGCTAACAGTGCAGTTAACGCACTGAAAATTATATTTTATTGTTTGGCCCGTATGACGTCATTCGTGCTCATAACACGTCACTAGTGGCAGCAAAAAATTGAAAGAGTTTTTAAATACTGCTTGCTTTTTTTTTCGTTAAAAAAAACATCTTTTGTGGCTCTAATGGAACTGAGTGAGATACTGAATCCTAGTTCTTTCAAATTAAACGAAGTTGTATTGTCTCTTCATCGCTCCTTTAAAAAAAAGTTGACAAGAAATTATTCTACTGATGCATGTTTGTGGGAAAACTTGTTGTACTCCGAGCAATACCTTCAAGCGCAAACAAAATTTAGACCAAAACACGTGAAGGACAGGAACAAGCTAGCACCTGTTTTTGTTCTTCACGTCCTCTGTCCAAACTTTTGTTTGCGCTTAAAGGTGTTGATCATGGAGTACAACAGTGCTTGAACCCACGCGCTACTGCAAACTGGTCACTTCTGTGTGCGGTGGCTGCAATGCGTGCACAACCACACAGATGCCATTGTCCGAATTTAAAAAAGCAACACTGAACACTGAGAGCCTCTGCCGAGGTTTGCTGAGATATACATGTTCGGATATTGAAGTTGCCATTCAGAGGAAGAAACTCCGCCAATGTGAGGGGCCAACTCTAATGCACTAGTTGACTTGGTAGTTCAAAAATGTGGCATCCTGCGTAGGCAAGAAATTGCACCCAAAACGGCTGACAATGCAAAGAGCATTAAAGTAAAGCAATTGAGATGAAAAGAACAGTTGGTAAATTTGGGCGTGGATTGGAAGGGCTTCTGCATTGCAAAACAAGCAGGGATATCCTCAACATCACCACAGCTCAGTAACTCTACCCGACTATAAAGGTGGACCTAGATAATGAGCTGTGGCCTTCGACGTAGAAATGTGCGAAAGAGACATGTCTGCAGGCCTACTGCACGAGTCACTTGAGCATGCTAACTGCAGAAGTAGCCAGGTACTAAGTACGGTAATCTTCACTGAATGTCTTCCTCACTCAGCGATGTAAATGCGGGGGCTGATGTTAGGAGTGCCATCGTGTGGCATCCACTGAAAACTGCAACTGTATACGGCCCCAACAGATGGTGCAGGAGCAGCACGAAAACCGCATCATCATCATCATCGCGGGTATGTGCCTGGCTCACGTGTTTTGAGCTCTAAAGTTGCTAAAGTCGGCCAACGCATTATCAGCAATTTGGCGCTTGTTGGCACGTCGTAAGGTTCAGCATTACGGCGCTGTAACATTAATCCTTGATATATATATGAGGTTATAAGAACGGCTATTGGCCAAAGGCAGCCATTAGTAACGAATGCAATGATGATGATGATAATGACAGACAACTTTCGGCGATTGGACGGTTAACGCGTACGCTTCGCTATCAACTTAGAGGTCCTTGTAATTTTACAACTCAATTATCGGGGCTATCCAACCGCATGGTCTCGTACGTGTGCAGTACGCGACACCAAAAGTCTTCAAATTCAACAGCCGCCCTCAACTTACACCCCCCAATCCTACCTGTTCTGTGAACCCCCCCTCCCCGCTCGGGCTAACATCTCTCTCGGGGGCGTGATTTAAAACCCTTTGCGATAAGACGTCTCGTTGGAGCCATCAACTTTGTGTTGCATGTACCAGAGAGAACCAATTTTGCTAGATTAAGCCTTCGCAATCACAGATGCAGCAGTGAAGGTCCGTGGCACGACTTCTGGAAAGCACTGAACGTACCGCGCAGCTGTTCAGTACGGACGTTCAACTTCGCATTGGCCACGATACACGCAGCGATTACTCCCACCGGTCGCAAAAAACATACGCATAAGGAGAATCGTACGCTGATACTCAAAAAACGTCTGTGGCATTAAGAGCTACTATGATCTTGCAGCTGACGAAACATCTTAAGGAAATGAGCGCCACAACATGTATACGCGTGTTGCGCACGTACACCGCCGGATTCACCATAAGAAAACCACTGACGCGTGACCACAGCTGCAGATTATGGCTACACTCGATTGTACTAGCACGACTCAAGCCGGCAATGAGCGCTTGATTACTTCATACATCTACGAAATCCGTTATTTACTAGCCACTCACAGAAGAAGGCGCACCGATTCTCCAGGTGGACGACAATTGACGGCCCCGCCGGCAACAAGGGGAATCACCGTCAGCACATTTCTCCGACTCCTCTCAGAGCACGCAGGCTACGCATCCGCAGCTCGCAAAACAACGGAACACTACGCGATTCTTTCGAACTCAACGACTACATCGGCTGTCGCGACTGGCTGGCGCGCCCTGCCTGCCCTACTTTCGCCACTTTCGCTGCTTTTTCTCGCCCCCACAATACGAGTTTCCAAACCAAATAGCCCGCTGTTGTCATGGCAACAAGAAACTAAAAAAATAAGCATAAAGATACATTTGACAGACTTAACCAGTTTAAAGGCAAATTATTAACTTATTAAAGTTGATTCGTCTTCGATAGGCACTTACCATTGCTAATCTCAAGTTAGCATGACAGTTAACCTCAAGCTCAAACTAAACATCGACATCGCATCAGCGCGCGGGCGACGAAAGCGAACTGTATTGTTTACGAATTCTAGTGTATGTGAACCGTGGTGACTCAGGAAATATGACAAGTGCGAAAGAAACTGAGAAAGAAAGGTGTTACCGTGAACTTGTGGATAAGGCTCGCGTCCTAGAGAACAGGCTGGAGATGCTGCTGAAAGTTCCCCAGCCGGTAGTGGACGCCGACTACGACAGTTGCTTTGTGGAGGCGCACAAGCAGCTGACTGCCGAAAAGAAACCCAGCCCGCTCCCTCAACCGCTCTTGCGGGCCAGACTCGTGCAGAGCTTGAAAGAGGAAAACGACAGCTTGAAGCGACTGGTCGCGGAGTTCAACGGGCAGCTTTCGGCCGCCAGACGGGAGATCGCCGACTTGGAAGCCAGGGACGAACCGACCGCGGTACCGAGCCATTACTCCACTGCCCGCACGTAAGCTTTTACGAGATATTCGTGATGCATTTGCTGGATTTGCTGCCTTGAGGTGTGGCCGGTGTGAAGGGGAGGCCGCAGTTCACTAGTCAGCACGTGCTCTCTGTCGCGTGTTTACATAAACAGCGTGTTTATGTTGTGCTACAGGGTCCTTCGGTTGAGCGCTAGCACTGGCGACTGCAGTGCTCGCGGCCCGGGTGCGGGTATGCGTCACTGACGTCACATGACATTACGTCACATGAACGGCAGCTAGGTAGTACTACCCCGAGAAAACCCGTGACGCGCACGTTTTCTCTCAGATATTTGCAACACTATTTTTTTTTCATTCTCACTTTTAGCACCTCTTAGATGGGATAAATAGAAACAATGTAATCTGTGTAGAGGTGCAAAGCTGGGCTGGTCGCTGTCGTCTGGTTGTGGTCATCAGTCAGTGCCCACCGTAATCTGTTGCTTACTATTCTGTTCCATCTTCTCGCTGTTTTTAAGCCTTTGCACACTGACCTATAAAGGATCCTGGACCAGGACGAATTTTTCTTCAACTGCGAAGTTTCTGAGAAAGCTGTATAGCTTTCCTGTGTAGCCGTATGGCTGCATTTAGGTGGATCTCAAACTTTCCTTTACAGAAACTTACTCCACCTTGGGGATTTCCTATAAATCTGGTCGATTAGCACACTGACCTAGTTTGACAGTACCTGCCGAAACCATGGCAAGCATTCTAGAAAACTGCGGACATTCCTTCTGCAATATCCGTCCCATTTTTCACCCACACCTGCTGCATGATGTCACATTTCTCCAATTGGCGACACATGACTGTGGCATGCGAATCCAGTTTCAGTGTCACTGATGTCATGTAAATGACAGCTAGGATTAGAGGATTCAAATAAGAATGCTGTTTAAGCCCTGAGCTGTTCTTGCTGTACATGGCAGGGCTAAAAAAGTAACTAAACAAGTCAATTACGGCTCAGCTTAATGCACTGCTGGCAGGGCAAAGTGCTATAACATTGTTTTCCTGACGATGTTGATTGATTGTTGGGTTTAATGCGCTGACGCAACGCAGGCGATGAAGCACGCCGTAGTGGAGGGCTCGGATTAATTTTGACCCCCTGGGGATCTTTAACGTGCGCCGAAATCTCGAACACACGTTTTTGCTTTTCGCCTCCATCCGAAAAGCGGCTGCCGCGGCCGGGAATTGAACCCACGACCTCGTGCTCAGCAGTGGAGCCCTGGCGATGTTTTTTTGGCTGATAGCGAGAGTGATATGCAACTGCTCACAAAAATCTGTGACCAGGAAGCCGCAGACCTCAGGTTAAATTTAGCACGGAAAAGTCGGAAATACTAATGGTTTTTCACTACAGTAGCTTTGACGCAGTGGGGCTCGTCGATTCAGTCTCGGACTCCCCGAGAAGCAGTCCGGCATTCGATTTTCACATGCATCCCTATGGCTTCGGGGAATACTCGGACTATCCGCAGCGAGTCCCAGACTGTAAATCGAAGAGCCCCAGTGTCAATCGAGCGTGGTGAAATACACAGAGTCAAGGACTATAAGTATATTGGTGGTGAAATACGCAGAGTCAAGGACTATAAATATTTGGGAGTGTGGATAAACAAAACAACAACAAAAAAAAAGCTGCTTAAGCACTCATAAGGAACAATTTGTGGGGTCAATGCCGGCGTGTCTGTCTGAGTTTCTCGGAGAGCGCTTGACGCGAAAACAACACTACGCGATACCCACTGGCCCTGTAACCGACGACGCGTGGCGGCGCCACGTGAGCGAGACTTTATATGCGTGCAGTCGCGCAAAGCGAGCATTCCACCAAAGAGAGGAAGAGTTGTACATGGCTGGGAGTGAAACAAATAAACCCATATTTCTCCACAAGTTGAAATCAAGGGAAAGTGAAACACAGCTATGATGAAGTGTAGCGTGAAGTGGGGGTGTAACAATTACCATATTTAGTGCGAGGAATTTGGAAAGATGCAGGTGTGTTAGTCATGCCCAGAAGTAAACCAGAGAATGGTATACGTGCCATTTGGCTTCAGGAATGCGTAGTAAAACAGCCTACGAAGCAGTGTAGGAAAATACGAGAGCGTTGTTTGAAGTTCAAGCAGGTCAGACTAAAACATGTTTTGAGGGAAGGAGAAGAGGAATAGCCAAAATGTTCAGGCACCATGCATGAAAAGCGTAGACACGCAGTGGCTAAAAAATACAAGGAGGCTGACGACGAAAGATGTAAAAGTTAGTGGCGAACCAAAAGCAGCCAAGGTAACCAAAAAAGTAGCAAAGCTGACAGAAACGAATAAATGGAGGCAATAAAAGGTGTCGAAAACGTGTCGTTAGAAATGTACTGGCAGTGAAATTTGGTACGGCAATGAAAAATGGAAATGATAACTCTAAGGGTGCTCTGCTCTTTGAGGCTAGAGCAGGTTGCTTAAGAATGAAGAGCTTTGTGGAAGAGCATACATGAATGAGGGGTCGTGTGTGGTCTGTGGAATGGAAGCATTTTGTTTAAAGCTTTTTGTTTGAATGGGATTGCATCTATACGAATCCGAACACAGAAATCTGAATGTGTGCATTCCGGAAGCCTTAATGTTTAATGGTAATATGGGGAAAGTAAACTACGCTGCAAGGCTGTAGAGGTGACTAAAAGGAAGATTGAAATGCTAGTGGATCTCAAGAAGGGAGCGGAAGAAGGCTCTTGGCAGCTACCACCTGCAATGGAAAAACAAAATTTAATTTGAGCCTGACACGAATAGCAGTGCTAAAATTAGCAGATTAGTACAACGTAGATACATTCATTTGTTTAGATCGGTGACACGAGTCATCACAAAGGGAATGCCATAAACAATCAACGAGGGAAACAGAAGACGGTGATTTGCTTTATGAAAAAAAAGGTGGCAGTGCAGTTGGCTGATGCTGACAAAGGCAACTGCAAATTGCATGTCAAAAAATAAACAAACACATTATTTGTGGCGATAACACGGTTACCACACAAAATGGAATCGGAGGCGAATGCTGTACGAGCAGTGAGGACGCTGCCGTCTTAGAGTGGCTCCTGTAACAGTGCAGCAGATTTCAAAGTCAGATGGTGAGCGTGCCGCACCCGCCGTTTCAGCCTTGAGGTGAGCTTAGGTTGTCCATTCCTAGCAAGTTTCACCTCCCAAAGCTGGAAAGAATTCCACGGCTGCGTCATTAGGCGTCGTTAAGTTATTACTAGTTCGATCAGTTTTCTCAATGACGGCGTTGACTCAGTGTAGTGGCTGCTCCCCCGATTGTCACAGAGCCCTTCTCACGTAAGGCTGCGGGAACGTAGTATCGGTAGACAACTTATAGAATTTCTGTAGCTTTCTAGTATGCAGGTCAACGTCAGGACTCCACATTGTGTCAACAAGGCAACGCGAGGGGATACACCGAATCCTGCAGCTTCTTTAAATCAACAGGGCAACGCGAGTAGATGCACGGAATTCTGCAGCTCTTTTAGGGGCTCGGGCTGTCGGCGTCTCATGTTGTCGTAGTATCGTATAGTCACGGTACTAAAACACCGAGACACTCGTTGTCCAACGCCTCGCGTTAGAATGTAATACGTGTAAAAGAACACACTGGGACACTCGTTTTCCAACGCCTCATGCTAGAACGCTTCGTGCTTCAAGCAAAGCTACCCCCCAACGGTTTCATCTCCGTGGGCAAAAACGCCAAGGTGCCAAGAATATACTTATACACGGCTTGCTTCGCCCCTCCCCAGGTTTCACATGAGTGGAGATGGCCCGGGATTTTTTTAATCGAGGGAACGTGAGGAGGTACACCACATTCTGTAGCTTTTTTACATCAACAGGGTAACGTGACGGTATACACTGAATTCTGGTGCTTCTTAACAGGTCAACGTCATCACATTGTTGACACGTTGAGGTATGTGGTGGTGTGCGATACGGTTTGCAGTCTGACTTTGGATTTCATGATTAGGACCGCCCAAAAAGTGGCCTATAGGCCTCATTGGAATGTCCCTCCCACAGGTAATCTTTAGTACAAGGTGACAAAGAGGTATTTTATTTCATCGTAGGTAACATACATCAAGAAAAACACCAGCAGCTCATATACAAAAGCACATGTCACATTGCAATCACCACGGCTGAAATGCACAAGTGACAAACAAAAAACACAACTGACTGATTATTAAGGCACCATGTGCACTCGTTGGTTTCGCACCGTGATAAAGCGAATCGACCATGCGCCGGAGGAAGGCCTTCCTCCCCCAGCACAGGAGAGCTACGCCTCCAGGCAGACGGGTTCAGACTTTCCAGAGCATTGGGGTACATGGCTTATTGGGGCCGGTTCATAGGGACGCATAGCCGCTCCTTCTCACCAAGACTGAACGCTTCCACATACAACAGAAAGGTTTACCAAAGTGTTGCACGTCTTAGTGCGAGTACAAGCCTCATGCCAAAAATCCTGCCCGAAAAGACGCCATAACGTCTTTGCCACCCCGGCAATCGTACATAGCGTGTTCCAACGTTTCGACCTGGCCGCACTGTGGGCACCGTGAGTTGGGCACCACCCCCCCAGCTGCCAAGCCGATCTCTGGTAGGAAGGACTCCCCCCCAGCCTCGCTCCCATCCAAAGACCCTCATGTCTGATGGAATCACTGAAGAAGTCTGTTGTCTCCACCCGGCCCCCCTTGTCTTTCCCTCTGCTCATCGATAAGCTGTCCAACAGCCAGGTGCTCGCAGATCTTAGTTGGCTGCGTTCCTGTGATCTCCATTCGAACAGCTCATCTCTCAGCTTCGTGAAGGTGCCGATGAAATATGTGTAAAAAGAGGCAGCTGCCTCAGGCTGATGGGTCGATGCCACGTTCGACGGTGGAACAGCCGCCTGGACGTCCCCAGGAAGTACTAGACGAGAGCCCTCCCTGGGAAGTCGCGGTCATGTACCACATCCAGTACACCCTCGCTGTGCCAATGTTCTGCACATAGCGGGGACACAGGGAAGACCGAAGCGCCCCGTACTTTTCGGAAGTCGCAGAAAGATGCATGCCACTCGATCTGTTTTGCTGGCCCAAAAGAAGAACATGAACTTTGTAGTCAGCTGCCGCATCACTCTTGTTGGCGGGCATGCCACGCGGGCTGCGTAAAAAAAGCGCAGCCGAGACACATGACTTAATCACGTAGCTTTGTTCCAACAACAGCAGCTGATACTGCGAGGCAATGAAAAGGTGCCTTTCCGCATTTCTCAAGGAGTTCCCCTCCACGTCCTGTTCGTCACGTCTCCAGAAGGGTTGAAAATGACGCCCACCAGCTTCGCCCCGGTCCATCCATTCCACTTCACCGGGCAGATCCGATGCAAACGACCCAAAGTGCATGGCTTTGCTTTTGCCCGTTTGGCTGGGCTCCGGGCAGCTCACTGTACACACCGAAGAGCCGTAGGAACGCTGCAAAGCTGTTCTCACCCCGCAAAAACAGTGATGCATCGTCGGCATACGCGGTTGTCTTAACCTGACCCTTCCCGGGCAGCGGGAATCTGCGGATGTAGCGGCATTCCGTCACATGACGTAGAAGGGGGTCAATGCACAGGGCGAACAGGAAAGGCGAAAGGCAACAACCCTTACTGATTTCGTGGCTCACAACAAATGGCACGCTCAGGTGCCCATCGACGAGCAAGTGCGCCGAGACTCCCATGAACATAAGCCTCAACCTGGCTGCAAGATCCGCCGGGAATCCGCAGCATTTCGGCACACCCAGCAGGTACTGGTGCTTGACTCTGTCAAAGGCTTTCACCTGGTCGAGAGACACAAAGCAACCAGAGATATCTGTCCGGGTGGCATACGTGAACAGGTAGCGTGAAGAGGAAATGGAACACCCGGGAATGCTACAGTTCTGGGCCTCGCTCACAATCTCCGGCAGTGTGGCACTTATGCGTTGGGCTAGTACTGATGTTGCTATCTTGTAGTCGCTGTTAAAAAGTGTTATCGGCCGGTAGGCTATCGGGTCGGACGAGTCACCCCCTGGTTTTGGCATGAGGACCACCCGGTTCTCACAAAAGGAAGCCAGCCGGACACCATCCACTATGAATGCATTAATCATTTCCGGAAGTGCTTCCTTGATTATAGGGAAGAACACTCCGTAAAATCCCATCTGGATACCAACTGGGACGGGGGCGGATGGCTCGTTTATCGCGTCGAGGGTAATACAGCTTTCTGGTTGTGGCCGGGCTGCAGAACTGCTCGAGAAGGTGCCCGGGGACGTGTGGTAGACTGTCACGAAACTCCCAAAGTCTCTCTCATAGTCCAACCCTCCCTTGAATTACCGTCTGACGTGAACTGTTCCAAAACATATTGCACGAAGATAGCACCGCTAACGTCCTCCTGCCTGTTACTCGCGCTCCCATTCGGCATTGTCACATTCGGCACGTGCAACTGTGTCTCGTCTGCGAGCCGGTTCTAACATGACAGAGAACAGCTTGGTTAGACACTGGTCTGCCAAGCACTACAGTCTCGCTCGCCGCTCGCGAAGACAGCCTCAGAAGTAAAACATTACATGCCTTTAACTGGATCACGTAATTACGCATAACGAACGTTAGGAGAGCACCCTTGTTTACGATGCGGAGTCGCCTCAGCGTGTCATTCAGTTCCTCTGTGATCCTGACTTTCCTCTCGCGTCCGGCGCGAACAAGCAGTCCACGGAAGTGCGCCTTCAATTCGTCCCATGTAATGCAGCACGCCTCAGAATCCACCTCAGCCGCGAGTGCCGCGCTTAGGCTTGCCAATCTCGTGGGACCGGTCAAAAGGCACGTGTCCATCCACCACAGGTCATGCCGTGTGGCGCAACCGTCAGACAATCGAGTGAGCGACACCAGTCGATGGTCGGAGATGCGTGGGCAGTCTGCAGGGAAGGATAAGACATTGCAGGTGTTTACGTGGCGGCTGAGCTCAGGCAGCAGGTAGAATTTGTCCAGCCTGCTGGCGGACCTGCTGCTATTCCAGCTGGCCACAAATTTATCCCCGTGCACCTGTTTCCACGCACTGCACTCGAAGCCGGAATTGGGTGACTAAGTTGCGAAGCTCGCCTGCGCCCTGGTAGGGTCTTCCTTGCCTTGGTCCTCGTACGTCTCGCTGCGTGTCCAACACACAGTTGAAATCCTCTACGAGCATCGTAGGATATTGCTCTGGCAAGTAAGCGTCTAGAGAGCTATAGAAATCAGCTTTGTGATTGCGCCTAATCTGTGCGTACATGACAACCGCTCGCACTCGGTGCAAACACAAGTAAAAACCAACGGCTAATCATCCGGGCCGTCCAAACCAAAGGTACAAAAGGCCCTATTGCAGAAGCTATCCCGCCAAAAGACGACCCAACACCCGATGCAAGAGGGTCACTCAATCTAAAAAACACTTGTACTGAAAACTTCTCTCGAAACAAAGAGATGTTGTGGAGTGTGAAAGTTGCACTGCTGTAAGGAAAGAATGTCAACATTTCAGGCTCTAGCATAGTGCCTAATTTCCCTTTTGCTTGTCTGGGCTCCGAAAGCCCTGAGCATTCCAAGTGAGAAAATGCGCCAACATTAAAATTATTAGTGCACTACTTATAGTTGACATTATTTTCTTTTACATCGTGGTCTTGTCCGGTGGCTCAGAGATACATAACTTCTTACTTTTTTCACTTTGCGAGTCGTAGCCGAAAGCTACCCGTGGTTAATCGGGTCTAGCCTCTCGGGACTCTTCGTGTCGTAAAAAAGGTCGGCAACGTGGCAACTGGGTTTACCAGGCCGTGGATCCTTGGGGCCGGTTGACACCTTTGATGCGTTGGCTGGCTTGAGAACCTTCGTGGACTTGCTAGCTTTCGCCGCCTTGGTCTTGGCGCTCTTGCCGGCCTGAGCACTTGTGTGAAGGGGCGTCCCATGTGCTCGAAGTTGGCTGGTAGCGTCCGCTGGCTCTGCATCGGACGCCTCAGTTTCTTGCGATGCCAAGTCGCTGGAAGAGGACGTCAGTTCGCCAAGCGACGACTCTGGGCTGGGTTGATGCGCTGCTCATCGTTGCTCACCGGGGTGCTGTCTGTGTTGGTGTCAGTAGCTCTGCAGACGGACAGGGGCGCCCTGGATGACTCTGCCCCCTCCTCGTCGTCACTGGACTCGACCGATGGGGTCGCGATCTCCATCTCGTCAATGACCGGCGTGTCGGACGATTCCGGCTTCAGCTCAGGATCACGCCTCCCCGCGCCGCCGGCCGGCAGTAGCTCAGGAAACTCACCAGACCGTGGCCTCAGGCAGTCGGAAGATGCGAGCCGGCCCCCGCAACGACGGGACGAGGCCACGAGGCGGTGCACTCGGCGCCGTCATGGCCGTAGTCCACGCAACGGTGACACCACGACGGGGTCCGGCAGTCCCCTTCCGTGCTGCCCCTCGCGACCACATCGGGAGCTAAGACGCTTGACCCCCTTATATTCGCATTGTACACGGCACCCCTTCACGTTCAAGAAGTTCGGTATCGGCTTCGTCATGTCAATTCAGACTAGCCGCGTGTACCGACGTAATGGCGACCTTGCACGTCGGTTTTCTCACGGCGATCACCTTGCCACACGGGGCCAGCAGTCAGTATATTATCTCTATGGGGCCAGCGCCGCTTCAAGGTCACAGTCGGCGATGTGTACACTGTACCCGCACGCAACGGTACGGTAAAGGGGAACGCCGTTCAAGATGACGGCTCCTCATTCATCCAGCTTTGCTGCCGCAGCAGCCGTGTTTCACGGATGCGTAGAAGTTGTGTAGTTACCCTGGTGTTGCAGTGACGCCAGGCCGCGAGGGCCGACGATTTCTTCGATCGCATCTATGACGTCGTCCGGGACAGAGAACACGAAGCAGTGCGTCTTCGGCGGCGGCTGCTGCCTTCCAGACGTCATGTCATGGCTGCTCGGGCTTACCCGGGGAAATACGGCCACGCGAACTTCGGCGGTCGCCGCAGCGGAAAGCGAGCGTCCGGACGGCAGCGCGAGGAGATTCACCGCACCGAATTCTGTTGTGAAACGAACGGGTCAACGTCCTCGCACCGTTCGTACACATCAACGCGGTGACCGTCGTAGGGTAGTGTAATCTGATTTTGGATTTCGAAATTAGGCCTCGCCCAAACGGGCAAGGCCTCCCAAAAATTGGCCTATAGGCTCATTGGAGTGTCCCTCCCCACGGTAATCTTTAGTAAAAGGCGAAAGATTATTGCGTGGATTTGAGGAGAGACCTGAGCGATGCCTGAAAAACCGTGCTTCTCGAGGGCGGCAGCCACGGAAGCATCGTAAAAGTGGGCAGTGGTGGCTACAGTTCGTTTTAAGTTTTAAATCACAAATTGTCGTCAGCGTTTAATAAAATTACGCTTTTCTAACTGCACTACCAGCTTTACATTTTACTATAAACATAAATGCAGAAATTCATTTGTTTATTTGGTGGAAAAAGAAACTTAGTGGGTGTGAAAGTATAACGAAGACGGGTAGTGCGAGATGAGCGGGGCGTTTAAACGCTGATGTTGCAAATTTAAGAGAGAGGCTAAAAAGCAAGGTGACTTGTGAATTACATCTCATTAGAGCAGTAATGTTTTCAGAAAAAAATATTTCGCCAGAAACTTTATCCGTGCGTGTACGACAAAGAAAAATTCCCGACGCCACCTATGCGTGTGACACTGCATTGCATGCCGCATTGAACAATTTATGCTTTTCGGTAGCAAGGGCAGGTGGCGCCACAGCCTCGGGAGGTTGCGAAACGAAACAGCCGCGAGCGGGAAGCTCGATTGAAGCTGTTTTAGGAAGAGGTTAAGAACAATGAATCCACTTATGTGGACAGCTTACCTGTACATAAAAAGCGTGGCCATGCAGTGGCTAAGAATGACTACTAGGAATATCAGGGAAGAAGCCTAGGCAGCCAAGAAATAACCTGCCGAAAGAGGCAAAGTTGACAGAAACGATTTAGTGGGGAGAAAAAGTGCAATGGAAGACGTCGACCGAGATGTTCTGGGCTACGAAGTTTGATATCGGGAAGGAAAACTGGTATGACTCCAAGGGCAGTGTTCTGCTTTTTGAGGCTACTGCAGGTTGTTCAAGAACGAAGAGTTTTGCAGGGAAGTGTGCCGAAAATGATGGGGCATGTGTAATAATAATAATAATAATAATCTTTATTTTGCGGAAACGAATTGCCCTGGATGGCCCGCACGGCTAGACAAAGGCTGAAAGCCCGTACGCAGGTGCGCCTGCTAGCCTTGGCCTGCGGAAAAGAGATAGAAACGATTACGCAGGTTGTGTTCGAATGAATCTGTAGTAATCGAAATCCATGTGTGGTAAATATTCGTCTTCTAAAAGCCTGAGGGAGGGCTTAAAAGTGCCACTAAGAAAGGAAACTGCAAGGCTGCAGAGGTCACAAAAATAGTATTGGGATACTGATAGAGGAAGACCAGGGAATAGAGTATTGCTTTTGACTGCTAACTCCTGTAACAGGCAAAATTTAGTTTGAGCCTGCCAGTAAAAGCTGCACTAAAATTGAAACAGTAGTACAAAACTTTGCTTTTTTTTTTTCATTGTTCATTGTTATTGACCTCTCCTTATCTTACTCACAGCTTTGTGAGCGTCAAACGACACCAATCTCACATTTTACTGCACTGCTTCGTTAATTGTTTCACGAACTGTAATAGAGCATGACATTGAAGCTGTGCAAAGAGCCTTACACAACGCCAGTTTGGTCCCCTGAAGCGGTATGTTATTTATGTAGAATTTATGAGCCGCAAAGAACTTTCTTGTCAATATTGCAGTGGAATGAGTGACGAATGAATAGTTATTATAAAGGCCGGATTTTTAGGCATTCAAAAAGCTTGTTTTAGGCTTTTAGGCGCCAAGAATAGGCAGGCAAAATAACGTTTTAGGCTCCAAAGTTGGAAATATAGGCACCATAAATTTTTACATCAATGAAAATAATGTCAAACGAAGACGTGCGTAAACTGAATGTATGAGAAGAAAACCAAAAATGTTATGCACCAGCAGTTGAACATAGCCGTTCCCATAAAACTGCTGGCCTAATTCAACTAGCACACGGCTCACATTTTTTGTTCAGTGGCCACTGTCGTTTGCTCGAGCGTCGCGTATAGTGGAACAGGCATTAAAAAGAATATAGGTGCTATGTCATGTCTGCCTAATGCAATTAAATTATGACACAGCAGAAACAGACACAAATAATAAACGTGTAAGAGCGAAGATGAATTATTAAGAAATTAACATGTTCTTACATGAGGACTGTTACGTACAATTCTGGCAAAAATACTCGTATGCAATCCACTTACACACATTGAAAGAGCATATTCAAAGAGGTATTCACCATCCAGTCAGATCTTCGATAAAGAAACATATTTTAGAGCCCGCCTTAAGAAGTAAATTACAAACAAAACAAAATCCGCCTCTACATCACATTTTGCTCCTTTCCTCTGACAGCTCTCCGCGGTTTTGTGTTTGCCCACCGCTCGTGCCATGTCACCCCAAGAGAAAATGGTACATAGCTGGTCCCGCCTGGTTTACGGCCAAATTCCCTGCTGTGCACTGCTGGTCCCAACTGGGCGCTGGTGGTCCCAAGAGCACCTAGCTGGGAATTTGGCCGTAAACCAGCTTGGACCAGCTACCATTTTCTCTTGGGACCGCGACGGTGTGGCGCATACCATTTCATTGCTGCTAGCGGTTGTTTTCAGGGGAGTTAGTTGTACTAGACGACTTGGTTAAATCCCATAAAGTTCCGGACATTCAACGCTATAGCTGCCCGGTAATATGAATAACGATCTCAAACTGCACTCCAAATGGAAACTTAACGCTAAATAGGGTTCATATAGGTGCCATTTTGAAAATAGCCATTTATAGGCATTTCTATACTCACTTAGGCACCAACACCAAAAAAGGCATTTATGGGCACTTCATTTATGTCGGGGCCGAAAAGAAATACATACAGAGAAATAAAAAAAAAAAAGCCCCAACCCATGCCTACTAGTGCATAACAGGTAAATGTGACAGTCATTGCACATAGATCAACATAAATTATGTCTTAAAGGAGGTATGTGTATATAAAACTGGAAAATTGAGTATAGTTGTACTTTCTTTGGTGTTGATTGATTGATTTAATTGATTGTAGGGTGTAACGCGCCGACGCAGCGCAGGCGATGAGGCGCGCCGTAGTGGAGGGCTCCGGATTAATTTTGACCACCTGGGGATCTTTAACGTGCGCCGAAATCTCGTACACACGGGCGTTTTTGCTTTCCGCCTCCATCAGAAAAGCGGCCGCCGCGGCCGGGAATCGAACCCGCGACCTCGTGCTCAGCAGCGCAACCAACGCCTTAGCCACTGAGCCACCGCGGCGGGTTTTCTTTGGTGTTCCTTGAATGATAATTTTTTTTGTGTTGTTTTTTGTGCTATTTGGATAATGACAATGGACTAATCTAGGGTATGTATTATGGACCTGTTTATTGTTTATCCTCAGAACCTGTTTAGACTTTATACCATTTTGGTTTTGGTGATTTTATTGCAAGGCAGTGTTATCGTTAAGAGTTTTGAATACTTGTTCTAATAAGCCAACACATGCTTTGCTTTTGATAATTTCCGGTTTGGATTCCAGTGAGCTTAGTTCATCACGTTCCTTTTTCGTAATTTTGAACGGAGGCACTGTAAAAACACCATACAAGCCCTGCTTGAACTCTTATTCGTGCTCATACATCAAAATGAACAAAATAGGCATTTGCGTAAAATCCAGTCTCTAGTTATTTCTTGTTGGCAATACTTGGAGTGAGGTGATAGTCATGCCAGTTGCTAGCATTCCTAGCAAGGGCTCCTTTGCAAGGATTGAAGGGACCAGTCAAGTATGCTTCCTCTATTCACAGCTTGTTGAGGAACTCTATGGCAATGTATGCCAAATTTTCGTTTCTCTGCTTCACCATCTTGCGTTAATTTTACTTTTAAACATATTCTTATCAAGCACTGCTATCAAACATGAACACTCAGATGCCAGCCCTGACTAGCTGTGTTTCAGAAGCTGTATGCACCAAAGCAGGGATAAATATTAAATTCGATTTGCAGTCAGTTTTTACTATTACTATATTCATCCTCATATTTTAATTGAAGGGCCCTTTACACACTCATGTACAATACTTCTATCAACGCCGTACTCATTGCATACAGAATTTACTACAGACTGAATGACCGCCTAACAGTTTTGCCACTCTTAGGCCACAGACACCCTTACGCCATGAGCGTCAACATACTTCTACTACTAGTTTTTGCTATTTATATTTGGAAACATTAGAGTTGATTCATAGTCAGTTTTTTACTGTTTATATTCACAGTCCTAAATTTGATATATTCTCCTACGGTGCTTGGGTCACCAGGCTCTGGGCCTTACTGGTAATATTCCTGCCTTATTGAGCGTCTGTGCAACGGGAGGCATGCACTATTCGAATTTCATGTCTAAGCCCAGTGGTGTGCACTGGGACTTCACCAAACCAATCGCTATTCATTTAATTTTGTCAAAAGCAAAGTTGCTTAAAATCCCAGAATTTTTTTGACAAATTTTTGTGAACAATAATTAGGTGCAAAAACCAATGCGACAATTTCACAGGCCCAAGAAGTATTGCAGTACCTGTGAAAGCACATTCTAGCCTTTTTTCTTACCTTTAGAGGTGGAATTTTGGAAAATCTTCCCTTAGAGAACCTCTGTATCGAAGAAGGAATGTACTGGCTGAATTTCAAGCCTCTAGACCCAGCGGTTTGGTCTGTGTAATGATGAATCGGTCAGTCAACTATTGTCTTTATTAGCATAGATATTTTCAGGTGTGCAAACTTGCCGAATAAATTTTGGGAATGTGTTGAAAGTTCCTTGCAGAATGTTGCTGGCCTTTGCCAAAACGGAGTATGTTATATTTATTTGGCTTCAAGGGTGTATGATGTCGGAGTGCTCTGTTTATGACCAACACCTTGGCTGAGTTTACTGCTTTGCTGGCATGGCTCATTCGTTATGGTCGTTTCGTTTTTTTTTTTTTTTCTCACTGACAAATTCCCAAGTGTGTGGCCAACCATATTTCCTTCTTTTTCGGAGCACTGTCACTGCTTTGAGCAGCTTGACTGGAGCACTTGTTGGAGGTGGTTCGAGTACATAGTCACCAAGCGTTTGCTCTTTATTTCGGGACTGTAAGTATGAGGTGTGCTAGTAGTAGAATCGGTTGGTGTGCACAGGTCTCGTATCAACGCGAGTTTGCTCCCGTTCACTTGCAAGGTCAGCCTCTTCAGTCATCAACCCATGCCTGGTACCGCATTTCGCTGTTTTGGCAGTGCAGGCAGTAGCGGGAAATAGGGTAAAGGGGAATGGGGAGTGCCCTCCTTTCCTGCCTTGCTTTGCCCTCCACTTCACCCTCTTTGCGGTATCTGGCTGGCTGGCTGTGAGGCTATCTAGCCTCTTCTGCCACTGATTTTCCTGTAAAGGGGGCACCACAGCACAGGGGCTGTTACGTTGGTGAAGCAGACATTGCTATTAATGCATAGCATACTCCCACTATTCGCACCGCTAGATTTATTTCTAGCAAGGATCCAGGTATACTTATCTGTAGACACCTGCGAGCTAATATAGAGTAATAAAATATATAGAGTAATATAATTTTCCACAACGTTTTTTATGGGTTGTTGACTGCCTCGTTACAATCATACTGACACCACTGTTGACGCGCACTTCGCTCAAATAAGATATACAATTAGGAAGAAAGGGATTGGCTATGCGACCCACTAGCTCATTTCCCGCAACAGAACCTATGATGTCATATGTGCCCAGCTGTGCGATTGGCTGAGGATGGCGAAAGCAAACGCAAATTAGACAGGGCTTATAAAAGCTTGCCAAACAAACTATTTGTGGTTAAATGCAATGCATATTCATTTTACAGCAGTAAGAATGGTGGGGTAAACAATGAAAGTTAGGAAAATAGACGTAAGCATAGAAGTACCGATGCGCACAGCTGTTGATACTGGGCGCACTATGCTTGTTTTAGCTGCACAGCAGTCCCCCGCTTTGCAGTCGTCTTGCATGACACTGGTCGATTGGTGTAAGCGCCGTTGTCTTACGTGACCCTGTTTGTCGAGGATGCCCCATGTTTCACGAAACGATTACTTTCTACAGTAACAAAATCAAGCCAGGTGCAAATACGGTCAAAAACAAAACAACGGCGGACAACGGTCCGTGCATGAGTATGGTAGTGCCATGTGGAAGTACTGACGGTGAACAAGTACTGACGGCGAACAAACAACACAATGGAAATTCGTTGGAATACGCGCACTTCTGATTTCATTGCTCACGTCACGGAAACACACGATTTGGCGAAAGAACCAAAATTTTAACCCAAATTGATTAATTTCTCACTGAATACAGCATCATTGCTGCCGGACAAGCGCTGGGGCCGCTATAAAACACGAGATCTTTCGAACAAAACAAACTTGCATTTTGTCTGCATGGTCCCTTTAAATGCCCTGGGGAATCTTTAACCTTTGCCCTAGTCGCTAGCAGTAGCAGAGCACAGACTGCCAGCACCAACTGAGCACGTGCCACGCTCTTCTCGGTTTGCAGGCTTGCCAAGAGAAGGCGACAGCAGCTCTCCGAGTACCTCAAGAGCCGCAGCCCGCACCCGACTGCTGTGGGAGCCAGTGGGCAGGCCACTGCAAGCCCATGCCTGACCATCGACCAGACCTTCGACCTACTTTTCACCGCCAGCATGCACCGAACACCGGAACTGAGATACGTCAGGATTAGCAAGGACTTCTGGCCCCCGCACGTTCAAGTGTTCCTCGACAGTGGGGTGGCCGAACGGGACCCCAACAGGAGTGAATATGTCAGACTGTCGTCGGACTGGCGGTGAAAGCTGGCGCCTCCGTGCCGGTGCAATCACTTCTGAATCGTCATCATCACCCCCAACTTCATTGCTTCACGTCTTGTGTGTCATGTACAGCATTTGGCCCAAGTTCGTGCAAGTTCAACCTCACAGTCATATTTTGGATGCGCAGATAATGCAAAATTGATTCTAGCTGTGTACGAGCCCTTGGCTAGTCTGGAAATTAAAGACGGCTGGTTTATACGTCGCCACTGCGTTGCCCAAAGACCCTATAAAAGTGTTCGCCCCCCGCTAAAAAAATGTTTTTTTGACACTCGTGAGAGCAGAGAAAAGCCACACTGAACAGAAAGCTTATCTATTTCGGAACCTCAGTGCTACTAAGTTAACAAGCAGCGAAATTGCAGAACAACTACAGCTACCACTTTAGGTTAAAGGAGCCATGAAGGCAAAACACAAGTTTGCTTCATTCAAAAGATTGCCTCGTTAGAATCATAGTGACACCACTTTTATTGTAAACTGCGCTCAAGTAAGCTATATAATTAGGAATACTTGGGAATGGCCATGCGACCCACCCGCTCATTTCCCGCAACAGAACCTATGATGTCATACCAGCCTGCTCTGCGATTTGAGGAGGCCAGCAAAAGCAAACGCAAATTAGGCAGATCTTATAGGCTTGCCGAACAAGGTGTTTGTGCCTAAATGTAATGCATATCCATATTACACCAGTAAGAATTGTGCAGGGAACAGCAAAAGTTACGAAAATACACGTAAACATAGAAGTACTGATGAGCACTGCTGTTGGTACTGGGCGCACACGCTTGTTTTAGCTGTACAGCGGTCCGCCGCTTTGGAGTTGTCTTACACGACGCTGGCCGATTGGCGTAAGCGACGTTGCCTTACGTGACCCTGTTTGTCAAGCATACCCCAGGTTTCACGAAGCGATTACTTTCTACCATAACAAAAACAAGTCAGGTGTAAATACAGTCAAAAACAAAGCAATGGCGGAGGGCTGCGTATGCTAGCGCCATCTGGGAGGTTTGACGGCAGCAAGGCTGCAAAGCCGAACGGCGCAGTGGAAGTTTGTTTGTATACGCGCCGTTATGACTTCATTGCAGACGTCACCAAAACATACGATTTGGCGGGAGAACCAATATTTTAACCTAAATTGATTAATTTCTCAGTGAATATGGCATCATTTGCTGCCGCGCAAGCGCTGGGGACGCTGTAAAACACGGAAATATTTCGAATAAAACAAACTTGTATTTTGTCTTTATGGCTCCTTTAACTGAACGTTCTGTGTGTCAAATCCATTCTTCAGTGGTGCACTTGTGGTCACGAAATGATGAACAGAGTTTACAAAACACAGCCCCATTATAGATGCAGCATGTTTCTACACTTTTTTTACAAACTGCTCCCAGAAGATGCTCAAACTAAATGCCATTTTACAGAAGTTTGTGCCTGGCGGTCATTCTGTGGAAGGCAGATTGTCTCAGCAGACTACGGCAGCATTCAATTACCTTAGTAGACGCCTATGTCGGACAGGATCAATCTCGAACCTTTTTTGGCTGCGGGAGACGCCATGTGAAGTGTGCTACGATTCGGATGCTACTTCACCAATTCGGAAAGGAGATGCCAGCATTGGGTGTTATAAAATTGAAAAAAATATTGAAGCCTATTTCTGAAGAGAAAGATAGTTAAAATGTGAAATGGTCTCTCATGCGAACTGAGTCGAAGTACAAAATTAAAACTGCTTCGACCGTGTTGGAACAGTGCAACCGGATAGACATGCGCTTCATAACATGAGAGACTCAGGTTTGATTCAGACCATGGAACGCATTTTTAAAAAATTTTTTGAGCACTTCACATTTCATCATCATCATCATCATCACTATGTGCTGCTGCTGCTGATGATGAAACTCATTGTGTAAAGTTGGGTTTCCTGCAGTGAATTTTGAAGTTGCGAAGCGTAGAAAACTTCGTTTCAGAAGCGAATATGCTTTTTGACTAGAAGCATCTGTGTAGTTTAATAACTGTGCAACTGCTTATATTTACTCCTTAAATCACCTTATCAGTATTTTGATTTTTTTTTCTTCCGAAAAACTCTGGCTAGCACTCAATGACTATCCCGAGACGTTTTTGCTTATTTGCAACGGCCACTGAGTGGTTCCGATTCTCGTTGTTTTGCGACCTATCGAGACGTCTAAATGGACTGCTTCCTAAGATGCCTTCCATGCTCTTCGGTAAATCAGATCGCGCCCTGTATTGTACGTGCAAAGACGTCTAACTACCACGGCTAGGTTGTGTGCGAGCTTCGAACTGGAATTTGTTATTGATTGGCAAGATTACCTGTAACAGTGGACACAGGCCTTACTGTTTGAGTACGAAAGGTGGATTCGCAAAGCTTTTTGTAAAAAGAAAAATTGAGCCATTCTGTCCTGCAGAAGTGGATGGGCAGTGAGGCTGTTGTCTGTACCAAACCAAACACACGATAAAATCACTTCTGGGTTCATTATTTTTCATACCAAGCCTGGAAATACACGTAATTTATTGTAGAATTTGTGCATGGGTACATACATTGCTGTGCTTTGTTATTGCCGCTCGGTCACTCTTTGTAGTACGGGCTAGTCCTCATTGACGAGAAGACTAACAGGGAGTGGCGTTACTGCTTGGAACAGACATAGAGTTTCTTAGTAAGCATACTAGAGAGGAAACTGCGCTTGGTAAGCCATGTCGTTGTGGGGGTTCATGGGAAGACCCCCCTTTTTGGCTTAGGCTTGGCATGACAATTGGATTCTTAAGCGGTTTTATGGATTTGCTTTCTTCACTATGCATTAACACGTTTACGAGCTACAAGGAAGCCGAAATCCTGCCTGTTCTGCGGCAGCCGTGTTAGGTGAAACAGCAGGCAGTGCGGGATCGCACCTGACGTTGCTCATGCCGCAGTCGAAGGACGCATGACTGAGCGGGTAATATGCTGCCGCGAAATTTGTAGCCGACGAAAAGAAGAAACAAAACGTACTTCGACGAAGACAAGATACAACAGATAAGGGCGCTTGTATGCGTCCTATCTTGTCATCGTCTACGATTGTTTAACGCCACGTTTTCGTTTTTCTTGTTAAACTAGCTGACGGTCGGGACACCGGTTCACCACGAAGGCAAAGTTTTCATAGGCATGCTCAAAAAACTTTCCAAACTCTTCAAACAACTTATTAAATAATGGTAAAGTTAATAAAATCAGTCTCTAATGAGTTTCTCCCCACCAAATATTAACATTGTTCGCAACTACAACCTTGGCCTGCGGAATAGCAGGCACAACCGTTCCGGCAGAAATACGCTTTACTTCCTTTTTCCTTAGTTTAAAACAGCCTGTTTTTATTTTCCACATACATAATTATTCTTCGCGTTTTTGTGGTTCTTTGTTTAAATTTGCGGTCACTAAAACGTTTCAATCCAAGCCAATGATGAAACTAAGGCGAGCGCAATGTATAATGGCGGCCCATGACGACACAGACGGCCTTGATGTGAGCCGCATAGACGCTAGCGCCAGATTCCTCTCTAGTGCATATTGTAAGAAACTCTATGGGAACAGAATGGCATGTCTTCCCACTCCTCGCTTTATTGGAGGAAGGGTGGTTTCTGTTCGGAAACTGTAAAAAAAATATGGCCTCATACTTGCTTGCTTTGCTGCAAATCAAAATAAAAAAAAACGTTCTGCCACCCCTGTGATGGTCTGTCCTGAGGCTTTCTCTTCGTGAACACGATGGAGGATCATTCATTTCCATTGAATTTTTCCGTTTTTGCCTTGCTTGCATGCCATTTCTAAAATCCTTTTTTTGTGCGTGTTTCTTTTAGGCTTGGCACGGTTTCAGACGAAGCCCAAGCTCCATTATTTTAGCACTCGTTGTTACCTTGCCTCTCTTACACACTTTTTCCAGTGCATTTTTTTATCCATTTGCTATCGTAAAAACCAATCTGAGTGCCCTTAATTTAAAGAACGCTGGTATTCTTGGTTATGCACTTGCATTTTGCCTCAAGTGTTCCCGAGGCTTTTTTTGTGTGTGCTGAATAGTGTGGACATGCACATGGCATGCCACCAGTTTTAGTAGGCAGTTTGAAATGGCCTTGCCTATATATACTTTGTTTTCAATCATTTTTTTAACCTTTAGCCGGGTGGCTGAATCGAGTGACAGACAGTCAAACAGTCAGAACAAAATTTGCACATTCAGTTTGCTTAGAAGACTACATGTATTGCCTTTCAAAACACGTCTGCCCTTTTTTTTTTTTTTTTTTTGTGACGGGGACATGACCAGCCAGCAGTGGGGCACCTTTTTACCTTGCACACTGCTCCAGACATGCGGAGATTTCCACTGTTGACGAATGTAAGAGAGAGGAGGAAATAGCACGTTCGCAATCCTTCAAAGGAGTCGTGCCTGGGTGCCCTACCAAAATGCAGCTAATTATATGTTCTTTGACATACAATACCACGCTTTACTTCAACACTGACGATAGAACCATGAAAAAAATCTTAAAATAGAACTTTGTAAAAAAACTACAGAAAAAAATAGATAAAAGCGTAAATATAAAAATATTAAAAAGAATAAAACTATTTCAGGATATACAAAATCGAACACAATGCTTGTTTCTTCATCGCAAAAGTTTGATGCGGCTAGGTGTAACTGGTTTTTTGTTTGTGCGTGATTCTCTTTGGCACTAGGGCCATGGCTATGTCGTCGCCCAGGTACACGCCCGGGCTCTCGTCTCGGCGAAAACTTGATCCCCTTCTGAGATGGTGGCAGGAGATCACCACCATAGGTAGTTAACACCCTAGCGAACAAATATAAACCAGCCAGAACATATTTCGAGCGCACATACCTACTCCAGAGACAATTGAAACCGAAACCAACACCCACCTTTGAGCGCGATTTGATGTTTCAGGCTGACAATTAAGGAGGGCAGAGTCTGGTCCAACGGCTGATCAGCCAGTAAGCAGGATCCCGTAAGAGCACGTCAAGCACGTTCCCAAGGTTGTTAGCAGAGGCTACTAATGCTCCTAGCTGAACACCAAGAGGTCACCCTGGCTGATGCTGCAGTTGTAGAGTTCCTCTAATTTGTTTTTTTCTTTCTGAACGCTGCTCAATTTAGCAGGGCCAAGGGCAGCAGTCAGTTCCCCCATCATCAACTGGGAAGGCGTTTTGGCATTGGAAGTTTCATTACTGTGTGTTAGTGTATGTATGCACACACTTTTCAGTGCTACAATTAATCAAAGCTCGTACATTTCTGCTTCTGTGGTTCTTTGTGTTCAATTTTTTCTGCCCACACACACACACCTCTATAGCTGTTGCAGGTATCATGTTGGATACACATAGAGAAACGTTCAATTTGTAGAAGTTTTTCATTATTGCGATGCATAAACGTTAATAGCTACACTGAAACTTATGAAAATGCAAAACAAAGTGAAACACTGATGCACACTGGAATTACACAAAAGAGGCGAGAGTGTGCACATTACAAAGAAGAAACTGAGAGGCAGGCGAGAAAAAGAGGTCAAAGATTGAATTTATATATACAGAAAAATTTGCGCCGCTACATTCTCTTTATATATTACGTGTAGTGTTAACAAGCGTGGTGCCCTCCGCTGCTTATTGCAGCGGAGGACTGTAAAATGGCATTCCACAGGCACGCAGACAGTCTTATAGTACAGCCCTGTGGCACGCACACATCTTGCACTTGACTGCACGGGTGGTCAGTCGAGGATCACGCACAATTTTTCCCGTCACACCGTATAAACACGCCGCCGCTCCTAGCTCCTACGACAGCTTCCCCTTGCATTGCCAGGCATTCCCTGGAGAAGAAAAGGAACAGCGGGACTTAGTGAAAGTTCATAAAAGTGAGGAACAAGGCATGACACTAACGGTGCAGTTTAAGGGGGCACGTGGGTTTTTGATCAAAAACTTTATTTTTGCAGTTATGATGACAAAAATTGGAGGACATGTAGTTTTTCATTTTGATTGTAGATATAAAATTTGTTTTTGTGTAAAATGACCAGTACATTCAAATTTATTTGGTATTTTATGATTTTTTTGCAGCTTTTGTAACAGAAGTGCTGTAGGGATGCAGCTGAAGAAGGTACCAGTGAACTGTGCACAAATTAAGGAGTGCAATAAGACTGACATCATCATTCTATCTGGTCTGTAGCAGAAGTTATGACCGTTTGAAGTTTGGGCTCGGAAGGTGCGAACCAGAAAAACCGGTTTTGCCTTCCGAGCCCAAACTTCAAACGGTCGTAACTTCTGCTACAGACCAGATAGAATGATGATGTCAGTCTTATTGCACTCCTTAATTTGTGCACAGTTCACTGGTACCTTCTTCAGCTGCATCCCTACAGCAGTTCTGTTACAAAAGCTGCAAAAAAATCATATAAAATACCAAATAAATTTGAATGTACTGGTCATTTTACACACAAAAAAATTTTATATCTACAATCAAAATGAAAAACTACATATGCATGCCTGCCAACCTAGCAACATGAAAATTCGGGAGACCGCAGTGGGGGGGGGGGGTAAGAAAGAGGGATTTTTTTTTAAACTTACTGAGACTGGAGATTGACATCAGAAAGGGGTAAGGATGTTTATTTTGAGCTGCTTTGTTCTTTCCGCGAAGTCGCAAAGCACAGAAACTCGGCTGTGTATGAGTCCAGATATACTTCCAAGTACTTCGGGAAAACATGCAACTGACGCCTAGGCAGGCGGCGTAGGCCTAGTGTACAAAATGCGCTCGCACTTCCTCCAAACCCGGTCGTGCTCTAAACGACCTGCCTGCCGCGTTCATGAAAGACCTGTTTTCAGTGGTGGTAGCTAGCGATCCTTGCGGAGGCCGGTAGCAACAGATTTCCGCACACACAGCCACAGCCAACGTTGGCCACGGCCGCCTCGGTCCGCGCCGCCGCCGTGGCGCGCATGCCCCCCTTCTACCGAACCAACCAATCTCCATTGGCAGTTGGCGATCCGAAGTGGCCGGCGTTGCTACAAATTTCAAGTTGACAACACGCCGCATTAACGCAGACACTCTTGAAGTACAAGTTGTGGTACCATTTCCCTTGCCTTCTTTCGGTACGGTGGCGAGCGCGTCTCGCGGCCGGCCTTCGCCCAGTTGCGCGGTACTCTATAGCAGTCTATAGTGCCTAGAATATACTTAGCGGTACTCTACGGTAAGGTTACAATAAATTCCAAGTATAGTGGCGAGTGCTCTCTTGCAGCACCACAACTGTCGCAGCAATAAAGAATGACGTACGTGCGTGATTAAAAAAAAAAAAAAACACCTCTACTGTGGCGGCCACTTTTCGGGATTCAAGATAGCTTTCGTACAATCGGGAGATTAGGTTACAATTCAAGAGTCTCCAGGACAATTCGGGAGAGTTGGCAGGTATGCATATGTCCTCTAATTTTTATCATCATAAGTGCGAAAATAAAGTTATTTTGGTTTAATTCCAGTGTGCCCACTTATGTCGCGTGAAAGGAGGCTCACCCAGGAGAAACAGCTCCTCCTCTTCCTACGCCTGCTCCACAGCCTCCACCGCTGGTGTCGTAACGCGGGGAGGCTCCCCTAGCAGCGGAGCTGGCTGCTGTGCCACTGGGGCAGGCAGGCAGCCGACCACCTCGGGCACCAGGGGCGGGGGCAGGCAGGCCTCCAGGGTGTCTGGCGACATGGGGTCGCCAGAGGTAAGCAACGCCGCCCGCTGAGCATCCTGCCAGGGGGTGGGGAACAACAGCGACCAGGTCCTGAACAGGGCACGATCTCGCGAACCGTGAGAGCATCTAGGATTGGGGGCCCTTCATAGCAGCCGCAGGACGATAGACATGAGGCAGCCATGGTGCTCGTGCGAAAGCACGCTTGTGGTAAACGAATGCTCAGAAGACTATTGAAGCGGAGAGTTGGCCGAGCTGGTTACTGACTAATGAACTCGTACTTTTAGCAAATTTTAACACTGGACAAAGAAGGAAAAGACGAAACACACGCTAGATTTTTCTAGCGTGTGTTTCGTTTTTCCCTTTTTCGTCCAGCGTTAAAGTTCGCTAAAAGTACGAGTTCAGAAGACTGTACTGCTCAGGGTACTCTCGTAACAAATGCCAATGCAAGTTGATCGAACACGAGCGTATCACTTCCCACAAAAAATGCCCACACCTTAACGGAGTAATGCGGAGCAAGTAAAAAATGTAAGCAAAGAGGGGCTAGAGCTCCAGCAGCAATTTATTGCAATAGGTGAAGCAATGCCACGGCTCAGTAAACAGATGTGGCAAGCACTACAGAGCACTGCAGTCTGCTTGCCTTGAAACAGATCCAGATACAACAGATATTTAGATATAGTGGACAATTCATGTTTGAAGCGCGGACAGACGAAACACAAGAAGAGGACAACACGAGCGCTCGTGTTGTCCTCCTCTTGTGTTTCGTCTGTCCACGCTTCAAACATGAATCAGATCCAACTAGCTCAAATTTCCATTCTACTATAGTGGACAACGTTGTTACGTCCAGGCTGGCAGCATGTGAAAAAGGGGCTGCGCTTATTGAGTGAGCCAGGCAGAGCAAATGCCCGTCAATCGAGCCGGTTAAATCAAGAATCTGCCAAAGAACTCCCAGTGTGGGAACAATGTGGTGCAGTCAGAGGAACAGCCGCCAGGTCCCCAGCTCCGTGCCCCTACCTGGAGGGGCACGGCGGCAGCGGGCAGTTCCGTGGGGTCCGCAGCCGACGAGGAGGGTGGCGGCGGGGTGTCCAGCTGGAGCAGCAGCCCGTCGCCGTCGTCCAGCTCCCGGAGCACCACGTCGCGCAGGAAGGCCGGCACAAACCGCACGTCCAGGTCGGCAGGCACCTTGTACGAGCAGGGCGCCAGGGGGGCCTGGGCCAGGGCCTGCTCCACCTCCCGGGAGACCGTCTCCTGGAGGGCAGAGGGGGAGAGGGGGGGGGAACAACACAGTCAGCCTCCGCTGCAGACGACGGAAGCCACACTACTGGTGCATCAAAATCACTCTCGATTACCATTAATTAACTTCGTTTATCATTTGAGTTGACCGAACTCTTGTGTGCAGGAGGTCATCATCATCAGTTGCTAGTGTCAGTTGCAGGATGCAGGCCCCCACCACGTTCCTCCAGTCATTTTTCTTTTGCAATGCCCTAGTCCATGCTCTGCCTCCAAATTTTCCCATCTCATCCTTCCATCGAGTTGACGGTCTCTCTTCTACTCCTAGTCCCGTCTTTCGGTAGACACTGCGTCACTTTGTTGATCCACCAGTTGTTAGTTTCCTGTATCACATTCCCAGCCCCAGTCCACTTCCTGCTCAGTGCAAAGCTACGGAGCTGTATTTTAGATGTGTTCCCACCAGAATAAAATTGGCAAGTTGACTACACCTTTGTTAAAGGTTCCCAGTTCGACCAAAACTGACTCTCATTCAGAGAGCGAAGGAAATGTGTCCCGCGCATTTCTAAACGCTTCAGTGCACAGTGCCCTTCATGCGACCTGCGTGCCGCCACTTCACGCAATGCAGAGCGTTAAATAAACGCGATCATCGGCTGTGCCCCACACCTAAAGTGTTCTAAAGGATACCAAATCACCATTATTAATGAAAACAATGCGTAGAATCGATCGATCTTAAAAAACATTTTTGCAGTACAAAAAATTTAAGAAAAGGTTAGCTGCGGCTCGAACCCAGGCCATCAGCGCCAGTCGTCAGAATCGTACCTCGAGGCCGCAGAGGCCGAATGGCAGGCACGTTTTAGCACTGTAGCCCCTAGAAATTTGGCTAGTCTGCCATCCAAGACCTTCACCAGGGTCCTTTTGGTGATGAAAGCCTTGGGCAGACCGCACACCGGTCAACTGGTCAACTGCAGCGCTCTCTGAGTGTACCGGTCTTTTTGCTATTGAGACTAAACTAAACTACATTGTTTTCACAGCTTCTCTTGAAATCATTGTTTTTTCGCATGCTTTTTCATGTCTGCATAAGTTTATTTCGGAGTTTTCAAACTCTGACGGCTTCTGATGATGTGCTCACCGCCGAGTGCAGACGGCCACAGCTAAATGCAGCATGCAAGCAGGCGATGGTAGTCTTTTTTACTTTTAATTCCTAGAAAAAATTACTCCAGCAAGAAAAAGTAAGTGAACAAATAATTTTACAATGAAAAAGGTTTTGGAACAGCAACTTAATTCTTAAAAATGCCTCAATGGCAAACTCGGTGAGTGCACTGAAAAGGTGCACTGAGAGGGCACCACGGTTGGCCGTTGTGCGGTTTTTTCGCGCGCTTTCATCACTGCAGTAACACACAGTTGTAATGATTGGATGGCAGAGCAGCCAAATGTTTAGTGGCTATAGTTGCACAATAGAACATTAGCGTACGAAGTGATGTCACACACGTCAATGTGGGGGCACTGTGTGGCGATGTGTTTGGAGACATGCGCCCCAATAAATAAAAAAATTAAAGCCGTTCTCACTCAATGTGAAGGCTGTTGGAAGTGCAGAGCAGTGATTCGCCATAATGGGCTGTAGCGCCGTTATCCGCTCACTGCAACCACCCAAAGCATTTCAAATTTCCCGCCTTCGCAGTGCTCGCGCGCCCCCTGCCTGAAACTGCGCCAGCGGGAGTTCTGTTCTTTTTGTGCTTGCTTTTCCTCCCGCATGTGCTGGCGTTGCACTGCCACTTTTTTTCACTTACGATCGTAAAAACCAGCCCCACGAGCGTTCCTAACTAAATGAACGCGGGTGCTGCCGGTTAATTACGCATATTTTGCCTCAAACGTACCTGCAGTTTTCTTTGCAATAAAAAACGGGGATGATGTATGACAAGCGCCAGTGGTTCACGAGTTTCGAACGCTTATGACTATATAAACCGCTTGACTTTCGAAGCCTCTGGGTTGCCGCGACGACAGAACGCCGTGTGGCTCTACTTGGGTCTAGCGAGCGAGCTACGACGACAAGGCGAGCCCCTGAAGTGCCCTGCACTTAAAAAGCCGCCGCTCACCCGGAAGACGTCGATGCGGTCGCGCAGCGCCTGGGCGCCCTGGGCGAGGCGCTCCTGGCGCTGGCGCAGGTCGGAGAGCAGGGCCAGGTTGGAGTACATGAGGCGCAGGCCCTCGCTGGCCCCCTGGTCGTAGCCGCCGGGGGGAACCGCCTCCCCCGTTACGTACCGCTCAAACTCCTCCGCCGGCAGGTTCAGCGACTCGGCCGTCAGGTTCTCGATGAACGACACCGCACAGCACTGCACGATGGGTGAGGAAGAAGAGCGTTCAGACGCGTGCAGAAACACCCGAAGCGTTGCACATGCTGCAATACATCCATCCATACTGTACAGCAACACAGGAATCGAGGGAAGCTACACCACACAGCACATTCGAAGAGTCCTCACAAAAACTGGCAGTGAAACTGGGGTGTGGCAGAAAGAACCACAAGGCGCCCCCCCCCTTCACCCACACTGGCTCAAGGTGGTTTCTGTAAGGTATGAAAAGAAGCTGACGATGTCTGGCTTTGCAACAAGGTCGACCAGGTTGTAAAGTCCTGCACAGGATCTTGCAAGCGCGAACACCTACGTTGAACACGCACGTACAGGCACGTGCGTATATGAGGCGTTATGTTTGGCACCACATCTGCACGTCTGCTACAACCACACACAGGGCCAAACAAACCTACAGGACAAAAGTACTGGTGACTAGGATGCATTTAAGAGCGGCTGAGCTTGTTTGCTCTCCAAAGCAGACAGCTCTCTGTACCTTCTTCCTAGAAAGTTTCTCCCAACACATGCTGGTTTCATCTTGGTTTAAAAACAATGCAGCGGCCTTGGCTTCAGTAAGGCTTGATGTTGGGCTAGTTGGTATCGGGACATTCTCAAATGGAGAGTGCTTTAAACTTACAGGGGACAAACACAAAATTTCAACTTGCAAATGGGCTCGAATTGAAATTAGGGGGTTTAACACGCCGAAGCTATACCTGGGCTATGAGGCGCACCAAAGTGGAGGGCACCGGATTAGTTTTGACCACCTGGGGATCTTCAACGTGCGCCCAAATCTCACACACGTGTGCGTTCTTCGCTTCTTGCTTCTATCTGAAAAGTGGCCACCACAGCCGGGAATCGAGCCCATGTCCTTGGGCTCACGAGCACAATGCCTTAGCCACTAAGCCACCGTGGCGGGTTAATGTGCATACCTGGGTGAAGTGCAGACTAACTACCAAATTTGGTAAAACTTTGAGTGCGATTCAACAAGGACGACAGAAAGACGACAAACAGAAACATCTTTCCGTCGTTCTTGTTGAATTGCGCTCAAAGTTTTTCCCAATATGCACTAACTTGCCCAACAGTGTGTTCTACTGAATTAACTACCAAAGTTCATTCACAAGAGCCTCCCCGACTCACCAGGTTGGTGAAGTAGTATCCGGCCTCGCCGCTGAGCAGGCGTGCGGGGGTGCTGAAGCGGGTGACGTACTTGATGTTGGAGTGGAGCAGGGGCGGGTTGGCGCGCAGCACCACGTACACCATGGCCGGCAGAAACTCGTCAGCCGAGGTGGGCTTCCCTCCCCCTCCGCCCCCTCCCCCCGCCCCTCCCCCGGACGCCCGGAGGGCCTCGAAGAGCTGCCGGGCGCAGGCCACCACACAGGCGAGCTTGTCGCGGGGGCTGTGGCGCGAGTCCAGCTCGATGACGTGCGTGATGGCGCGGTCGAGGGCGTCCCGCACCGCGCCCCCCTCGTCCAGCTCGAGCTCCAGGTGCCGGGCAGGCCACCCAGCTGAGGGAGCGGATGCGCCGCTGGATGGCCAGGTCCTTCTCCTCGTCGGCCGTCGAGATGAACTCGAAGACCGCCTTGTACGTCAGGCTCATCAGGTAGTTCTCCGTCAGCTCCATCAGCTGCTCCACCTGCTCCCCCGACAGGCCTGCACACACACACAAGAGGGGGGCACAAGATTAAAGGCGTTCCACTCAACGTGAAAGCTGACGGAAGTGCAGAGAAAGTGATTCGCCATAATGGGCTGTAGCGCCGTTATCCACTCACTGCTACGACTCAAAGCAATTCAAATTTCCCGCCTCTGTCCCCTGCCTGAAACAGCGCCAGCAGGAGTTTTGTTCTTTTTGTGCTTGCTTTCCCTCCCACACGTGCTGGTGTTGCACTGCCACTTTTTTTCACTTACTATCGCAAAAACCAACCCAACGAGCGTTCCTGACTAAATGAACGCGGGTGCTGCTGGTTAATTACGTATAGGTATTTTGCCTCAAATGTACCTGAAGTTTTCTTTCACTAAACAATCGGGAGATGTATGACAAGCACCAGCGGTTCACGAGTTTCAAATGGTTATGACTATATAAACTGCTTTGTTTTCGAAGCCTCTGTAGGATGGACGCCCTTTGATGGAATGCCGAGTTCTACTGGGTCCATTATCCCGCTGCGCTACCTGATTCCGGCAGTCACTTGACATCGAGCGTTACAGCAGGCTACGGCGACAAGATGAGCTGCTAAAGTGCTCTGCACTTAATAGGGAGGCACTCGTTGCTTAATCTCTCCTCCCAGCACCTAACGAACTCGGATGTCGCAGCCAATGAACGGGAGACAAGAAAGGCATCACCTCTGGAAAAATTTTAGGCTCCAATAACTCGTGTCTCCATGAATGCTTAGCTTTAGCATGCCTATTTGGGTGTACCGTATTTATTCGAATACAAGGCGAGTTTTTTTTTCTTCCAAAATCTCCAGTCTCTAAGTCATACCCTGCCTTATGTTCGAAGCTCAGTATACATAAATGGCGATTTTTTTGGGTCTCCAAACTGCACCCTCGCCCTATAATCATGACCGCCTTATAATTGAATAAATACAGTATAGTGAGGCTCTATTACCATTTCTCTGGCTTTAAGTTGCACCACTGTTTGTCACACTGCCCCATGACAGCCTTCTGCTTGAAAAATCCAACAGAGCTAAGTCACAATTTCATGAACAGAGACCATCGCTCCGAATCAACTATCTAGACCAGGTGTTAGATTGTTATCACTGGCAACAGTTCCAATGCACGGGGAAGTATTTGCAGGATTCTTGACGATACCGAGCTCATCAATCAGTCACACAGTGCAAGCGTGTGCACGCTGCAGAACAATGCTCACTGCAAGCCAACTGTGAGATAGGACTGGGTGACGCACCTTGGTAGTGGGCGTGCGACGCAAAGCGCTCGTGCATCTTCTGGTAGAAGTCTTGCACCTGGTTCGACAGTTCGTCGACAGACTGGTCTCGGGACATCTTGTGGATGCGGTCCACAGCTGCCTTGACCTGAGGGTGGAAGAAAAGGGTCCTTTAGTAAAATAACTAAAGCAATAAGAATGTTTTTAAGGCTTGTTGGTTCATACTTCGTATAAAAACAGCGCTCAAGATGGAACACAAAGACGGCGGCTACACACACACACACCGCGCTTTGCGTGTGTAGCCTCTTTCTTTGTGTTCCGTCTTGAGCACTAGTTTTTTGTATGAAGTATCTTTTAGTAAACCCTACACCAGAGTTACTCAACACATGTAATGTACCACATGGGTCCCACATATAAAAAAACAGTCCATGATTGGTCCTCTGCCCCAACAGGGGGCAAAGGACCCAACATGGGCAAACGAACTACCTGACATCTGTCGACAAAAAATTGAAGTACAGTGGAATCTCGTTAGACCGTACCTGCATAAGCCGTAGTTTCTTTTTATACATAGTCACGCCGAATCCCCGACCCGGTTTCCCTTTAACTTTATGCATTCGGATATACCGTAGTGCCAGTTAGTACGTACTTTGTTTGCGTCCCCATCCAGTACAGTTTGACGAGGTTTCGCCGTAGTACTCAGCTAGCTGTTTGTGGCTGGCCACTTGCCATAGAGGCAGTGCCATGGAAACATTTTCCAATTTGATCTTTTGTAATTTTAAATAGAAGTTTTATCGAATAATTTGTGTCATTCAAAGGAAATGTTCAGCAGTGTCCAGTTTTTATCCCCCAGATGCCATAACTACAACGCAGAGGTGCTTGCAGGGCCTGTATTTTGAAGCCGGGTTTTGCAACCGGTATACACTGAAAAGCTCTCACCCCACACCGGACACATCTGCGTCACTAAAAGAGCAACTGTCTGACGGATGGCCACAGAATAGGGAAGCAGCTTTTTCCCCGGCAGGTGTTGTGATGCCGGCGCCACTGCCTGCACTGCTCGAAACGAGATTTCCACGCGATGAAATATAGACCCCCCCCCTTTCCCCACTTGCCACATTTAACCTTCCCAGCCAAGCTTTCTATTTTCTTCACACGTACAGCACCGCGAAATGAGTGATGTGCCCACCTGTTTGATGACGTCGCAGGCGGCGGCGTCCTTGAGGTCCCGCAGGAAGTCCATGAGCTCCTTGGTGGCAGGGTTGCTCTCCAAGCTGCTCAGCTGGAGATCCCTGGAGCTCGTGGACTCTGCAGGTGGCAGGACAAGCAAGCAAGGCTTGCTTAGTTGCCCATAGGTCAACGTTGGGCTAGTTACTAGCCCAGCATCGTTATTAGCCCCACCCGCTTACTAGTTGTCAGTCCTGTCCCGTTACTGGCTGGCTATTTGCGCACAAGTACTCCACATGCGTTGGCCATTTTGCTCGCATAACTCCGAGATGCACCCACAATATATCGATGACAGGAAGGATGTCTGTGCTGTAAACAGCCAATATAACAATGTTCTCAGGACCGGAAATTGGCTTTGTTAAAAGCAATGCTCGGCTAAAAGTGATGTCCTGAATGCACTACAGTGGGGACTATAAAACACTTCGAATGAATGAATGAACAAATTTATTCCATAAGGATGGTGCCATGGACAAAGAGGGACAAAGAGGTGGTGAAAGGAAGGAAAGACAGTGAAGTGGGATTTTGAATAACGTGATTTTGTTATGAGGGCTTACTGCATTTACCTTTGCGGAAGTTAGTAGCTTCCAGCATGCCAGCTCAATTCTGCAACAGGTCTTTTGGCTCTGTAGTAACACAACTTCTTGTTTTCCTCTTTCAAATCAAATAGGAAAATTCAAATGGGGGTTCTACCGGCCAGAAGAGTGTGGGTTGCCTCCCGCCTGGAAGCCACCACGTCAAAATGATCACGGGGAGAATTTCCTGGATGAATAGTTACGGGCATGCTCACTGCGTCAATTGCATAATGCAGGCTTGAACTGCTTGTCATGAGCAAAAAATAAATAAATAACTAAATAAATAAATAAATAAAAGACCTTGGTGCAAAGATGAAACTGGCACGCACACTAAAGCCCCCTTGACAGTCACTCCTGCTGTGAAAATTGCCACTATGTTCCCTACAGTAGCTTCATGACAAGTCTACCGGAACCTCACTTTTACTTCCTGACTCATCACTTCGCTTTCACTCCATGCACAGGGGAAAAAAAAAAAAAAAAAAAAAAGAACTATTTGTCTAATTGACCTGTCTGTTTTTTTTGCCACACAAAGCGGCCACCAGGAAGCAAGAGCAATTTGTTATGCAATCCAAAAAGCATGTCAGCCAAATTCCGTGGGGAAGGCCCAGCTGTTGTTAAATGTGTAAAAGTACATGTCGAGCACTGGGGTGACAACGACGGTTGCGCAAGCAGGGCGGCACTCACGCGGTCTGCGCTCGACTCCCAACGGCTGACAGCTGTTTCCAGGCGTCAAGCTGGGAACGATTAGTCACAATTGCGTCGCAACCACTACCTATGGCATGCGATTTTCCGGGGACCTGGCAAGCAGCAGGCTGATACGAAGTTGAATTTTTCTCATTTTTGCTGCGTACGCTCGAGTCCCTTGGTACGGTTGCTCTCGTGTGTGCCGCGATGCTCGCATTGCAAGGGTTAGATTTTTTTGTACAATAGCTGCACACAAATTCCACGTGGACAGAAACCGAAATAGTCCTGCAGCGCCCAGCCCAGAGATCAGATGCTACTAAGATGCTACTGCTCCGAACATTACACCCTTTCGTGCAAAATGGCTACCAGTGACTTTCGCGATGCATTTAAGGAACAAGTGAAAATGGGCACGTGTGCTGGTAGTGTTGATCCTAGCCAGAGATAGTACTGACACATCTCTTGCACGAAGCTATCAATGAATGAGCGCCGCTTTTTCCTGGACTATTTATTCCTGAACTCAGATGAACCACTAGTTGAAGCACAAAAAAGGAAACCCAGTGAAACAGCTTTCTCTCTTCACGAGTACAGTTCAGATTATGCACATTGCAGTAGTCGTGCTGCCTGCACTGACAAGTGGCGTAAACAGGCGTAAATCTCCACTATGCTAGTGTGCTACTGCAGAAAATCAAGTCCCCGGTAATAACCGCCACGGTGCATTTAATGTGCACTGCAAGTGAACTTCTCTGCCAAGCTATAGACAGCACCCAAAGAAAGAAGAGATCAAACTGCGGAGAGGGGAAAAAAAAGAAAAAAAGGAAAACAGGACAAGCAGTAATTTAAAAGGAAATAAGGCACCAACCGGCTCGTTTTAACACCTAGCGCCCTTCTTTCCAACTCCCATTCTAAGTCCTTCAAGCACTCAGAACTCACATCGAAGCCCACCACACAAGCAAAAAACTCATTGGGGCAGGAATATGTAAGTAGTGGCGCAGTCCCAGGTTAGCCGTTCACCACCAGATCCCGCTGGTCAAGTTGTGGCAGCAGTAACTAGTACTGCGCTCGGGGACAAGCAGAGGGTGCTCCTCACCCTTGACGGTGTTGGATCGGCGGATGATGCTGCGCAGGGTCTTGGTGCGCTTCTCGGCATGCTGGCGCTTCTTCTCGGCAAAGCGGGAGAAAGGGGAGGGCTCCTGCGGGGGGACAGCAGCGCTGCCACCGCCAGTGGTGCTGCCCTCGGGAGACTCGCTGGCGCTGCGCGAAAGCCTGCACGTGCACGAGGAGGAGAGACGGTAGAAGCTCAGCCAGTCAGTGCAGCTCACACACACACACACCACTTCACAAAGACGTTTGTCTGGACACAGCTCGCCAACCTGGTCAAGCAGTATTCTCACAATAATGCACCAACAATGTCCCTAAATCTAAAGAGGAGTCTTTAGGGAGTAAGGGGATGGGCGGAGCCTTCCCACCGACAAATCCAGCTGTGTACGCTTCATACCACACGCTTAAAAACCCTCGGCAAGCCTGCACATGGACCAAGCAATGCAAGGCCAGTGCGGACAACTCGAACTTTGCACAGATTGCTCACAAGCAAACGTCTCACAGAGCATACACTTGGGATTTTTTCCTTCCACAGAAAGTATTCTTTTAAAACAAAACTGGATGAGTCATATCTTTCAGGCTGCTCCAACTACAAGGCATATAAACGCTTCCATATTGAAAAATTTCTTTCTTTGAAACTCTACATTCGATTCCCCCACACAGGTGGGCCGCTTCGGGGTGTAGCCTGTGCTGTAAAAAGTTCCAAAAAGACTATGAACACACTGGAGTGCCTACTTCTTTCTAAAGCAATGAAAATAAAAACATGTACCACAACATGGGTACCATGTGCACCCTCATTCCACCTGAGTAATTGTCGAGTGAACATCTTCCACAACCAACAAAACTTCCCTGCAACTGTAAGCATCCCACAATTCTACATAGTGAAATGTGCCTTATAACTGCCAGAACTAAAACAATATACCCAGCTTTTGACATGCATGCATTCACAATGAAACCCCGTCGACCGGAGGCATAGACAAACTGCAAACAGTTGCTATGCAGTCTGTTTGTCTCCTGTCAAGATCAAGACAGCCAAACACCTGGCACCTGACACCGTCTCTCACACTCGCGACCTTTTCGGAGTGTTTGGTTACGAACCATGCATTTATTACTCCAACCCGATATTAACATACCCGATAATGCCTGGTATGTGTGGAAACTTGCATTTCTATATCTTCTCCAGACATTAATCTCTCCTCCCCCCAGCTGTTACTGAACCGCACAAGCACCAGCTGCCATTTTGAGTTCAATGCCGAACTTCCTGCCTGACGACCACATCTGACAAGTAGGGGTGGATGATCAGCTCGCGGCTTCGGAAGTTTAAAAGACGTTTTATGGCATTTTTCACATTCCAGAGCTGTGCACTGCAATATATTTCTCCTGACAGGACAGAAGAGTGTCACTGCTCTCACAGTGAGAGTTTAACAATCTTAAGATTAAGCACTTTTTGGTCCCCGTAGCAACAAATTCAGACGTTCTCTTTCGCTTTTTTTTTTCTTCACACGCCTGACAATGCTGCTACTAAGGGAACAGAAAGTATGCGGGACTGAGGTTGGACAATGCAAATTCTAGGCTTACTTTTCTGTGTGCTAGACGGTACACAATTTTCTTTTTTTCACAGCACTGAATTCTATCTGACCTTGTACAGATGCAAAGAAAAAAGAAAAAAAGAACTAGTCGAAGTTTTGTTGCCAAGAGCTCTCACGTATAACAAGCACTACTGTGTGAAAAAAAAAAAAAAAAAAATGACGCAGCTCTTTTTTTCAATATGCTTATATTTGTGACAGCTATGATAATTTTGCTACTGGGACAGGAAGGAGCACAGGTGGGAATCACAGCATCACAACAGGCTACAAAAGAAAAAAAAAAAAAAAACTCTGTAAGGAGCAATAAACTTAAGGTCGAGGACAGGGGGATTTTCTTTCGCTTTACAAGACCCATGACAAGAATGAACTCGCTAACAAAAAGAAAACACTGAAGAGAGAACAGAGCAAAGCAGGCATTCCTCTGACAGTGACATATACAGTACAGTAAACTGTAAACTGGAATCTCAAAAAACAACAACAGGAACCGTTTTAAGCAAAGACATTGCTAAGAAAAACAACCGGGAAAAAACAAAAGCGAAATGTAGCTCCCAGTTTTTCTAAACGGGTGTTAAAGTGATACTAAGCGTTGGGCCTGATTTGATGGAATTTAAAAACAGCATTAACAAACGGCACATGAAACGACAACGCCCGGTGCTCTTTTGAATTCCATCTGATATGAACCAACTAGTCCAAATTACAGTTTTAACTATGTGGGCTTCATCTTGACCCAATCACTACAAAATAACGCGCTGGGCAGAAAGGCAACTGATCTGTACAAAGTTCAAATTTAAGGTTTTAAGTGCGCTGTTGTGGACGGCTGCATATTAATTTAGATGCCCCGAAAGGGTCTCACTGTGCACCAAGCAACATGTTCTTGTTTTCGCGTCTTCATCAGGAAAATCCACCCCCGGAATCGAACCCGCCATTTTGTGTTCAGTAGCACAATGCCTTCGCCACTGAGTCTTGCACTACAACTGCAATACCTTGCACTACAACTGCGACGAGTGCAGTCATTCGAATTTTTTACTTCCAAAATTGATTACCGCCTATTTTCGAATCCATTTAAAATATTTCTCTGATATTTCTCTGTCTGGAACCTTTCATGTTGAGCCACCACTTGTGGCTTGGTTGATACCACGACCCACCGCCATTCACAAGTCCAACGTTCAGTTCCCCCATGGCTTGCTCGAGTCTTTCGATATTTTACTATCTGCTCTTCTGTCAAATGCTCCCCTCTTGTGTAGCAGAGGCAGTAGAGCATTTAGACTGCTGCCCGTAAACCAACGGTTCTGTTTCTGTTTGTTCTGTACAGTTCTTGTTTTTTTTTTTTTTCTTCAATGTTTGATTTATTAACTAGCCACCCTTCAGCCAAATGCATCAAATGCAGCTCCACGAAGGGTCGGTCAGCAACTTATTAGTGTGGTTTGGTGGCAACAAGGGTTCAAACCTTCCCACACTGACTGCGTGCTTTTCTCTTCCAGCTGCTCACATTTTTATCATTCAACCAGCTGTTGAGAAAATGTGGGGAGTTCCTGTATGCACACTTCACCTTTGAAGTTGCGATTCTAGCCAAAGTCGGAGCTATAGACAAGGTCACTTTACGTCCGAAGGAATTGCCACGGTGTCAGGGTATGCAAGAAGGCAATTCGCCCCTCAAGCCTTCTTTCAATCGAAATGGAAAGCCATCCTGTGCAGGATGCATCACCAGGCAAGAGCTGTTGTACTGCTACAACTGCACAAAGATCTTGGGAGTGTTCATCGGACCGTGCACAAAGCTTGCAGCGAGTGAAACCAATGTCAGTAGCACTGAAGAATACTTGTCAACGCCTTAATGTGGGCAATCAGGTTTCTTGAGCAGTGAAGCCTATCAAAACAACTTGCTAAAGATGAGCATGAAGCCAATCAACATCCAACAATATGACCACATGAGCACACAGGTGCTCATAAAGAGTAACACCACATGATCTTTCTTCAACTTATTTTACTTCAGTTGGCAACTTTAAGTTAGAAAAAAAAAACTACACGGTGGCGGGATAAAGTTGAGTTTTAGTAAAAGTTAAAATGATCCTCCTTCAGAAGGATACAAAGAAATGAGAGTTACGTGCTGAAAACAGCACACACTATGCACAATGGCAAAATTTACGAAAGGCGAGAGTTGGAATCGGCTGACGGTGTATGCAGCCTTGGCAAAAAACACAAACAGGAAACTCCGGGCAACGCAATAAGGGTTTTGGGAAAAAACAGCACCACCGCACATGCTGCTTCCTCTTACTGCTTTGTACGTCACGCTGCTCTCTCCCCCTCTATGTCTCTTCTCTTTTTCATGTTCTGCACGTGGCCACGGTTTTCCACTGGTTTTTAAATAGCAATGCTCGCAGTTCAACTATTGCCTTCCCTCTTACAGGCAGCACAGTTGTGTATTCTACCGGGAATACACAATTGCTGCGCACATTACTGTATTTATTTGATTATAAGGTGGTCACGATTGTAAGGCGAGGGTGCAGTATGAAGAGACAAAAAAATTGTCAAGAAAGCTTGGAATATAAGGTGGAGTATGACTTTGAGACTACGGATTTTGGAAAAAAACCTCGCCTTATATTCGAATAAATAAAATAACTGTTTACTTTCATGTTTACCCGCTAGTACAGTTGAATCCCTGCCCCTAACGATTCAGCTCTTGCAGGAGTGTAGAATCGGAAGATCGAATTGATGAATGAAAGTGAAATGAACAAATTCAAATCTCTTTCACTGCTGCGATGCTCTGACAAGCACTTGCTTCTTGGTTTTTCAAGCCTGAGCATGTTTCATGTTTAAATACCACTTCAGCATCATACTCTCAAATGAAAAGCTCCAGAGGCAGAAAGGAGCATTAGCCAGTAGGGAAGCAAGAATCAAATGGCTTCACGACGCCAAGTGTGCCAAATGGCCAATGCGAATGGCCAATGACAAATGGCTTCACAATGTCAAGTGGCTTCACAATGCTAAGAAGCACAATGCTTCTCACCATGTGCTGAAGTGCTTGATGTTTCAAGTTTTCAAGATAACGATTTCAAATTCTGTTCTGTAGACATGATGGAAGACTCTCAAAGCACAAGGTCTAATTTTGGGTGTTCAACATGCCAAGGCAACACCCGGGCTACAAGGCGTACTGTAGTGGAGGGCTACGGGTTAATCCGAACCACGTGGGGATCTTTAAGATGCACTAAAATCTGGACACGCTGGCGTTGGAGCCCAATTTCTAGGCCAAGTTGGCCGATGCAAGGTGCCTCTGTGTTCAAAGTAATTTTTTCTTCCATAGCAATGTATGGGTACTGGTCAAAACCTCTCAGTGGGGCAGAATTCAGTGATAAGTTGAACTGACTGAGGCGGAATAAACAAGGGGCAATTGCACATGCTTTTTAATCACTTGAACCAACACATCTGGATTACGAGACGTTCCTCCCTTGCCCATTCTTCTAGTAGCCAAGGCCGCTGGCATGAAAAGCGAAAATTAAATGATGAAATTCACATGAATTTTCAAATGAAATCAGATCCAGCTAATTTTTAAGCGGGGGACATGAGGCAGTAATGAGACTGCCGTTTTAGTAACGACATTACAGCGAATGGCTGACCTAAATCCTCTTGGCATATGCCCCATAATGCTCTCCCCGTTAAAGACCTAATCAGCATGCTTCTTCCGCTATTTTCCATCCACAACGCAGTTTCCACAAACCAAACTAGAGCACGGACTTAAACAGCTGCAACAGCAATTTCCACAAGCAACTTTCTGCGCGCCAAGGCTCATTAGAGGACTGCCAATAGCTGTTGAACAAACAGAACCATTGACGTCAAAAGCAATCTCGCGTGTTGACCAAAGCACGTGCCTGTGGCATCCACTTGCAACACGGTGATGTAATGCCTAGCGTCGCATTTAGAGGCCCTCGAAAGGAAACAAGACACGAGGACTAAAAAGCATGAACAAAAAGCAACCAGATGACAGATGAAATTACGATTGGAAACGTGGGACTTGCTAACCCGATGATTCAGTGTGCCCGCATTGTTCCTATCCATTATTGGCTCCATAACTGCGTGGTGCAGCGAGAAGTCATTCAGTGCGCCTCGAGCCAAAAGTCGAAAAAGGAAAGAAAAGCAAACTGACTGAAGTAAAAAAAGCTGTTCCACTCAATGTGAAAGCTGTCGGAAGTGCAGAGCAGTGATTCACCATAATGGGCTGCAGAGCCGTTATCCGCTCACTGCGACCACCATAATGCAATTTAAATTTCCCGCCTTCGCAGTGCTCACGCGCCCCCTGCCAGAAACAGCGCCAGTGGGAGTTCTTTCTTTTTGGCACTTGCTTTTCCTCCCACACGTGCTGGCGTTGCACTGCCACTTTTTTTTGCTTACGTAAAAACCAACCCAACGAGCGTTCCTAACTAAATGAACGCAGGCGCTGCCGGTTAATTACGAATATTTTGCCTCAAATGTACCTGCAGTTTTCTTTGCGCTAAACACCGGGGAGATGTATGACAAGCGCCATGGTCCACGAGTTTCGAACACTTATGACTATATAAACCGCTTGGCTTTGGAAGCCTCTGGGTTACGCCGCAACAACGGAACGCCACATGGCCCTACTTGGGTCCGCCGAGCGAGCTACAACGACAAGGCGAGCCCCTAAAGTGCCCTGCACGTAAAAGGAGAAGGGAGAGGAGGTTTGCAGAAGTCCTCAGGGACACACACTCACCACGCGGGCAGGGAGTAGCGGCGATCCTGCACACCGCCGCCGCTACCGTTGTCTACATCAACCGAAGCCAGCTTGGTCGCATCCCCGTGGTCAAGCACAATGGAGAAAAAACTGAGGCCCTTCGCAGCCACGCGCATATGGATGATGGAGGAGGAGGAGACACAAGAAGGGAGGGAGGGCGGATCGGCAGCTCACCCCCGACAGCTCACGCACACGCGGTGGCAACAGGTCTCACGTGCGAGCTCATCTGACTCGGCGAGCACGCGAGCTGGCCTCTAAATCCACCACGGCGGAAGCGTCTGCACAGTGCAGACAGCGCCGCCGCTGCACACGTTGTAATCGCTCTGCTGCACTGCAATGCCGCCAATGTAGCCACGACAACTGCCACCCACACGCTTTTGTTATGTGCGCGGCAGCTGCGCCGAAAGGTTTCGGAAACGGCACGAAAACACAAACGCGCCAAACGCACAAAACAAAACGCGAGACACGCTCGTAACGTGCCGTCGCTCCTCCGGCCAAGCTCGCAGCTGTTGCGTCACTCCGAGGAGCGCAGCTGTTGAGAGTCGCTCGGAGCGGCGGCGGCGAGACCTTTTTTTCTTTTTCCTTTTTCTCAAGCTTTGCTTACACGTAGGCTTTGAAGAATTTCTTGAGAATGCGCGAAGAAATGTTAGCGTACAGCATTAAGAAGAAATTGAGCCGAGAATGGATGAGACGGATAGAGATGAAAATTGTGACAGCTTGATGCGAGAAAAGGTCATGCTTAGTGTTCTGACAAACTCTCTTCACAGGTGCGTCAGCATAGTGTCCGCACATGTGCGCTTCATTGTCGCCTCGATCTTAATTTCTGCTCCCACTAAAAGACAACACGCAATGAAGTAGTACTTCACGATAAAAATTCCGCAAGTTCTATGAAATGCTAACATTAATTCCGCTTACAACAATGAGAAGAGTTTAGAATTAGGAGAACTAGACTAAGGTACGTCACGCAAACAAACGTGCCTCACACACACAAAGAATGTGCAGATGCAGCTAGAAAAAGTGCACACAAAGCAGCATTGCTGGTACGACAAACCGGACATGCTACAGCTACCACGAAAAGTTGCACTATAGATTATGCACCAAACAGGACACAATATGAAACCTGGTAACTGGCACTCACTTGGACACCAAGTTATTACTGGCCTCTAGGGCACAGACCACCAAAATCAGCCTTGCTCACGGACTACAGAACCGCATCCACCTTTTTGCTCAATAAGGTTCTTTACTACTATTACAGTTGTGTACGGGGTGTCTACCAAGTTGACATTCTCCCTGAGTTTTCCAGGTTTTCCCTGAGTCTTTTTGATAAATTCCCCTGAGTGACACAGAACTTTGTTTTAGGTCAAGACCTGTCACTCTCGAAAATGCATGCTAAAAATAAAATATGACATAATAGAGTTCGAATGCTAACCAGAAACTTTTATCGCATTCAAAATGAAAACACAACAGAGTGGTAGTAACATTCACGGTAAATAAGATATAGAAAAAAAAATGGTAAACCGTACTGCAATGTTCTCAGCTCGCACTCAATGCCTCAGTGCTATATTTCACTACTTCAAAGAGTTTATTTTGGTTTGGATGAATGACACCTGCCTCTTAAATGCCGTCACTTAAAGTGCCCTTAAACGCCTCGATACATGTAAGCTGTACGAAGCGAGTTCTCACTAGAACCAGTGACTGCAGACGGCGCTATTAATAGTACAGACGCCGGAGGGCTGTCCACTTTTGACTCGCTGTTACTCGAGCCAGCATTACCATGAATTTCGCTTCTGTAATAAATAACAGCCGATTTTCCGTGATAGAAGCATGAATTCCCAGTTTTCCCAGTTGGTAGACACCATGGGTATGCATTGCAACGTGGTCTGCATTGTGTACTTATGGTAGACATTGCAGTATGGTACGTAGTACGCCATGTAGTACGTCGTGCAGTATGATGCTAAACTGCGATATGTACCCATGACGCAGATATCGCCAACGTTGCAACAATGTGTGCCAATGATACACACACGTACCACGGACACACACAAATACATAAACGCATTCTCCAGTTAGCTTCTCGACAAAGTGGAAGCAGCCAGACAAAGGGGAAAACCATAACAATGGAAGCACTCGTCCATCACTAACTCCCTTGTGCAGTGTGTTTGGGGGCCACACAAAGGCAGCCGACGCAACTTGCAGTCAGCTGGCGGCAGGCGCAATGTAACTAACAAATTGCATAAAGTGCAAACATTGAGCACAAACTCCGCTTCCTCAACATTCCAAATTCCGAAACATTGCTCACGGAAGGCCTTGCACGGCCTGTTTTCTCCAAGACCTTCTAAGAAAGCACTCCTAAGTTTCTGCTGAACTGCAACCAGTGACACACAGTAATATGACCGAGGGAAGATGCGACGTTTTGTCTACTTCTTACGGATGAAACAGGGGAAGGATGTGCTTGCAGTATTCACGAGGGAAAAATGAAACAAATGATCAAATGTGGAAGACCTTACGTGAATAAAAGGTGCAGGCATACTTGGCATATGCTTGGAACACGTGAAAAGATTTTGCTGGGCAACTTCAGATACGGAAGACAAGGCTAAGATTTTTTGTTGGCTTAGAAATCAAACTGAGGTACTACACATCAAAGTGGCGGCAATATGGTTGCCACCAGTTCTGCAGTGCGCATAATTGTCCCGCATCCATTACCGAAGAAATGGAAAAAGAGTCATCGAATGCTCTGCATTCTAAACTTTGTAGCCCTCACTTGTATTTGAACTATGGCAAATGGAAAGATTGAAGTTCACCAAATTTTTGATAGAAATAAGGTGTTGACGCACAAAGTCAGGAATTTTTTTGATGAAATTTTTCAAAGAAATAAGCTGCTGGGGCACAAAAAAAATCCGAAATTCTTCTGGCAAAATTTTTGTAGAAATGCTACACTGTTGAAACAAATTGAGTGGGAGGGGCAAGTGATAAATTGAGAACATTGCTGGTGAATGTTGCACCCTCTTTTTTTCCCATTGAAGGCCAACTATTATAAACGTGCAAGGATTTTTATCAGTTTGCACGATCTGATAAGTCAAGTGGGGATGCCATTTATTCCGACAAGAACTGTGATTTCACACAAGCTCTGTGCAAGTCGGGTCAATTTCTTCAGCTAATTTCCTTGTGGCAACATTAAGGGTCAGACGTGTGTTCCAGCGACTAGTATTTGTTGAATTCTTCGCTATACAGAGTGTTTGTTTCACCGAGTATTCACAAAATAAAGGACTGAAAGTAAGATCCATCCCGTTTTCGGTGCGAGCTTACGTGTCTTGGCGGCACCAGTATTATAACGTTAATTAGCACCACTAGCTGAACTTTGTCAATTGGATTTCCAACTACTCGATTTAAGGCACATGTTTAAAATTGGGAATTAAGCACGAGTACTAAAGAACGCTAGCCCATCAAATCTAGGATCTCGCTTTTGGCTAGAGATGTGTCCCCTGAAAGCGCAGCACTCGTGTACGACGTTATTCCCTGCATCGCGTTTGACGTCACTTTGACGCATTTCCTTCCCATCCCCCGAAATTTCCGCCAGTGTCGGCTGTGACGCCTCACGGCAGCAGCCCCCCACCTGGTCTTCCATCTCCCCATGCCACACCCACGCACACACACGTGCGTGGCCACACGGGTACCCGGCACTAAACCAGGTCACGGATATTTCGTGCAGGCACGGCGGTACACATGAATCTGTGCTGGCGTACAGCTGCCACGACTGAAAGAACACACACAAATAGACTCAAAAAAAAAAAAAGAAAAAAAAAGAAAGCTGAAGAAAATAAATTTATAAGTGTGGTTTGCCATGTTATGGTTCCTATTTCGAACAAACGAACATCTGCCCAAACGAACATCTGCCACGCTCTGCGTGGCTATGGCAGTGCTGTTTGCAGATTGAATGTGCTATTTCGCACTTCCAATCGCTGATAAGAACAGTTTTTTTCAAAGTTCCATACCATAATCATGATGCTGTAACCAAACATGACATGGTAATTATATTTCTTTTACATTGAATCGAGAGGGGGGGAGGGGGGTAGACTGGCACCCGTGGGCCGATTCAAATTCAAATAAATACCGTAAAGTTCCAAAAGAACGCCCACCCAAAGTGCAGAGATATTATGTAAAAAATACGACATGGGCGATCTTTCGGGTCAAAAGCGAAAAACCAGAAAAAAGTGGCCGCACTGCCAACCAAACTCCGGAGATACTATCAAGAAAAAAGACCAGATGGATGAACTGTCGGCGCAAATGTGGAAAGGACAAATGAGTGGCCGCACCAACACACGAAGAGATGATTCGCGTTTACTTTGTCCACTCATTGACGCTAAAGCCATCGATTTTAGGGGGTGGGTGATCTTTGGTGTCTTTCAGTACACTGAATATTTCAACCCTAAAGGGGGGATTGGCGATGTTTCAGGAGTGGGCGTTCGCTCGGAACTTTACAGGTACAGTATACGTGTCAACGAACTCAGCTGCGACTGCTTATGCAGATCAACGCACAGGTGCGGGAACAGTTGTGACCAGCCCGAAGTCGGAGCTGTGTGTGGGTGGGAGGCCTGTGGAGCCTAACAACTCAAAGAGTCGGCAAGTGTACAGGACACTACGGGTAGGTGGGAGCAGAAAAAAGAAAAAGGTGCTGGCAGAACACCCTCATAAGGGCCACAATTAGAGAACCTAAGCTTGGCCAACAGCGGCATGCAGCCCAGCCTTGCAAGACTTTAACGACACCTTGGCAGGTGCAACAGCAGAGTCCGTTCTCTTGCACTAGGTCAACGTTCCGAACGCCCACCTAACGGTTTCGAAGCTGTCTGCCCCACACTGCAACGAAGCAAAAGACTCGTATCCCACGCGACAGACACGATGAATCCGGAATACACTGCAGCAGAAAAAATGGCCACCTGGTTCTTTCATTTCCCCTGTCGACGCAAGTACAAAATGACAGCAAAGAGAACTTCATCGTGCATGCTATGTTTGCCCTGCGTGTCTGCACGTGCGGCATATCCTTCTGATGTTTGCATCCGCAAATGAGATTTCAAATTTAGCACTGGCAGACACGGCCGACGCATGCCGCACAATGTGAAAGAATGTACTACTATTCTGCAGGCACATGGTAGCATGATGCCGGTTCAATGACTGATTCACGCCATAACATTGTGGGAGATGTTGATAAGCTAACCCTCGAGGCAATCACTCGTGGTGGCACTGGGCAAAACAAGGTACATTCTCAAATGCTTCGACCGGCATCCACAAGTGGCCCCTCGAACTCATAAATTGGGTGGAAGCCCTTGACAAAAATACTTGGATGGACTGGTACGTTTCAAGCCCCTGCCACCCCACCTCGCATAAACCAGACCTGCCAGAACATCTGAAAGCTTATGCCACATTATGATAAAACAAACACTGAACAGGAGTACTTTGTGTCTTTTCGGCTAAAAAAAAAACATCCTTCGTGGCTGGAATTGAACTGAGCGAGTTACCAAAGGCTGGTTCTTTCAAATTGAACAAAGCTCACATTTTGTTTTCACGGCCCTTTTAAATAAAATGTTTTCAACAACAACTTTTTTCTCCTCAATGTTAGGAGGCACGTGCTTGTTATGCTTCTGCAGACGCGGCGGCGCTGCATGCTGCACGTGCATTATTCAGTCAACTCAGTGTTCAGAAAACAATAAAAAAAGCACCTCTAACTGCAAGTTTGTTCCTGTTGCATTTGCATTGTATTCCGTATTTCTATGCCTTTCCGATTTTCTGCAAGCAGGTTTTGTTGTGCGTTTGCACTGAAATGACAATGTAAAACGAAGACCCGCCTTGCTGTCCTTTGTCCCCCTTTCCTGCTCAGAGCTGCAACCCTGGCAGCAAATGCGCACTTTTCATATTTTAAGACCGCTTCCAACAGGTTACAACCACATCACGATTAGGCTTAAAGGGGCCATGCAGACAAAACACAAGTTTGGTTCATTCGAAAGATTGCCTCTTGTAACGTAAACTTCGCTCAAATAAGCTACAAAATTAGGAAAAAAGGCAATGGCCATGCAACCCACTAGCTCACTTCCCGCAACAGTGCCTATGATGTCATATAGGCCAGCTCTACGATTGGCTGAAGCCGGCAAAAGCAAACGCAAATGGGCAGGGTTTATAAGCTTGCCGAACACGAGATATTTGCACTTACATTTAGGGCACATTCATTTTACAGCAGTAAGAATGGTGGGGTAAACAATAAAAGTTAAGAAATGCATGTAAACATAGAAGTACCGATGCGCACTGCTGTTGGTACTGCGCTGCAGTATGCTTGTTTTAGCTGAACAGCAGCTAAGGCGTTGTCTAACACAATGCTGGCCGATTGGCGTAAGCGACAGTGTCTTACGTGACCACATTTGTCGAGCGAACATCGTGTTTCAGGAAACGATGATTTTCTACCTTAACAAAAACAAGCCAGGTAAAAATACAGTCAAAAACAATGCAAAGGTACAAAACTGCCTGCTGTGGTATGGTGGTGCCATCTCGGTTGACTAACGGTAAACAAGGCCACCCAGCACATATGATGTCATCGCAGACGTCACGAAAACACAAGATTCAGTGGGAGAATCAAAATTTTAACTTAAATTGATTAATTTCGCAGTGAATACAGCATGGTTTGCTTCCGGACAAGTGCTGGGGGCACTACAGAACACGAAATCTTTCGAATAAAGAAACCTCCATTTTGTCTGCATGGCCACTTCAGGCATGGCTGTCCCTACTCTGAAATTCCTGCGATTGACATACCCCGCTTAAATTTTGCAGTCACGCGTGAGCATGCTTTAATGGCCAAATTTTGGATGGTGTCGCATGGAAAGTGGATTTGAATTGTAGGCGAGATGACGCTGGCCGCAGACGTGATATGGCGAGCTCACATGCACGCTGCTCAAGTTCAAGCTTTCCGTCTTACCCCACACACCAATACGTACGTCGTGCCAGCTTCCTCGGCCCTGCGGTACACCACTCTGAACATAGAACGCTTGTCACCAAAGGGGTCGAGCTTGCAAAGAGCAGTTGAACGATGCATGTACCCTTTTTCTTTTTGTGCGTGCATTGAGAAACCACTCGTTTGACAGTGATTCCCTCGCAGCAAATCCAGAATGCCTTTTTTTTTTTTGCTCCTCTCTTTCTCTACAGAGCCGGCCTGATGGTGAACCTGCCAGGTGGCAAATCGAGAGGCCCCTACCACATGAGCAGTTGAGAGGCCTAATTACCCAGCATACCATATTCTCGCACATATAACCCACCCCTGCATGTAATCCGCACCTCGCCGGAAAAGAAAAAAAAAATTCCCACGTACTGCCCGCATATTTGATACAGGAAGGCTGCACCAAGGCTACTGCTGAAGCAACACATCACATACTATGTAGACAGAAAAAGCGTATATTTAGCAAGTAGAATACACTGACTGCATAAAATTCATTTGTTAGAGTCCTTGCGCTTGTCCTTGTTTTGTCTTCCTTGTCCTTGTATGTTTTGCGCCATCACCGCTATGGAAGGCTTAGTGTTACTGCATAGGAGCTTCACGGTGCAACGCGCATTGCCGTGAAGCTGCACTAAAGGAAAAACTCCGCGTATTATCCGCAGGGGTGCCACTAAAATTTTCGCATTTTTGGCGCGGGTTATACGCGCGAAAATACGGTAATGCAAAACTTCTGCTTCTGTTTGTCGCTCAAGTTCAAAACTTCACCAACAGTGAAACATGGTTCACAAGTGCGGTATAGACGGGACAAGAAAGAAGAGACTAGAAGAGCTAGAACAAAAGAAGAGCTAGTTGTTTTACAGTTTGAACCAACTAGCCCACATTTATGCATTTACTTTGCCAACAGCACATTGCTGCCTGGCGGTTGAGTGGTGCCCGCCCAAATGTACCAATGACTGTTGGCTGTATTCTGAGTATGTCCTCCACTCCGCGCATTTCCTCGATTCGTTGAGTGAAGGCTGCCGCAGTGCTGTTGTATGCAAAAATCGCTTTCAAGGGTCTCCTCGACTTAAGGCTGGAGTGGAGGAGGGATCAAGAATAAGGGCATGTGCTCTTCAAAAAGCCTCAGTGTACAACTGTGTACTGAAACACATCAGAAGTTGCTCCACACACAATTACTACCTCTTGGGTCCAAATGCCACTGCACATCATATGCACGACTCCTAAGCTCTTCTTGATAGAGAAGGCCTTCCAAAGGGGCACCGCTGCTCTGCGTCGGATGTCGGATTCCTGCGTCGGATTCCTGAGCTTCCTCTGCCTTTTATAGTAATATGCCACAGTGACCGCTGATGATTCCTTGTTGAATATGCCAAGGCTAAACTCAGTTTCAAACATCTGCACATAACTCTTAAACCTTTAAAAACATTTTTTAAGGAAACCACTCTTTTGTCCGTACCCAAACCATTCTATGAAGGTCACATTTTGACTTATTTTGTTCAAAAACCAAGGACTGTGGTAGCACTTCCCTGGTTATTTAACGGGCCCATGCAGACAAAACTCAAGTTTGTTTTACTGGAAATATTTTCATGTTTTATAGTGCCCCCAGCGCTTGTCCAGAAGCAAATGATGCTTTATTCACGGAGAAATTAATTACCTCATTTAAGTTAAAACTTTTGATTCTCCCGCCAAATCGTGTGTTTCGTGATGCCTTTGATGATGCCGCAATATGGATAGGCCTTCAAGCAAATATCAGTGCCCCATTTATCCTGCAGCAAAACCCGGGACGCCTTGGTTACCATCAGTCCTCCTAGATGGTGCCCCCATACCACTCAGGTGCGTTGTCGGCACTCGCTTTGTTTCTGACCGTGTTTCCACCTGGCTTGTTTTTGTTGTGGTTGGAAGACATCGTTTCGTGAAACAGTGGGCATGTTCCACAAATAAGGTCACGTAAAACAATGTCGCTCACGCCAATCAGCCAGTGCTGTGTGAGACAACCCCAAAGCGGCGGACTGCTGTGCAACTATAACAAGCATGGTGTGGCGCAGTACCAACAGCAGTACTTACTCAGGCTTTTATGTGTATGTGTAATTTTGTAACTTCCATTGTTTACCCCACCACACTTACTGCTACCAAATGAATATGCATTTCATTTAGGTGAAAATAGCTCGTTCTGCAATCCTATAAGCTCTGCCTAATTTGCGTTTGCTTTTGCCGGCCTCAGCCAATTGCACGGCTGGGCATATGACGTCATAGGTTCTGTTGCGGGAAATGAGCTAGTGAGTCACATGGCCATTCCCTTCTTTCCCAATTATATAGCTTGTTTGAGTGAAGCGTAGGTTAAAAGTGGTGTCAGTATGATTCTAACGAGGCAATCTTTCAAATGAACGAAACATGGTTTGTTTGCATGGCCGCTTTAAACATCAATTAAAAATAGTTTTTGCTCACAAGAGGAGCCAGAAGCCATATTGAAAAAATCGTCTTACAGTGGCGGCACCACCTCGCATATTCAAAACGAAATGCGCAATGCATTTCGCAGGATGGTTGTTTGCTTTATTACAGTCAATATCTACTTAGAAGTAACTGTATGTGATCATGCTAAACGAAACAAAAAATTTCTGAATACGGTGTTGGCCACTGACTTTGCCATGGGCAAAAATCCTTTTTTTAGCAGTGAAGCTGTTTAGCAAATTGTAATTTTTCCTGTCCGCAGTTACAAATACCAAGAAAATGCCAAGCGCGTGCACATGAACGCGTCGTGCCTTGTGGTGACCGCTCGGCAGTTAAAAAACAAGGAAATGCCGAGCGCTTATGTGTGCGTGCCTTGCGATGACCGCCAAGCGTCCACGGTATACGTTTGTCAACCAAGCATACACACTTCGAGATATTGGCCAAAAATGCCCCTCTCCCCCCAAAAGAAAGAAACTTCAGCATTCGCCGAAATTGTGGCAACACCAGCTCGGAACGAGAAAGACACACATGGCCCTCCAAAGTGATGTGCAATGATTATCACTTCAAAAAAAAAAAAAGAAGAAGGAAGCTCACACTTATAGCAACAATGATGGAGTAAAGGTCATTGCAGGCAGCAAAAAAGAAGGAAAACGGCTGCAATCGTGGACTTACACTGTCAAAATGGTTACGTACAACTTCACTAAGTCTTATGCGTTAGTGTGAGCTCCATCCATTTTTTTTCCATTTCTAAATAATACCTATGCACCATCCCCACCTTGGTATTAAACAAAATAGGCAGCAAATTGCAACCTTCGAGTAAAGTTTGAGCATCAATGAAAGAGCAGTTTCCTCACGAAAAATGTGTCAGTGCGCTCGTTTATTGTTGCAGTGCAATGAATACCGCTAATGCTGGCATTTATGAACGCGTTGCTGTGCGGACATTCATTTTTCCCTGGTTGTCCCTCTCACTCATTTTTTTTTTTTTTTTTCAAGTGCAGTGTCCTTTGAATTGCAGTAACAGATTTTACCACTCACGCACAGCACAGGAAAATGGCTTGTTGGAATTGAAGCACGCAAAAGCAGTACTGCCGTCCGAGCCAACTCAACAGGATGTTTTCACACAATATCACGACCCTGCGCACATCAAACTGCAGGTGACCTCATAAAGATGAACTGGCGCCGCCAGGCAGCAACACATCTTTCCACAAATCCGTTCTCGCAGTACCCCGCCTGAACTCGTGGCATTGACCCAAGTGCATCCTGAATCCACACATAGTGCCGTATACTGTCGTGATACTTTTATCGCAGATAAATCTATTGGATGAGCTCAACGATGGGTACAACAGGACGTGACTGGCAGAGCGAGTCATGCAGCTGCGGAGTTCACCGGCAAAGTTCAGGGACTTGTTGGCAGGCTGTGAAGAACATTTTACAACAATAAAAAGATGCTGCTAAAAAACGCAGCTGTGTGTGCAAAGGGGGAGGAAGGGGGGATAAACGTGGAGTTACAGATATGCCAGCTTCACAATTTTGGTTAAAGGAGTACTGACAAGAAAATTTTATGTTCCTTTTGTATTGCTTTTATCGATGCTTAATGGTCTAGTGAACCCGAAAGAGCACTTTAAATACTTGAGCGCGCGATAATTAAATTACACTGAATGGCCTGAAAATCATTTGTTTCAAATTCCCACTCTTTCAGCCCGAAAAGCACATATGACACAATCCTGGCATGACCTCACCGCTTTGTGCGAACGTCAAAACACTACGGAGGCCGGTGGGGGCGCTGTTTCGACCGCGCTGCCGCCGAAGCTGAACAGCTGGGCTTCCTGAAGGTGCTAGGCCTACCATTGCGGCGGAAATTCGATGACCGCTGTCATCGTGAGTCCTGATGGCGACTTCTATTGCGATTCCGGGCTATATTACCGCTTTTTTTCTGTGTGTGCAACTTTATTTTTGCCAATAGTGCCTTTCTGTGCAGCAGTTACGTCTGTAGCTCTAGCTACGTGAACCCAGTCGCCGCTTGCAGGGCAGCGCGCATGAAGTGACGTCATGAGTTTTTGACGAGCACTGGCCGCATCACTTTTTTTGGCTACCTTGGGACGATGTCCCGCTGATGTCCATTTGCTGAGCACCGCTTTGTGTGCTGTTCCGTCGGCGCGATAAATCAGATCAATTAAAGTATGTTCTTTGCGTCACAGGCCGCTCATATTTCAGCCAGGGTACTCTGTTGAGTAAAGGAAGCGAACTGTGCAATAATATTAACGCCAAAAATTGGTGTCAGTACCCCGTTTAAGCATTGACCCAAACTCTATTCCTTGTTCATTCAGGAAAGCTCCCACCATTAATATAATTGAGGGGCTCCCTTAAAGGGACCCTGCAACACTGTTTTCAATTTTTTTTTGGAATGTGAAATGCTTTCAGAACATAGTGACCAAATGCACACAGTATTTAGATTAGATGGCCACAAAGTTCCTCAGCCAAATATTCACTGCTCTATGCCTATCAAATGACTCAAAAACTTGCTCAGAAAAATTTTGTCTTTCTTGGCCACTGGCTTTACAAACACATTCGAAACACCCTGCAACAAAAGCAAAGCAGAAACTAAAAGGTGTATTTACTGCGATGAGCAGATCACACAGTGCTTCCAGACGTGAAGGAAAGAATGAAAGCATTTATCTGCAGTGTTCCTTTAACAATATGTGAAACTGTGTGACCTCAGCTCTATTTGTTTAAGGCTTTAATTACTTCCAGTCGATGAATTTGTGAGCATGAGTGCAAAGGGTACTGCAGGGTTATAGCCAAAGTAATTGATCATCATTAGGGACATAAACCTTCCAGCCATAAAATATGGTTTCAATAAAATATGGCTTCAAATTATAATTTCAGGCCATAAAATATGCATGCACCAGAGGGGAAATTTTAGGGATATACTAACAGATCACATAAGCAAACACTAATGCCTCTTCAGGGCACTTGTTAACGGAGAAATTCTGATCACAACAGAATGCAGATCTGATAAGCGGCAGACGCCTTGAAAAATGAATGAAGAACTGCATTAACGAAAGCAAAAACGAAAAAAGGTCAATTTACCCACACCAAAAGCCCAGGCAAAACACGCACCACCTCGTAGGAGGTGCCGTCGAAGAGCAGTCAAAAGATATTGAATAAAACTGAAAAGGTCACACAGATGTTGTGAAGTTGCTAGCAGAACCTGCAATCCCTTAGCACAAAAACAAGCAAAATGAGTCGAATAAAGCGAGAAGCTTATAACTGAAACTTCTGCACTCAATTTCCATTCCTCAAATTTTTTTGCCTGTTCTCGTTCCCAGTATTCGGTTTTGTAATTTTCTGTGTATGTGTATATGCATAAGAACAGAACACCTGATGTTCGCTAGTCATTTATTAAACTTTTTTAGTTTGGGTGTTATTTTTCCGACTTCAGTCGTGAACAGGACAGGAACCAGCTTAAATCTAGAGAATGCGTCATTTTTTTTGTTGCTGTTCGCATTTACCATGTTTCACAAAACAAGCGAACACAAGAAAAGAGAAAGAACAATGAATAAAGTGACTCAGCATTGATCGATCCATCATCTCGTAATATTGTTTCGCACTACATTGACAATATTTCGTTCCGAATCTAAAAGATGCGATGCTGGATGTCTATCGTGTTCAGAATCATGGGGAGAAGCAAAGCTGCACGACTGAATTTTGTATTGAAACCTATGAAAATTACATGGAACCCTAGCCATATAAGCTTCACTGAAAAAGGCCGTGAGGACAAAAAACAACTTCGTTCAATCTGAAAGAAGTAGGCTTTGGTGACTCACTCAGGTCCATTCCATTCGTGAAAGGCGTTTTTTAACTGATAAAACACAAAAATATTGAAAAACTTTCAAATATGACGCTGCAGTGATGTAACGTGAGCAGGAGTGATGCATTACGGGCACGCACTAAACTGTGCATTAGCATTCAAATGATGTGATCAAACAGAACTCGAGGTCCCACTACAATTGCTGAGTCATGTCTCTGGGCAAGGGCTCCGGTTAGCAGCCACCAGTCGCAGAAAAAACATTCGGTGACGTTACAGAGAAGTTGCTGGACAGTGTCTGCTGAGCTGCAGCTGCCTCACGTGTTTTCCTTAATATCTCGATCATTTTGTTTGAAGTTTTCGGTAAAATCGGCACCATTGTTGTGGTGACAAAGCAGTCTTTTTAACGAACCGATCTTGTATTTTGTCTTCATGGCTTCTTTATCAAAGAAATGGGCGCCATTCCATCCTGCGAAAGTGGATGTCCAGCGAAGCTGTTGTAAACCACTACAGATGCAGATGGGGGAGGGTATGAAATGTTTCTCGTCTTGCCAGGCTTGTCGCTTGCGCTCAGCTTCTCTGGCGGCAAATGCTGGGTCCAGCCTAGCCCGACGGATGCGCTTGGCGTTTTGAGCAAGAACTGCTCCATTTAGTGACACTAGGCCTGCCTAGCCTTCAAACATAATCTGCAAACTATCTTTACCAGGAACACATGGTGGGGGTGTCCAATTGTTCACAGGCACCTTATCATACCACATTAAGGCGCCTTACCATAATGCGGTTTTGATGCTTGTTTTGTGGGTTTTTTAAACAAATACAGAGCTCTACGCTGTACGCCTGATTAGCCTAACACGTGCGCTCGGCGTCTTAGGCAAAAACTGCTGGGTACTACCTGGGTTTTTTATTCACGACACAAAACTTTCCGACCAACTAGAGGCTAACAGCTTCGCTGTACAATAAAAGAGGAAGCTCAAAACTAAACACAGTGATGAAAGATGACCAGAGGGGGCAAACCGCACTCACCGCCGTGCGGGCTGGCTTGCCAGTGGGCTGGGCGGAGCGGGCGTGGTGGCGGCCACCTGTGCCGCCCGGAGCTCCTTGTAGCACTGGGAGCAGTAGCCCTCCCACTCGGGGTTCCCGTAGAAGCTGCAGCCTCGGCGGCACTTCAGGTCCCGGTTCATCTCGTGCAGCAGACTGCCAAGCTTCCGGGACTCCGCCATGGCGCCCGTGAAGGGGGACCGAACGGGTGGGACGAGGAAGACGCTTTTTCCGCTCACACTTCTTGTCCACTTTGAATTTCTCTCAATCCTGCACATAGCATAGAGGGGCAGGTCCAAAGTGGTTACTAAGCATCACACCATACCCTACAATGTAGCGACGAAGGCAAGGTATCAAGCCAAAGAGTAACCAAAGACATTTTTCTTCTCAAAAAAAAAAAAAAAAGAGCAAAAATTGTGCGATGCTTGTGAGAAAGCAAGGAACACGGAAGAAAAAATGTGCATTTTTAACAGGAGGGAAGTGTAGTGTAGAAAGTAGAGGAATGTGCAGGATGATTGCATGACACGAATTTGAGCGAGTTTTTGCCCAGTAGCCTTCATAATTATTGAACGAGCTACCAAATATATAAAAAAGACTCCAGCCTAAAGTGCGCGCAATGCATTCCACACTGCTTCTTCTCCTTCATTCCTAAAATACGGCTGACAGAGAAAGGCACGACAGAATAGTAGCTGCAGCCAGCAACAAAATTTCATCGCGTGCCAAGTCACCTCCTCAGGAAATGCATCAAAACTAGATGGAAGAATACATTCCACGCAAATAATCCACATCAATGCTACAAGCAGCCAAATGGCTCATGGCAGCATTGAGAAAAGCCCCTTCACATATGTTGCTCTGAAAGAAGCTAGAGACTACTTTGCACTGCATGAAGATAGAAATAACAAAAACGTGGAATCTCTGCACGTATGCTTTTTTAGGAATGCAAAAGTGTGCAGGAGAAAGTATGCGCATAGCATGCCAAACCCTGCTTGTTGGAGTCAAGTGAAGCGAATGAGAAGAAAACCTCATCAATCACACTTAAATGCTCAGCAGGAACAATACTCATACAAACGTGCCTAAATACCCTCAAAGCGAATCAATGCTCATCCCACCATCACAAGGAACCGCTCCACTACAACAAGCCAAACATCTTGCAAAAGCAGCGTTTGTGTTTGCGACATGAACAGCATTTCCACATGCAACAAGCAAATCCTTCGACAACACGCAAATGATGCCATACCTGAACAGCTAGGCCTGAGGGTCTACAGCATTTCTATAGTGTGCTCGAAGCGCAACGTTCCACAGCTTCACAAACGAGCAAATGCGTGCCGACTGAGCGAGGAGAAGAACTTGCAAGTTCTTTAAAGCCGACCTGAGAGAAGTGGTGAGTCTTATCGCAATTCCCAGCATCCCTCTGCCCTCTTCCAGGCCGATCATCTACTCGGGCAGCTGTGGCAAAGAGGAAACGCGAGAAAAGCGGAAGCGGGCGCCGGAGGCAGAACTCGTGACAAAGGGCTTCCCCCCGTCTGGCCTCACGTGCTTCGAGATGGCTTCGAGGAACTGGCAGCCTTGAAATGCATCCAGGGCGGAAGGAAGTTGCTCGCACAGACGAAGCCTGGGCGCCCAGACCCGCGTATCTCTTCCTTCTTTTTCGCTGTTACCATCGCAGAATTCTTTCGTGGTAGGTAGCGGCACGTGCAGCCATTTCCCTCTGGGCCAACGATTTTTCGATACAATCAAGAAATATAACAAGGGCCAGTGTTCACAATTGATTGATTGATTGTGGGGTTTAACGAGCTGACGCTTCACAGGCGATGAGGTGCGCCGTAGTGGAGGGCTCCGGATATAATTTGACCACCTGGGGATCTTTAGCGTGCGCCGAAATCTCATACACACGGGCGTTTTTGCTCTTCACCTCCATCAGAAAAGCAGCCGCCGCAGGCCTGGGAATCGAACCCGTGTCCTTCGGCTCAGCAGCAGCCAGTGTTCGCGAGAAATTGTGCCATGGGCCATGCTATCAAATGGTAATACTCGATTTCAGGCACAACAAATACTTGTCCCAGCCGGAAAAAAAATAAAATAATAATAAAACGTTAGGAGGTCCATTTGCAATCGTTGAAAACACAATTGGACCAATTAGAACCGACTGCATTACCAATTCGTTTAGCTGCGTTTTCGACGGTTCCAATTGGACTTCCAATGTTTTCTTTTTTTTCGGCTGGGGTACGAGGTCCAGCAGCCTGTTTCACCAATAGTGCCCGCTCTGCGAAAATTCGCCACACTTACGCCTGCTCTAGTCTTCCTCGGAGCGCGGTCGCGGCATGTGCCTTATCATGGGAAGCGATAGTGCGCGTCTGGCGCAGTTAACAGCGTTCGGAAAGGCGGAAGCCACGCAATTTCCTCGAGACCGACCCGTGACGATGGGCTTCCCCCGTGGGCACTTCCTCACGTGGCGAGAACCAAGGCCGGCCCGAGACGCAGCGGCGTCGCCACAGGGCGCGCCCGCCCACGGGTTGTACGAGCTGCGCGTGCCTGCGGCGTGACGTAGGGCCACAGCAGCTGCACTTGTTGACAGTCAAAAACGCGCACGGGATGCGCGGCTAGATCCCAAACATGCGCCAGGTGGGACATAAAATAAGAGGCGATTGTTTTCTTGGAGGGAAACAGTATTCATGACGCGATCGAGGAATTTGCGTCTCGAAAAAGCAACGCCGAGAACATGCGGAGCAGAACGAACTCCGCACGTTAGACAGCGTAGCGGAGTTTGACTAACGCAAAACAGATGACGACAGTGAAAAAATTCATCGATTGTACGCACAAGACATTAGCATATACACTGCACGATTCCATCAAGTTGTCAAGCGACAGTCCAACCTCCGCAAACATGCGCAGCTAGCTTTGCTGGGAAAGTGAAGCGCGCGTGCCGTGCAGAGGAGGACGCACCTGTTGTTCGACGCGATTCAGGAACCGTAGTACGTCAACATGACAGCCGAGTCCGGCACCGTTTCCGTTGAAAACGACCTCGCAAAAGTCGCCATCGAAGGCCGGCTCGTCCAAAGTCGGCGTACCAGTGCGAAGCTGGGGGACAAATCAGCAAGAACGTGGAAGGCGTCGCAGAATGGGCGTTGAAAGAACAGAGGCCAAGGGCGCGATTCGTGAACGCCGGCACGACAAGTAACCTCCTGCAGTCGCGGTTTCGGAACGCAATGGTGCCCGCGGAGAACGGGCGGCCCGGAACGGCAGCAGGGCGCTCTCAGTGCGAAGCGGGGAAAAAATGATTGCAACTTCACCCACAAACTTTACATTCATTACCTGTTATTGAGAGTTGATACGGCGTTCATATCCGTCGCTGCACGGCAGGAACACGGCTCCAATTAAAAGATAGCAGAAAGAATGTACAATGGAAAGATTACTGATTAGGATTGGATCGGCTCGGCTTCTTCTCTCCGGCTTCCGAAAACAACCCGCTTGCCCCTAGCGGCCGCCGGCACGCTGCAGGCCGTATTATTTTTCTACACCATCATTTTTTCACACACCAAATAGAATAAAGGGCAATTTTTAAATTTTTACGTGGTGCATTCATGCATGACAGAAAGTTTGAAGTACGGTAACCATAAAAAGTGACTAAGTCATCTCGTACATGTGTTTCGTTTCTGTTTTCGGTCCGCAATTTGCATTGATCTTGCATAACCTCGCTCGACGTGTTTTTGTTTCCTTTTATGTTTTTTGTTTTGCAAACACTCCGAACGCTTTAAACATTGCCTGCTGCGGCCAGTCTGGGTCGGCCGTCTCGTCTGTAGTTTAGTTCACTGTAGCGTCTGTACGCGTTCAATCCGTACGGTGGTTTCAACTGTCACAAATCAACAAATGTGACATATTTTATCCCCCATCACGCACGCAATTTTTTTCTTGTTGCTGAAAGATATACCGCAAGGAAATTTGCAGCTATAGCAGGTGCCCATGAGCTATTATTGCATATATTTCTGTTTAATAGGGCAAAACAACGCTCTCTGATCTCGGGTGGCTACATACGGTGAAATATACGTATAAATTAAGAAAGCCGGGCCCACGCTCACAGAGCTGTTTGCACAAAAGATACCAACATTACGATATGTGGCCGGTTCCCGAATGCGGTTTGTTCCCTGCGAAAAGCGAGGTTATATCCAAATAGGCATCTGTATTTACCGTCTTTAACATATTTCTCACGTCACTTGATTATGTATTTCCTCTATACTCCTTCAGACTGTTTGTGTTTTAATTTACATTATTTAATTGACGTATGATGTTTTTGACACTCGCCTTTTGAAGTTGGTTTTGTTTCCAAGATATCCATTCCCTCACTTCATTTAATTAATTGAAATTACGCAAGGCAAGTTGCCATATTAAATGTATCACTACTTGGTTTCCCAGCCAAGGTATAATCAGGATTTAATTGCATTATTAACAGAAATTTGTTAAATTCCGTCTCGAAATGGGTTTCGAACGCCATGTTTTCTCCTGTAAAGCATACTTCTTAGCATGATGCGGCGTGTGACACGAAGGCAACTTACAGCCAGTCTGTCTCTCATTTAATTGCTTTAATCGGGTTCAACGCACGAGAGGGCGCCACCGCCTCATCAAGCGCGCGATTGCTCCTCCCATCGGCGCTTCTCTGGCGCCACTTCAGCGCGCGCCGTGTGGCAAGAGAGAGGCAATATTTAATTTTTAATTTGTGTTTGCTTCCGAAGTTGCAAGGAAGAACCTTTCTTTGTGCTGAACATTGTGCATTTTTTGTTTGTTGTCTTCTATCTTGTTGATCTGTTCTTGTACCAAATGCCCACTCCTGCCTAAGGACTTGTAACAGGGCTGGCAGTACTTGTAAAATAAATAAATAAGTAAATAAATAAATAAATAATAAATAAATATTTGAATACTACACTTCGCCCCTCCCCAGGTTTCACGTTAGTCGAGATAGCCCGGGATTTTTTTAGGGGCAAAGCCCCTTAGGGGCAAGGGCGGTCGGTGTCTCATGTCGTCGTCATCCGTCGTAGTATCCTGTAGTCACGCTACTAAAACATTGGGACACTTGTTCTCCAACGCCTCGCGCTAGAACGTAACGCGTGCTAAAAGAACACACCGGGGCACTCGCTTTCCAACGTTTCCCCCCACCCCGCGGGAAACACCGGACGGGGTGCCTATGTATCGGTGCCTATGTAATCAATCAATGTTTCTTCTTGAAGCATATATGCTCATGAATATGCGCTCCGTCCAACCTTAGCTTTCTGTGGCAGTTGCACGCTTAGTTACGAAATAGTGCAGTCTCGTGTTCATGAGCATTTTTATTTGCTTGTTTTTGTACGGTATTGATCGCTCAATTCCTTTGTATTTCAGCTTCTCATTTGTCCCTTTACATATCTTTGCACCAGTACGAATAATTTGGTTGTTCCTGGGCACTTAATAAACATTTATTATTACTCTTAGATTGTTGTAACAACGATATATATATATATATATATATATATATATATATATATATATATATATATATATATATATATATATATATATATATATAACACAGAAATAAGAATTGGCAGTCAAGAAAAACCTCGGAAAGCAAAGGGGAGGTTGTGGTAGGTCATTGAAACAGATAAAGAATTTGGAAGAAAGAAAGAAAGCGGAGAAAAAATGCCCGCCAGGTGGGATCCGAACCCACGACCTCCAGAATACCAGTCCTGGTGCGAGCCCCGCATTTCCTATTCTGATTCAATATATATATATAATATATATATATATATATATATATATATATATATATATATATAGATATATATATATATATATATATATAGATTATATATGCTACTTGTAGTTCTGGAGTCACTAAAAGTAGGGATCAGCTCGGTGCATAAGGAAACGTCTATAAAGTCGTGTGCAACAAGAAAAACCACACTGATTTTTAGTGCGCAGAAGCAAACCCCTGCTACCATTGCGGACCCTCCGAATTCAAACCCATTTTGAACTCATCGGAGTGCATAAAAGCTATTTTTGGTTTGTTTCGTCGTCTTACTACAATAGTGAAGAGAGTTTGTGCTTGAGATTCAGAGTTAATTTGAGATTGGTTCGTATTTTTCCGACCGCGCCCTCTAGCTAAATTAACCTTGAAGTAGATGTCATGCGCGTCGAAAAAATATGCCGAAGCTTCCAAGTGGGAATTTCCTATGCTGTGCCACGGCCGGACTATCCTAAGGGGAGCGCGGGAGGAGAGTCGAGTCCGGCCGTGGCTACTACTACTATGGACACATGTATTTCTGGAAAGACACCTTGGCAGGCGCCGTATAACCAGTTTGATAAATAGGAGTAAGGCCCTAGCGACTAAATTAAATATACCTCCATAAGATCCATTGTATCCGCAAAGTCGTCTTCACTGCTATACGCGAATGATTTGTTGGGTAGTCATTTTCTCAGGGGTAGTGGCAATATAATAATCATCAACATCATCATCATCATTCACAGCCCCTTCGCGTGCACTGAAGGGCAAATGCATCTCCACGAGTTTTCCCAACTACTTTTGTCGCGGGCATCCCGAGTCGCAAGCATTCCCCCCGGAATTCCAGCATTTCATACCTCCATCAGGTCGTCGGTCTTCCCTGAAATTCGTTTGCAGTCGCTTGGTATCCACTCCGTTAACGGATATGGTCCACCGGTTGTCCTGTGGTGGTGGTGGTTGTGATTTATTAAGAAGGCAGGGTAGAGAAAAGAACTGGGGATATTGTTGAACTCGACGGGGAGTTCACCCTCATATATAACCCAGTCCAGGGAAGGGGTTTCAAAGGATAGGAAGACAGAAAGAGAGGGAAGAAAGAGGTGAGTGGGGTACAGTCTATGTAGCGTTCGTCTCATCCAAGGCTCGACGGCTACAAACGATGCACGAGTCCTGTAACAACCGGGAAGTTGAGGAGGTGCTGAAAGACCTCCCGTCGGAAGGCTGTCATTCGCATCGAGGTCCGGACATTTTATCGAACGCAGTTTCATCGAAGCCGTTTTATCGAACGCTGTTTTAGCGAACGCCACTTTATCGACGGTCGTTTTTTATCGAAGCCGTTTTATCGAAAATGTTTATCTCAGCCTTTGGAGCACATTTTTTTTTTAATTTCCTCTATGTCTCTACAGCGGTTCATCATTATTTACCAATATTTGGGGTATTTATAGTAGGCGCCTTTTATTTCCTGCATGCTTTTAATGTTTTGGGGATGCGCAAGGTTTCTCTCCGTCAATCCCTTATTCGGTTAATGGTGCAGGTGGAACTTCTGTAACGACTCTCCGTCTCTGTGTAGTCCCCGTCTGATCCGCAGCATACCACGTCATTGTAGCATGTATAGGCTATAATGCCATGATATGCTTCTTAGTTTTTAATACTCTGCTTTTGTATCGGCACTTAAATATTTTTCGGCATGTGTTTATGAAAATAAGGCACTTGGCGTTTGGGCAACCCCGCCGTGGTGGCGCAGGGGCTAAGGCACCATTACTGACGCTGTGCTGCTGAGCCCAAGGTCGCGGATTCGATCTCGGCCGCGGTGGCCGCTTTTCAGATGAATGCGAAAAGTGAAAACCCCTGTGTGTCGAGATTTGGGCGCACGTCAAAGATCCCTAAATTAATCTGAAGCCCTCAACTACGGCGCGCCCCTATTGAAAGCTACGGACCCAGATAAGCTGCTAGCATGCGTTCAATGCAAATTAGCGTAGCGGTAAGCTTTGGATATATCATGAATACCCCAATCGCATTACTGGCGTGTCGAATAAACACATCCTTAGTGTGACCTAAATTTCACTTTGGTGTTGCTGGAATGTTTCTTAGTATTGCCTTGAAGGTTAATGTCCGTAAGCGATTACAAATCCGCTTGTGGAAGCATTTGATCTTTGCGTGGCCTTCTCTTGCATTTCAATACTACTGTCTGTGCACTGACAGCTCGTGTACCTTCAGGTGCTGCTGGCTGCTGTCCTGGGTCGGCTGCCTGTCAGTCCAGTTCCAAAGGCTTTGCCAGGGCCTCCCCTGGCCAACCAACACCACCTGCTGACCTAAGCTGCGGCCGGCCTTCCATTGGTGCTCCGTATCTTCGCCACAGGAAAAGCATTTCCTTTTCGTCTGTCATCTGGCCCCAAGTCACTCGGCAACACCCCTTCAAACGCACGCCATTTCCTCGGCCCCAGGCACTGCTGCCATTCAGTGCACCCACCGATTATCTACTTGCAGGTTAGTTATTGCACGTTGTGCAAACTTCCATTGCCATGATGTATACCTGTTAGCAGTGTTGTAGCCTCTGGTTATTGGAAACATTTTCGTACATGTTGTGTTTGGGACCCCCCTATCTGACCGTCAAACACCCATTTCCCCCATTCTACAACTGACGTACCGATGCAACCACGGCAGTGCGAGCGGCCCGCCCGCTGACTGCACCACTCAGCTAGCGCAGCCAGCAGTGGGCGGAGCATACACGTCGGCTGCTAAAAAAGAAAAGCGTGACAAGCAGAGTCAATGGCTGTGTGTAACTCGAAACTGTAAGATCTCGAGGTGGTCTTGTGCATGTGTTTTTCGGTGTTATTCATACTTTGCAAACAATGCACTATATCCACAAACTCAGCTAAGCTCGTGTAACGGATGGCGACGATCGACATTTGTTCCTCCAAAGATAGCTGTGCTGTAGTGCTGCGTTCGGCGGAACCGCCGAAACATGCACCCGCATTTCCCCCACAGCTGGGAACGCTGATTAACGGCAGATTTTAGGAAACCCGCCAAAAGCAACGCTGTAGTGTTCAGCACCAGCTTTGCCATGAAGGCTGCATCAGTCGCAAAGTTACGTCAGAGTGTGTGAGAATGGCGACAAGGATTGACAGGTAAACAAGGAAAGAAGCGAAGACCTTTCTTGCACTTTTGTGCTACATTCGTTTTACGCAGAGGTGTAATATTTGGTATACGTTGTCGTGAACATGTCTAGCAATTTTGTATTTGAAAAGACTACCTTCGGAAGCCTATTTAATGCCCCTTTAATAACTCTACTTCTTTTGCTACCATTAATTTTGGTGTCGTCCAAGGCAGTGTGCTTGGTCCTCTACGTTTTAAATCTATTTTTATCATCTTCCATGTTGCATATCTTCCCGTGCACATCTCTTCGCAGACGATGTTGCAGTTTATCACACAATCTCTTTCGACAACGACCATCAATGCTTTCATACTGATTAAAGCACTTCTCTGGGCTAGTTGTGCATATCGCGCTTGGGTTAGATTAATGCGCTGCTTAGGCTTACGATAAAAGGATGGAAACAAAGAAACACACAACGCAAATGGGTAAGTGCAAACAAGCAACTATTTGTTCTTTGGAACGCCTCCAACAGCTTTACAGAAAAGAGAAGAAACAAACACTAAAAAAAGGGCGGGGGGGAGATTTAAGGCGAGAAATGAAACGACGAAATACAGAAATTTTGAACTCTGAACTATTCAAGTTGAATGCGCAACAACCAGAAGCCTACGATGCCCCATGCGGCAGCAACCTTCTGCGCACAGTTGCCTAGGGAGCGGATGCTTACAGGGGCTGGGTACAAGGTGCAGCTCAGATTGTGCTTTAAGCAGCTTCTGTACTTGTGTGTGTGCGTGTGTGAGTGTGCTGTGTCCTTTGTAGTTGTTGCTATATCTGTAGTGTTTCTCTGTAATGTTATTTTCCCTTGCAAGATTCTTTGATATTACCCTTGCGCGAGTTACATGCATTGTAATGTCAACCTTCTATCCTCATTCCTATGTATTCTTTCTCCCTTTCCTACACCAGCAGGCGTTCCGGTGTCCGCCCCTAGGCGAGACAAACTACGCCTGTTGTGCTTTTCTTTTCCTAAGTACAATAAATACATACATACATCCCATGAAATAGGTCTTCACAATTTTCCTTTTCTGCAGCTTGGGTCATCTGAACAAAACCTCGGTCTGCTCAAGTAAAGCCTTCTATCCACACACTTTGCAGTGTGCGGCCAAGTTTCCAGGCCCGCTCGTCTGCTCACCTGTGTAGCGGGTGCTCCCTGAGCCTGGTGTTTGCGCACCTGCCTGGGTGTCCGATACAGCTTCTTTTGCAGTTCAAGGGGATGCGGTAGACAGCGCCGACAGAGCATTCAACAAATTTTGTTTTCTGCTTTGTGTCACACTGATATTTTCACGCCGTGTTTCCATCCTGATTAACCCTCTCACAAAGCCCTTTTATTTGATGGGGGCTGAGAAAACGACTCCAGCTTCTCGCTTCGCTTTTAGCTTCTTTATCTTGTGTATGTACAGGCTAAATTTCTTTTTCTGCTGTTCTTTGGGCCCTTGCTTGGCTTTACCCCCTTCAGCACTTCTAGGCAGTGGACACAAGAACTTTAGACCTTAAGCGTGCCCACTGTTACAGTTACAGGACTTTTTTTAGGGCTTGGAGGAAACAGCCTGCCGCAATGCTTCGTTACTAGCTTTTTGCCATACTTGAGCACTTTCACACTGCATTTGAGGGGTTACAGTTCAAACATGAGACACCTGACAGCGGTAGGCTGCGGTATTTAGACATTCAAATCCATGTTGGAGCATCCAACACGTGCGGGTCTTACCAAAGGGGGGGGGGGAGGTAAGGAGGGGTAACTACACTTCCCTTTGACTCTGGACATCCAAAGCTAGTAAAGAGAAGCATTGCTGCAGGCTGTTTCCTCCAAGCCCTAAAAAAGTCCTGTAACTGTAACAGTGGGCACGCTTAAGGTCTAGTGGGTTTCCCACGCAAGTTCTTGTGTCCACTGCCTAGGAGTGCTGAAGGGGGTAAAGCCAAGCAAGGCCCAAAGAACAGCAGAGAAAGAAAGAAAAAAAAATGGGTGGCAGTTAGCCCGTACATACACAAGATAAAGAAGCTAAAAGCGAAGCGAGAAGCTGGAGTCGTTTTCTCAGCCCCCATCAAATTAAAGGGCTTTGTAAGAGGGTTAATCAGGATGGAAACACGGCGCGAAAATATCAGTGTGACACAAAGCAGAAAACAAAATTTGTTGAATGCTCTGTCGGCGCTGTCTACCGCATCCCCTTGAACTGCAAAAGAAGCTGTATCGGACACCAAGGCAGGTGCTTAAACACCAGGCTCAGGGAGCACCCGCTACACAGGTGAGCGGACGAGCGGGCCTGGAAACTTGGCCGCACACTGCAAAGTGTGTGGATAGAAAGAAGGCTTTATTTGAGCAGACCGAGGTTTTGTTCAGATGACCCAAGCTGCAGAAAAGGAAAATTGTGAAGTCCAGTTTCATGGGATCAGGCACATTCGGAGAATACGTGAGCACGCGTCATAGTCTTAAGGTTGTTGCAAAACTGTCCTTTTAAAAGATGCACCTTGGCCCCTGTAAATCCGGGTGTGCGCAGAAGATTCTGATGATTAGGCTTTTGCGCATTCAACTTGAATAGTTCAGAGTCAAAATTTCTGTATTTCGTCGTCTCATTTCTCGCCTTAAATCTCCCCCCCCCCCCACCCTTTTTTTAGTGTTTGTTTCTTCTCTTTTCTGTAAAGCTGTTGGAGGCGTTCCAAAGAATAAATAGTTGTTTGTTTGCACTTACCCATTTGCGTTGTGTGTTTCTTCGTGGTAAGAGCATTGCGTAATTGTTGCTCACAGAAAAACTGCACATTTGAGGCTAGAGGTGATGAATGAAGCATAACCTCTAGCTCCTGATGAACAACTCTTTCCACAATTTGATAAGGAGCTCCTTTTGTTGCCTTCACCATTTTTGTAATTCTTCTATTTCCCGTCTCAAAGGGAAAGACGGAGAAAGCCGATAACGGTCCTAAATTTTCGACACAGTTTCCGAGATGCAACAACTGGTGCACGTTAAAGGTCATAAAACATTCTCCATACAGTCCTTCGGCTCTTGCCACGAACACTTGAAGCAGGTGTCCTAGAAGAACAATACATTTAGCTATAGATTGTAAGCTTTAACACGATTCAAATTTTCATGAGAAGGAGGGTCATATGCGATGCAATTCCTTTATTTTTGAGAGCTGTGACGAATTCCCAGCAATAGATTCTTATTTTAAATGCAAAGTTATTTGATGTCTTCGAGACTGCAATGGTTTGTTTCAGCCACCATCTAGTGTCATCAAATACTCGTTCAACTTATTCCAGCGAGAAGTCGCTGCAACATTAGGCTCATATATCGGGCCCTTTGCCTCTGATACATGTTGGTTTTGCCTCCATTATTTTCACTGTTGCGGTTTTTGTGAATTGCGTTATGGCCAGAGGGGCAGAGCTGGCCCAATAATACTAAGGAGATGAGAGGTGGTTATCAAATGCTCCATCAGCGTTTCACTGTTTGTCACTCAAGCAGTGCAGGAAAGCCCAAGTGGCGAGAACTCGCTCGTAATTTTCAAATGGTTTTATTCGAACAAAATGGAAATTTGGGCGAGTTGGTACAAATTCATGATGAAATGTAACAGCGCAATAAACAACGAGGGACACAGAAGCGCCCGTCTTGTAATTTTCTTCTGTGTCCCTCGTAGTTTATTGCGCTTGTTACATTTCACCAGGTCTTATTCGGTTTGAGTTGAAATGAAATATTGCATTATTTGATTCAATTGTTATATTGTAGTTGCGAATTCTTGCACATTATTAAAGATCAGGGATAGGGGCAAAATAAACAATATTGCGAATGCACTGTTCTCACAACATAGCATCCACATAAACTCGTGAGGAAAGTGCCATGTCCAAGTGGTGGTCCGTGCTCAATATAAGATGTGCTGGTATAGGCTTGCGCCTCGGACCTTAGCATCAGCCTGCAGCCATGCTGTGAGCTCAAGCTCATGAAGCTTAAGGGAAACATGGCTTTTCTTAGGTGCCCCTCCCCACACCTTCTCCTCTGCACTAGCACAATAATAAGGGACACATCTCCACATGTGACAAATCTTGCATTTAAGTGTGGGCCAACGATGTTGGGGTCATAGCATTGTAAGAAACAGCTGTTCTGCTAGTTGTGAAGAGTAGCCTCATTTGACCATGGGAAAGTCTTCACAGGCGGTACAACTAACTGAGCATGTATGTAATATCGCTTGATAATGGGTCAGACACACCCAAAAGGTTCACGTGCACCCTCTAAACACCATGTTCTCTGCTCCCCTCTCTTTTTCCATTTTGTGCAGGTGCCCATGGTTACTTCATGAAACACCGGAACAGTGAAGCTACCACGCAGAAGCGGCTGAAAGCATTTAACGGATATGTGGCCAACCTGCTGCGGGACATGAAATAAAAGGAAAAAGGCAGCAGCTTCCAAGTATTCTTTTGCGTATTCTACTGTGCAAGGATCTAAGCACATTCACAGCACAATATCAACACCTGCGCATTTAACGCTTGTATGACACGCACACATCGAATACATATTGTCGCTCACCCCACCGAAATCTGTACGATAAACTCGAACGACATCGCTTGCAACGATCCGACTTGTATGATCCAACGTATACGATGAGCTACTACGATGGAGCTTCCCGATATCTCAATGATATCGTTGTAGCCTATGATATCATTCACCTTACGATCCCATAATCTCGTATACGAATTATCGTTCATATATCGTTTGATTTTTTTCAGTAGGGGCCTCATAGCCGAGGTCTTTTGTCGACGCGTTAAACCCCAAAACCAACCAAACCGGCGCTGCTGCTTCTGCGTCCAAATGTCAAAACACCAAACCGGACACCTAGTAAAAGCCTTCTCCGATTTCTGAACTTCTAGCTCTTTATAGGCGTGGCGTTTATTTCTATGAGTTACCAAGCCTTGTCCTACTGTTCTCAACGACTTAATTAAAACTAAAGAGATACAAATTTTGGCGTCAATCCACGCTTGGCTCCACACAACGATTACCCTTGCGACGTCACTTGAATTCACACACGTGGCTCTACAAAGAGTGAAATACAGCCAGGTCACGTTAGGATGAGCGTTGCCGCGCAGAGCAAGGTATATTAGGCAATACCAATCTAAATGCACCGAACACAACGAAGGAACATTGTGCACCGGGTTAGGGTTTGTAATGTAGTGGCAAACACTGTAACACAAAAGTGGGAAAATACATGCTTGAGAGCTATCAATGAACCTGGAAAAAATGAAAAAAAAAAAAAAACTCATAAAATAAACGTGCACGAAAATAACGACAGGGAAGTAAAGACGCGTCAACATATGTATATGCAGGTTACGGCCGATAATGCACGGTCGAGACAATGTCGAATGAAACTAGCTGGAGATTAGGCCAGTAAAAAGAAATAAACACTGAAAATTACAGTGAAAGCAGAAAGACCGTACTTTCGATAAAACGGACGGAGGTGGTTCGATAAAACGGCGTTGGATAAAACAACGTTCGATAAACTGTCTGGGAACCATTCGCATCACATGACCTGCCCAATCCGACTGCTTATGCTAATGTGAACTTTGCATATATAATGCCTTCCGGCCAGGTTTATTGCCTAATCCACAATGCAGTTTTATGATGCGTGATTGTCGACCCCATCAGCCTTCGTTCCATGGCTCATTGAGCCGACTAGGTCTTACTATAATTCTTTTCAAGGTACCTAGTTTCTGCCCCATGTTTCATCACGGGAAGCACACATTGGTTGTATATGAATATCTTCAGTGACAGAGGTAGCCAACTGCCAATCATTTCTGAATGTAGGGCTTTAACAACCCTTTAAATCTGGCTTCACTGCTATACAGAAATGCCTTGCTTGAAAGACACCTTTTAGGGGCATAATAAGGAGTCTGATATGAAGGTTTCTATGCTATAGTGCCTTGTAATAATATCTCCAAAGACCCCATATATCTATAAAGCGCTGCACAATGAGCCCTTTTAAGTTTTGCTTCCTTACTATTACGAATGTCTTGCGGGTGAGATGTTTTTTCAGGGGAAATTTACGCTGTCTTATATGAAATTATCAAGGCCCAACAGCTTCTTAATGATAGTATTTTTGTATGTGGCGAAGGTGTAACACATAAAGTGTTACATAACAACAGACAGGTTTGTTCGTTAAGTCCGCACAGAAGGGCGTATACGCTTTCAAAACGGCTCTTACCGCCTGCCCTGGGCCAATCGCGAACGGCATATCAAGGCCTCGGGCGTCTCAGCAAACGCGCAAAGTGACCGTCGTCGTCGTCAATACCAACGGTATGAAAATTGCCGCCGCTGTAACGAGAAAATAAATAAATAAATAAATAAATAAATAAATAAATAAATAAATAAATAAATAAATAAATAAATAAATAAAAATACGCACTTTAGTTCATGTGGGATTTGAACCAGAGTCTGCGGAAGCGGAGTCAAGTGCGCTACCACTGCGCTATGTTCTTTTGTTTTTTGTCTTCATTTTTTTTTACATTTTTACAAGTCAGCAATGTCATAAAAAGCGCCTACCATGTTTTGGTTGGCGGAAACTACTAAAATGTCAAATGACGCACCCGACTGCCGGTGAACAAGAATTGTCCTGGTGCGTGCCGCGTAAACGTGATGGCAGATTAGTAGAACAGCTGAAATCGGAGGAGAGCTCCGACTCCCGGGAAGCTGTCGCGTGGAGTGCGCCCTGTCTGCCTGTCCAAGTAATTGGCGCCAAAATACGAATAAACGAGTGCGAAGAAAGAGACGCAAACCCTATGAAGAAGTCTTTGATAATCGCTAGCCTTTCGCCTTCAAGGCACTTCCGCTCCCGAGGAATTTATAATCGACATGCATCGCGTCGTCTGCTCGTGACACGCCAGGCGGCGCCTGAAACTTTTCGACTCTGACTCAGCCCGCTTAGGCAGACTTCCGCACGTTCCTTACAGCGAACTCATTCATATATTTGATACAGCTTGCTTCCCGGTAGAGAGAGATATGCGAGAGGACTCCGCACTTCCCGTGACCGGCGGTGACCTTTCCTGCGGAAGGAATGGAGCATCACTTCCGACTCATGCGCGCAGATGGTAAAGGCAGTAAAAGGCCAGTCGACAGACCGTGTTATTAGGAAGGCATCAACGGCAGGCTAAGCTGTCTTTCCCGTGATTGAAGTGCATAAAATGCCATTCCATATTTCGCCGATTTTGTGGTTGCTTGAAAGCTCCATTTCGTTGGGGTCATATGCCTAATCGATGGTGCAGTATGGGGACATACTTGCGTGTAGGTTTTCGGCTGCTTTTCCCTCTAAACCTAATGTGGTGCATTAGATTTGTTTTGTTTTGTTTTCCAGCAGTAAATCTTTTGCAGGCTTGCTGTGAGTCGGAAACGGAAGTCGCTGACTATCTTGGTCTGGGTGATAGCAAGCTATGACGGCCTGTTCTTTCAGTTGTAGCTTTGGGGACGCGTGCGCTTGTGAAGCATCTGTCTCACGACGTCAGCGCCGCCACCACTGCTCTCTTGTGTTCACAGCCTGCTGCGTCCATGTAAACTGTCCTTTCATTTTTGCCGCCGTACACTCTCTTTAGGGCTCCAACCCTGGCCTGTCTTCTGCCCGCACAATGTTCATTATGCATGTTGCGAGAAATGGGCATGATTAGTACGCGCTGTCGTATCCGGCGCAAAAGCTCGGTGTTGTAGCTGGCCCTGCGGTGTCCGCTGTCTGAGGTTACGCCAAGAGTTTTCTGGCTACGCGTGTAAGTCCGAGTCGTAATATGGGACTGAAGAAGTGACCTTCGACTAGCTGTAACGCGATGCTGTGAAGGCCGAATTTCAGCTGTCGAGTGGTCGAAGCTTTTACGGGGATTCCTAGCGTTTGTTTGAAGGATTCACGTATGATGACGTCCTCTGTTCTGGAAGAACTACGCACGGGACCGTGCAGGTAATCCCGAGAGGAGAAAGGTAAAGGCGCTGTCATGATGACAGTGAAAAACTGCGCAAAAACGTGGCTGTGTCGCGATGTAGTACCAACTAGCCCAAGTTTGTATTCTGCTCTTTCATTCCTTTCTGTTGGTCCCTGTGCGTAACAGCCTTTCGGTAACCTGTACCGTAATCATCTGTAGTTTTTTGAATCGGGCCGCTGTTACTTGTGCCCGCGTGTGATCTCGTCGGCCCTGCATGCAACAACAACAACAACAACAACAAAAACAACAACAACAACAACAACAACAACAACAACAACAACAACAAACGCAGCCACAAAACACCCTCTACCGCTACCGAGCTGGCAGCTCTAAACACTGCACTTCATTTCATTAGCGGACACCGTTCAAAACGATGGACGGTCTTTGTGGACTCGCAGGGCGCCTTACAAGCTCCGTGAAAGCTATCTAGCCACCTCAGCCGGCTTGTGTGCAAAATTAATGAAATTCACACCGCGGCAGTGCACGCGGGACAACACATCGCCCTTCAATGGCAGCGTGGTCACACCGGTATACAAGAGAATATAACATCCCATGCAGCAGCCAGCTAGCGCAGCCCACACATTACGCAACATAACCCAGCTTCTTTTCCTCGAGAAGACAGTAATGTCCTTGTATCTGTATCTGGATAGACTGCGCAAATCTCGGATTGGCTGGACCCTCACCACAGACGTCCACCTCTTCGTGGCCATTGACCCCCACACATTGGGAATTCGCTTTCCGCGTGATCTCAACACTCAGGCTGAACGAGAGCTGTACCGCCTGCCCCTCAACGAGGCTTAGAGGCATTTTTTTTATTTGCACTGGCTGCACTGATGCAAGTAGTACAGCGTATGGTCCTTTTTTCACTAAATAACTGATAGCTCCAGTGGCACTCTGCACTGGTCTGCACGACACTGCACTCATCTGCGCCTCCAGTTCAGGCAAAAGAAAAATGCCCCTACTGTATGTAGATTCCCAACTTGGCCGACGTTAGCTGTGCATGCGTAAACGCTACAGAGCGTTTGCGCGCCCCTCCACGATTCGCTGCTGCGCGAGACAGCCGCCTGAAGCTTCCTGTTTCATGTGCGACGTGGAGGCAGGCTAGAACACGTGCCACTTCTACGAACCATGGGTCGACAACGACAATTAATCTTCCCGGACTAAAAATATTGCCGAGTTTCCTGCAGGACCCTCGCCTTAATAACGAAAGCCCGGTAAACTTTGACAGGAGCGCGACTCCTGAAAATGCTTCAGGATGCGGATTTGTTCGCTCCGCACAGCAACTGCATTTCACGCAGTGCGTGTATATTTCCTGTCCCCGTGCGCTTACAATAAACCTGCTCCCAAAGGCATTAGTGTATGCGCCTGTCACAGTGGCATTCGTAAAACTGTCCGCACGAAAGCGGTATCTCGTGCAGATAACGATCGGTGCACTTGCCAAACCGCTTGACATGTTTTCACACGCGGCCTTCGGGGCTTTCTTATTACAGTCGACGACCGGTAATTCGGACTTCGCAGGGAAGGTAAATAAGCCCGAAATATCGCATGTCCGAAACAACGAATGCACGAAAAAAAAATCATTTTATTTACACCTTAGGTGCCCTGGGGATGAAAGAAGTTGTCGATAAGTTTCTGCACGCACTTCGGCTTACGCGCAATCAAGTCCACCTAGATATCCGACAGTGTGGCATGATCGCTGTACGCTGATGAAAGAACCGCAAAGGCTCGAGTTAGGTCGACATGTGACGGCTCTGAAGCACAGGGAGCATCGTCATCCGAGTCAGAGTCGCTGTTTAGTGGTTGCAAAACCTGTTTTATTGTGTCCTCGTCGTCCAATTTGGCACACGACGACACCGCACTGTCGACGTCTGCGAAGTCTTCACACGTGACTGTTTCCGGGCCTCCCAGTAGAGGCCGTGCCTCCCAGATCGACGTTTGCATTTATAAATCTCTGAGGCCTCGCAAAACCAGGCCTCGTAATCACCAATCACCCCCCCCCCTTTTTTTTTTTTTTTTTTCTGAGGCCGAACCTCGCATCTTCAAGGTGCCAGAGGAGATAATGGCAGCGGATTCGGCGTGATCGACAGTGAGAAATGGAGTCCGGATTATTGAATGTAGATCTGGTGGCTGGCCGAAATATCGGTCATCTTTATACATTAACTCTATGCCGCGGAGCAGTCCGAATAACCGAGCCTGTCCGAATTATCGGTCGTCGACTGTATATACCTTTGCGCACTAGGTGGTAAGCGTGTTAATTCAGTGCTGGAAAAACGGTCCGGACATCTGCCGTATTTTCGAACCTCCTAATTAGCTGGGAGAACGCACATATGAAATCGACGTGCCCTTGGCCTTTTTTCCGGACCCTGTTATCGCTGCGTTAGAGTAAACCGTTTTAAAACACTGTCAGACATTTTTCATATACTCATGGTAATCACACTTCAACGGTTGTTCGTCAGCGCTCGGGTCCGTTACAACTTTCTTAGACCCTGTTTTCAGCGCTCTTTTAAAGCAAAGCTTTCTAGCTCTACCAGCCAACGGTTCTTTCGTGGCGTGCGGGACAAGGAGCTCCCAACGCGGCGGTGGCGGCTGGGGGGGAATGGGGGGGGGTCACTCACGGAACACAGTTTAGATGGCGCGGCAAATGGTTACCCAGCGTTCCCCGCGCAGGTGCTTGCTCACAGCGGCGGGCGCGTGACGAATTTGTCGTCTGCTTTAGCGACGGTTGCTTTGGGCCTGGTTTTCATTCAGCGCCTGGGGAGGGGGAGGGCGCTTTGAAGGCATGAAACAAGAAAGAATGAAACAAGAAACAAGAGTGACGGGAGGCAGTGAGAGAGAAGACGCATTAGCGCGCGTGCCGCCCTCCTGCTCACCCTTCGAAAGACGTTCCTCTCCGTTTTGTTTCCGCCGATGCACGTTCGTTCGGGATGCGACCCACGCGAATCCGAGGTAACGGCTGGCAGAATCTCTGGTTTCACTCTCTGTAGAGCCACGTGTGTGAATTCAAGTGACGTCGCATGGGCATTGTTGTAGGTGTCGTTTAAAGCTTTGCTTTCCAACCACCTTCACAGCGTGGATTGGAGCCAATTTATTAATTCCTTCTTGTCTCTTTCTCTCTAGCACTCGACTTGCTCTGTCCTTTCACTCTTCCTACAGTCCCCCTTCGCCGCACTGGGTTGTATGCGGGTGAGCCCCCTGTCGAGTTTTATAATATCCCCAGAGAACTTCCTTTCCTTTTCCTTTCCATCGAAGCACAACAACAGAGGGTTCAGAGTCTCTCGCCGCATACACCGCACCCATGAGATTTGTAGAGCAAACGTCGTGTGGGAGGCAGCGCGTTTACTCTATGCGTTGTAATGACGTGGTGCTTACAATGACATGCGTGTACAGCGGTACACGTGTCCTCTCATCGTTCTCATCATCATCATCATCCTTGTCCCTCAGCGACGTTTTTTTTCCCCTCCTCTTTCGGTTACTATGGGTGCGACGCTTGGCCAGTCGCCCACGTTAGTCGTACACATACACTATTAGCGGGGACGGGCTCTGGTAAACTAAGCGAACGGCTACTTGCGTAATTATTATGCTCAAATTTCTCCTGTAGCACTGAGTACGTGCCTCTAGCACACGTTTCTAAGCCGAAGCCCACAACCCGTTCGCTACGTTTACCTTTAGTTAGCCGAGTGGCCCTGTGCTCGTCTCGCATTGCGGAGAACCGCGGTTGGGATCCCACACAGCGCAAAATTTGCCCAATTTCCTTTTCAAATAAATTCGTTACCGTATCGCGTCATTCGAGATTCACTGGCCTCCGAACTGTCGGCCGTTTTGTGTAGCATTGGTCGGCCATTTTGGGTGCCACGCACGCCGCCGGTATTTCGACGAAGATAGTTCGCGAATGCTTTCTCATCAAAAGAAAAATTCAGGAAGCTTGCACGCACGCGCAAGACTTGAATGGCGAAGCTGTTGTAGGTGAGCGTTGCCGCACACATAGTTAATCTTCAGTATCATTGTTTATTTCTTAAGTTGCGGTGCTAGTAGTCGTCGTCATATGCATCGAACAGGTCGTCACCTTCTTCGCGGCGAGTGGTGGATGCAGAGTCATCCTCAGCATTCCAGACTTCCACAAGCTCTTCGTCATCGACTCGTGGCGGGATCTGCAAGTCGTCTCGGGATGGATTGGCACGTTCGCAGCCATGTCTCCAATTTTCCATAATGGCTTTTAGAGAATGCGACGGCCGCGCTGACCTCTCCCAAGCAGGGTGTCTTTTCCCCTTTAGCATTGCGCTGGAGTTTTTTTTACATGCGCGGTAGCCCTTGACGACAGCGCTGGGTTTTTTTTCTTTTTTGCTAAAGCCTCTGCGCGAGCCGGCGTGCCTCGCTCGTGTGCGCCGCGAACGAGCGCTCGCCATTTTCGCACTCCTCGAGGTTTTTTGCCGTTTTTTTTTTTTTGCTAAAGCCACTGCGCGTGCTGGAGGACGCCCGGCGGCCGCGGCGAGGCACGCGCTCACCAGCGCTTGCTATTTTCTTGGTATTATTTCCAGCAACGGCGAACTTACGGCTTGTACAACAGCTCCGCTGCTAAAACTTTGGGCTGCTCATTAAGCGTTTCCTTTACCTGGGTATCAGAAACGAAGTTTCATGAGTGTAACACGTATTATCTCTTCTCTGGAAGATGCGAAAATAACGTTGTGACGGGGTTAAGGGAGATGAGCAGACTATATTTGCACTAACTACTACATGAAGCTGAGATCCCAGTGCATGGCCAAGAGCATAAGGACAGCCAGAACAATGGGATAACAATTCCCTTGCGATGATGCTCGCCGACCGTCTTCTGTTTCATTGCTAGCACTGCGACAATGGGAGATCCTCATCAAGTGGGTCTCACTGGCATGATTGAACCAGTACACAAAAAACTGTGGTTGATTCCTCTGTCATAGGAATCGGTACAACACGAAAGTGTAATGTGCAGCGAAATCTGCAGCTGAGCACGATTTGCGGGGTCGGCTGTCTTGTGGTGTGCTTGCGAGCGACGCCCTCCTGCTGGCGGGTCGCTTCGGCCAAGGTGTACTGGCGTGATTTCCGTCATTTCCGGAGAGGATATGACGTCAGTGAAATCTTGGTGTATCTCGGCATAAACACTTTCGTGTTAAATATAACACCAGAAAAACGAACAACCCTATGTATAACGTACTCGTTAGTACTAAATGTTGCTTCCCCGCAAGAAGACCCTGTGTGCAGGGGCGCACCCTTTACAGGTCGCTTGCTTCGTTGTACTGGCGTCATTTCCGTGACGGATTTGACGTCAGCGAAATCTTGGTGTACCCGGGAACAAAACACTTTCGTGTTAAAAAGTTCTGTCGGGACCTTTAAGGCTACTTGCCTAAAATAATGCGAAATCCCGGCAACGGTGCCAGAGTATACCACCGGGCGCTTCCATGCACTGCGCAGTTCCCGCCCCTGAGGTCGTCCCGTGAATTCGTGTTGACGCCGACGACGGTCGGTTTTCGCGTTCACTTTTCGCGTTTCATGAGACGCATAAGGCTGTCTCCTTAAAAGCTGCCGTATTTATCCTATTTTCATAGTCGCGACCTCAAAACGTATCTGCCTTGACGGATGAACTAAATCATGCACCTTCAATTATACGCAAGCAGTTTTAAGGTCCTCTTTTCTTCAGACGCGCTGTACAATAATCCATCGGCGTTCACTCGCGAAATTATCATTCCGTCTCCCTATACGTCCGCACGCGTCGAGACAACACCTAAAAGGTTAATCCAATTTCCGTACGAACAAAAAATATCCCTTTTGAAGTCTAGACGCTTCTCATTTTCAAGCAGCGCTTCTCACGTCGCTAACGACTTCAGGCAATTTAATTATTTTCATGGTGTTCTTCCCAGTCTCTAACTAGTGCTGGTTCTTGATGGTACATTTCTTATGTAACTGATTTTTTTTTGATTACAACATCTACGCCACATTTCCCAATTCGGGGAATAGTTCTTGCATTCTTGTTGCACTTCATTGTTATTTTGTTCTTTTGATTTTTTTTGCGAAATTGTATCTGTGGTAGCTTCTACCCCCCCCCCCCCCCTCCCATAATGCAACGCCTGCTATCCCCGTAGGATAAATAGACAGATAGATGTAATTTTATTAGGAAAGGGCCGCCAGAGGCCTTAAGGATGGTAGGAAAATAAAAAAAAGAGACTCAGTGCCCTTTTACCCTGTGAAGAAGACTGCCCAGCGAAACTGGGCGCAGTCTAAGGAGGGCACGAAACAAACTCGTTTGCTTGTAATTTGCGATTGAGCATACTTCCTAGCCGATTAGCTGAATGAAACTAGGCAGGGCTAGAGTTTCATTCTAGCGGACCAACGTGGTGCTGTCCTTTTTTTCTCCCGTAGAAACCCATGTATTTACAGCATACTGGAATTTCACAATATTTACAGTTTCACTGCTAACGACGCAATTATGAAAAGTAATTGAAATCGGGCGTAATGTTGAGTCGCATTAGCGGCTAATTGTCATTTAATTTGTTTCGGGATAGTTCCAATAAAACAAGAATTACAGCCGTTCGCTCTAATCATATTTACCTCCGTTTACGGCCATGCATTGACAGCAGACCGTAATTCTGTAACGGTAACGACTTAACTCTGGACCAAAAAAATAATTAATGTAAATGAACTCGGCTTGTGATAGGGTCTCCCTAGCGGCCAATTTCATTTACATTATCTGTTTCAATGCTTCATACAGAGCAAACACCAGCAAGTTGGCTTTGCCGAAAGATTCAAAATGTTTGTCGACGTGACTGTGACTATGGATTCGGAAATTTTCAGGAACATAACCATAGACAGCTTCGCTAGTGCACTCAAGCTTCGCCTTTAAAAGCGTGGAACTCGGT